>OX101753.1:9025829-9625829 GCA_944452675.1 Tachina lurida
GTGTATGGGGTGCTTTACTTGTATATACTAGACGTGAGCACAAGCCATTTTGCTTCCTTAATCTTCATGAAGTACATTATTGATTTGTTCTCTCTTTTGATTGCTCTTGTTTTTATGCAAAAACTGTTATTCCTTTTTATCAAAAGCGTGAAACAGTATTTGTTTATCTGCCAAGCGAGGGAATTAGTTATTGTAGTGTCGAAGCATATTTCACTATTGCATACCGATTGACAAGTGTAAAATGAACACAACACAAGTGTAAAAATATGTGTATGCGTAAAAAAAAAAAAACAATCAAGGCAGATTCTTTGAGCGTGTTAGTTTGCATGCGATACTATTCTAAGTTTTATAATTTATTAATTTAATATAAATATAATCACACGTATTGCGTACGTCGAGTCGAATATTTGTCTACGAGAATTTTTTTCTAGATTAAAGGAAATGTGTACAGGTTTTCTTTAATCTAGGACTACGCAATGCGGTTGAATATGAATATATTTGTAAAAGCTAAAATATTTTATTAAATTTTGAGTTTGTGAAATGAAGTATGGTGTACAATAAAAATATTGCACACTTGACACAACCGTATATTCAGTTTTTGTACAATCGTTTTGTTTGTTTTTTGTTTCCTTGTTCTCTATATTTGGTTTACACTCAATATTAATTACCACTACAAACAATATTCGCTTTTAAAAAAATAGAATACTGTGCACTGGTTCATGGCTTGTGCTCACTTCTAGTATACACTATTTTTCTAATTTTTCTATTTAAAATACCAATTGAATTCTTACTGATACACAAACTAGGTTTATTTAACAAAAAAAAAAAAAACTTTTATATACAATTTTCTAGCTCTGAAACTGATTTGTTGGACCATTTCTGATATATCAGTCCAGGACCAAAGTCTCTAGCTTTTCTGGGAGCTACGGAAAACCGATTTCACGCGCAAGCAGACGGACAGACGGCCAGCCATCGCTAATTCATCTTCCCTATTCATAAGGACCCAGAATATATATACTCTATGGGTTGCATATGAATATTGCAGAAATGACACACGGAATGAGAAACCTATATGTGACAGCGCATATAGAAAGGGACCTAAGGGTAAAAAAATCAATTTTAACTTTTTTTTTTGATGTGGACAACATCTGAGCATCGAGTGAGACCGATCCCATGCCCCGAAAGTGTTCCCTCCCAGTGATATGCGCGTTTTATGAAATTGAAGTCGACGATTCTAAGGTTATGTGAAAACATTTTCGTACTAACAGACTGATGATATTCACGATTTAAATGAATTATAAATGAGTATTTATTATAAATTCACAATTAATAATTTCGAAAAAACGCGAGCAAAATTGATATCAAACTCATGGAAACAGCGCGCTAGGCAGAAAACAGTAAAAACCAACTACACAAAACAAGAGGTAGGGACGACCTACGCGCGTTTTCAAGGTTGACCAACACGTTCCTGACGTCATGAGATGTGTCGCTTTCAAATGAGACCAATGCCAACACGCTCAGTAATGGTACACCAAAGATACACGTATTTAAATCTTTAAAATGGCTCTCCTGAACAAAAACGGTTTGTACCCTTAGGTCCCTTTCTATTTTGCGCGTCACATATGTATACCTTTTACACATTGTTGGTAAAGGCTTTAAAAATGGTTAGACTAGAAAATAAAACTAAATTCCTTAAAGGGGTTTAAAGAACAAACCCAAGTTATAATTCTCTTCTCCCAAAACGAAGTCGAAGTAGAGTGAATTTGTTCCAAATTTTTCGTAAAAGCTTTACAGAACTTTACAAAACATATCAAAATTGTATAATTTTGGATCAAATTTATTTAAAAAAATAACACACAAGTTGCATAGAGACCTTTAAACGGAAACGGATATTAAACAAAATAAGCTTTTTTTTTCTACCAAACCAGGAAATATAAGAAACGGCAAAAATGCTATGTAATAGCCAAACAAACAGCTATTAAATAAAAACAAAAACTTTTTCCGTAAAAATTGCATAAAGGAGAAGATGAAAAAAAATCTTAATGGCCAGCCTGGGAATAATACATAAGAACACTACAATAATAGCACAAGATAACCTCAAATATGTTTTACTCTCGTTTGACTTGGAAATAATAATAAACATAATAATTTTGTTGTTATGTGAAAAATTAACCTTTTAGAATGCGCGAGAATGGAACAAATGAAAGAGAGGCAGACCTATTAGTCTCCTGGGAACTTACTTACCACTTCCTAATGAGGCCTAGAACTTTTAATTCAGCTGTGGAAAATGGCATTTGACACATAAAAAAAAAAGTTTTTAAGCCTTGAACTTTAATAACATACTTTAAGGTTCTTTGACGTTTATGTGGGTCATTCACTATACGAGTATCTGTCGTTGTTCCTTCCACAATTGTTTGTTTATTCACATTTGTAGGCGTCTCATTCTTAAACATGATTTTATTTCATCTCTGTGTTTTATTTCTTATTCATTGCTTGTATAAAAATAGAAAGCAAGTGAAATCAGTTTCTTTGTCATTTAGTTTTGTTTATTTCCAAAAGTCTCAGGGGTAAGATGTTGTATTAAATTTTTATTATTTCAATATACATAAATATATATATTTTTTTTTGCAGTAGCTCTAGCCTGAGTGCCATAGCTGGCCTTTTATGTTTGGTAACAGCACATTTAGATATTGTCGAAACTGTTTTTCATGACAAGTATGTACAAGAGGACTTGCATATAAATTTGCCAAAATATTGTGTAAAATACAAAAACCTCAGTAAGTACGTTTAAGAGAGTAGGATAGAAGGAGAGCGAGATAGGGAAAGAAAAAACTTTTTTTTTTGCTCTCAATAAAAGACTGCTTCCAAGCATCATATAATATGGAAAAAGGGCCTTATTTAGAATAACTAACACAAACGGTCTCAAAATTATTATAATACCATTTGTTTTAATGAAGCAAATAATAGTCAACCCAGCTTTTTCACTTTCCTTCTGAAGAAACAAATATGGTCTGCTTTAGTACTCTTTTCAAAAGTACTTTTTCTTTATTCGGTACTCACTTTAACCGAGTACCGAAAACTACTATTTTAACAGTTACTTTTCCAAAAAGACCGTTTTAAAAGATACTTTTTGTTCACATAGTTCTTATATCAACAGATACTTTGTTCCATAACTTCTATTTTGAAAGTCACTTACTTCCAAAGTATTTTTTAAAAGGTACTTTTTGTTTACAAAAACATATTCTAACAGATACTTTTTCCAATGCTTCTGTTAAAGTACTATTTTAAAGCGCTTTTTTAATATAGCTTTTTCAAATATATGTATGCACTCTTTTCAGCCGCAACTTTCTTCCAAAGCTACTTTTTTCCAAGGCAAAATTTATCAAAGCTTTTCATCTTCATAAATACTTTTTAAAGGTACTTTTTCCTAAACACTTTTACAAAAGTAATTTTTAATTAGAAATAATTTTTTAATCAGGCTTAAGTTCAGTAATTTCAATTGAACTGAATTTATTCCCCAGCTAATAAAGTCTAGTTTAACTTTTCTTCTCTTCTCTAGCAACTCACATTAATTAATAAAAATATTTTATTCAATAAGAATTGAAATTACTGAACTTAAGCCTGATTAAAAAATTATTTATGATTAAAATTCACTACAGTTCAATTAAATCTAAATATGTCTCACTTAAAAGTACTTTTCTTCAAATTATACTTTTTAAGAAAATATTTTGTTTCAAAATTTAAACACGAAGTATTTTTAAAAGCTAATTTTTGCAAAAGCTACTTTTTTAAGAAAGTATTTATTTAAAAATAACCTCTTCTTTAAATTTTTTAAGAAGGTATTTCTTTCAAAAAATACTTTTCTTTTTAAATGTGTTCTTTTCAAAATGAACTTTTTCAAAAGGTACTTGTACAAAAAGTTCGATTTTTGAGAGTACTTTTTAAAGCGATGCTTTTCTTTATAATATTGATTTTTAATTTACTTTTTTTTGAGCTGATGGCCAATGTTGCTAGTGCTCTTTAATTAATTTAATCTTAGAATTAAATTCGTAAAGATTAAATAAATAATAATAATAATAATTTACTTTTTTCATAAGGTACTTTTTCAAAAGCTATTTTTTTAAAGGTACTTTTTTTCAGAAAGTACGAGTATCTGTTTAAAAAATTTTTGTTTTTTAAAGGTACTTGTTTCAAAAACACTTTTTAAAAGCTCCTTTTTTCCAAAGTTTTTTTTATAAAATGTGATTTATTCCAAACACTATTTTTTCAAAAGCTAATTTGTTACTTGTTTTCAAAAGGTACTCGTTTTTCAAAAGGCTACTTTTTTCAAAAGCAAATTTGTTTCAAAAGAAAAATTTTTTTTTCAAAAGTATATTTCTTTCAAAAGCTACAAGTTTTTTAAAAGTCCTTGTTACAAAAACACTTTTTTAAAGCTCCTTTTTTTCCAAAGGTTTTTTTTACAAAAGGTGCTTTTTTCCAAACGTATTTTTTCAAAAGCTAATTTCTTACTTGTTTTCAAAAGGTACTTTTTTTTCAAAGGGTACTTTTTTCAAAAGAAAAAAATTTTTTTCAAAAGTATTTTTCTTTCAAAAGTTACTTTTTCAAAAAGACTTTATTTTTGCAAAATCTACTTTTTTCTAATAGTACTTTAATTTTTTCAAAAAGTTCTTATTTTCAAAAATTCTTTTTTTAATAGGTACTTTTTCCAAATGTACTTTTTTCTGATGGTACTTTTATTCAAAAGTACTTTTTTCCAATAGGTACTTTTTTTAAAAGGTACTTTTTTTAAAAGGTACTTTTTTCTCATGGTACTTTTATTCAAAAGAACTTTCTTTTTAAAAAATTCGCTTTTTTCAAAAGGTACTTTTAATCAAAAGGTTTTTTAATAGCTACTTTTTTCAGAAGGAGTTTCTTATCTATTTGCTTCTTTTATATCTCTTACCACAATTTTTACGTACTATTCTTTAATAAATTTTTAACAGCGGTGATTATCATAAGGCCCTGCCATAGAATGTGAATGACCAGTTTTCTTAAGTTAGCTGCAAGTAAATACCTTTAAACATTCATACATTTACCAAGGGAATGAATGCTTGTATTAGTTGCCCTTAATTTCTCTAGAGTCTGTTACAAGCTTGCTTTGTTGTCAATTTCAACTTTGAATAATCTGTTTAATAATGTTTTGAGTTGTCATTGTCATTGTTGTTACTGTTGCTGTTGCTTTTGCTGCTGCACTTGTCATTCACAAATTCTTACTTAAAAGATGCCAATGAGTTTTATGTGTGAGTAAGAGAAAATTTCAACAAGCAAAAGCATTCCTTTGCTATCATAAGGATTCAACATTGGCAAGGGATTTTTGGAATATTTCTTAAATTAAGAACAATTAAATAAAGAAATTAATAGTGAAACTAGAAAGGGTTTAGAAAGTATTTTGCTTTAGGATTTTTTTGGAATGATTGATTATTTAACTAAAAAATAAAAAAAAACAATGTTAATTTTTTTCTATATTCTTATGAATTGAATGTTAATTTTTTGTATTTTAATCTAAGCTTTTATACAACTGGAACTTACTGCTGAGATTTTGTCTCTAGCTGGTTACGCTTCACTAGCAAAGGATCCTTGAGAGACAAACACAGGTCCCTACTTAGAATAGTTTAAAAGAGCTTAATACTTTGGAATTTCATGATATGATACACATGGCTCAGATGATGCGACTGGAAGACTTGTTGAAAAAGTTGCAAAATTTTTTGAATCTTATGATTTTTTTTTTGTTTTTAATGACACCAATCACTCTTATAAAAGTAGTCAACTTCGCGTCAATACAATAAAAAAAATTTGGGCTTGTGCTCCAAATTGCCGAAAACAACTGACTACTATTGACATTGAATCATGTTATTTTCTAGATCTTGGGGAACAGAAATATACTGTTGTTCTCGAGAGCGGGTAAACAAGCCCCATTTCTTTTTAAATTGCACTGCATTTTTTTAAACAAACTCAACCTGCAAAGCGATTAGCTTGTCTGCAGAAAACATCCAGGGTCTATGGCGCGAATCGAACCCACGACCTCTGGACTGAAAGGTTAGCATCGCTACCACTCAGCCACCGGGCCACCCTGTTGACAATTGGAATAAGGGTTGAATATTTTCTTCCAACAAAGGACAATAATAGAATACTATTTTCAACTCAGGCATTCGAGCGTAATGAAATCGCTTTGCTTTGACTTCACAACCATTTAGTTTCAAACTTTGATTACCAAACAAGTTTCTAATTCAATGAAAATAACTTTAATTTATAATAAAAGAAAACTTATTCGACTTTTACCTCAAAGTTTCAATTACTTTAAGCCATAAATATTGCAGCACGTTTATACAAAATATTCTGTTAATCCCGAATTTGTTCAACAAACTCTATAATAACAAAGTTTTTTTGGTAATAATGTTGATACATTATGCAGTATAAAATGTGATTTATACACTAAATTTGAGAAAAAAACTAAAGAAAGGAAACCATTAATGGTGATTGGCTACGTGTATTAATTAAATATGGGCATATTAAAACAAATCGTAGAGCAACATTATCATCTCTTCATCCAACTAAATGTCTAACAATAAATAAAAGCAAAATATATTTGTAAGAACGCAAAAATATGAATGTCATGCTCCAACATAAATTATTAATAAGTTTCGTCTTAATGCCAGTAACGTGAATTAAAGCTTTATTATAAACATTTGTGTAACATTAGATATTGAGGCAGCTGAAATGTTCTTTTATGATAATGCTGCTAGTGGTGGGGGGGGGGGGGAGTGTGGGGCTGAAAATTTATAAATCCAACTAAAACACATTTAAAAAACTTGAGGTGGGGCAAGAGGCGTTCAAGAGAAACAACAACATATTTGTAATAATAATAACAATTATAGCATTTTAGCTCAAATAACGAAAGAGGGGAGAAAATGCTTGAAAAAAAATATTAAGAAAACACAAATGGTCAAATGGTATAATGTATAAAAAAAATTATTTATTTCAAGCATCAGTTGAAAAAAACTCCTCCTTTTCTACATAAAAATATAATTTTAATAAAACATTTAGCAGCACCTTAAGCTATGTCTTTATTAATTTACCAAAAACAAAAAACACTCAGTCAAAAGAGAGAAAAATTCTTAAATTTTATTAAAACCCGCTAAGAAATTTTGAGGGCAATGTAAGCAAGTGCTTTTGGCAAAAAAATCTACTGGACTTTAATACAAATATGTATGAAAATTCATACCGTTTACACCAAGTTCTTATGAAATATATTACGATTTATCATCCAAGACAAGACCCATTAACTGCAAATGTTCCTGAACTACAACCATAGAGCTTTAATGTAGCTAATTCACACACCTTTTTAAGTACAGATTTGAAGAAAAAACCATAACAAGGCATTTACATTGTCTCGAAATCTAGTACACCAAAAGAATTTTGCTTCATAAGTCCAATGAAACAATTTCATTAAAATTTTTTCACAAATCTAATAATAATTTCACAAATCCAATGAAAATTTCATGAATATTGTGAAAGAACTTCATTGGAATTGCTTCGTTGGTATTCTGACAACAATATTTTCTAATTATTAAGAAACCCCTTTATATTTAAGTTATTTCATTTTGTTCATGGAATTATTTTATTGTTTCGATGAAGTTATATCACTGCATTAATTACACTGTTAAATAAATTTGTTGAAGTTCTCAATAAAATAATTTTAACGAAACTGGTTTCATTAATCCAACGAAGCGTGACGTTGGTTGAATTTTAATGAATTTTCATTAGATTAATGTCGAAATTCATAGAATTTATGCCGAAAATTCTTTCAGTGTACTTACGAGATTTCGAGCTAAATCTAGTTTCTTTTTACTAGATTCCCCATACAAAACAAAATCTACTTTGTCAGTAGATTTGTAGGAAATCTACTCAAAATCTAATATTTTTATTTATTTTTTACTACCCTGTACAACATGTTTATATAAAAGGTGAGGGAATTGGCTAAGCTCTACAAAATTTTCTATTGAAGGTGTGTGAATGAGCTAACTCGGTACTTTGTAGGTTAGAAATTTAAGGCATAGGACTTTGTCTTGGATACGAAATCTTGAAAAATTTCAAAAGCTTAGTGTAAACGATATAGGTTTCGATAAGCTCTAATAGGTCATTTACACCTGCACGAAATCTAGCAGATTTTCATTAAAATTTTTATGAAAATCTATACCGTTTATAATAAGTTTTTTTTACATTTATCAAGACTTACGGTGATTCATTGGATAATACGGAAGCGAAGGTGCTAAACAATTGATGCGCAATATTTAAAGCTTAAAGTGAATAATTGAAGATAAGGTATTGAAATTCGTGCTTTTTATGATTTTAGCTTAAGATTCCAATGTCCGCTACTCCAAAAACAAACAAAAAATACTTTTCATCCAAAAATAAAACTAAAAAATTTCCAAAACTGCAATTAAACAACTGCAAAGTAGCCAATTCACACACCTTTTTAATGCCCTAATTCAGTAAGAAGAATTAGGACGTTTTTGTTTGAAAATGCTTCTGAGTTCTTGTCTTTGAAGTCTCTAAATTATTTTCTTCAAAAATGGTTGTTGTCTTTGACAATGAAAAATATAAATATTATTGCCATGTTTTTAAAACTTAAAAATTCAATTAAATTATTATACAATAGTTTGAAAAATATATGAAATAATATGTGTTGGATATAATGTTTAGAACAAAATCATAAAGCAAATACACGAACCTTCTAGCATAGACAATACGTAACAATCGTTTTAAAGAATCAAAACCGCTTCTTTTTTTCGTCCATAGACAAGACGATACATTCGTCGAACAGAATTAGGGCATAAGCAGACCCTAGCTAATTCACTCATCTTTTATTTAAACATGATGTACAAGGTAGTAAAAATAAAATTATGATATTAGATTTTGATTAGATTTCCTACAAATCTACTGCCAAATTAGATTTAGTTTTGTATGGAAAATCAATTAAAAAACAGCAAGATTTAGCTCAAAATCTCGTAAGTACTAGCTTTCGAGACAACGAAAATGCCCTTTAATATTTTTTAAGTAGTAGATTTCATTTTGTTTGAAAAATCTACTAGATTTTACTCAAAATCTTGTAAAAATAAATTTTGTTTAACGGATGCTTTTATTTTAAATAATTATATTAATTTATTATTTTTATTTAATGTCTTTCAAAAAGAATTGTTGTTGTTAAGCATGTCTGGATGTATTTCGTGCAGTACACTTCTACTGCTGATTATGCTTAATGCATCTAGGTGGGCTTAACCATTAAAAAGCAAAAGTTTTTAAAGTAGAGTGATATATAAAGAAGTACCGAAGTATACTTATTTGACATAATGCCTTTATTTTATTTTGAATTTTAGCTTGTTTGTTTTTAGTTAAGCAACTTCTATATGAATTTTGTTCCTGCTCATGGAACTCGTCCGTAGACTTCAAACCAAAGCATTTTGAAATTAACTAAACAACTTCGTATGTTTATAGTAATAAATGCGAAATTTATTAAAAATTCTAATTTTTTTAAAATTTTTGTTAAAGGCCTTAGAACTTCTTATGTTTGTATTTTATGATTCTCAATAACTTATTAAGACTGCCTGGCTCATGATGTCGACAAGAAATTTACGTTTGCTTATTTATATTGAAAACAAAAACAAATTTTCTTATTTTGTTTTTGTTTTCAATATAAATAAAAGAACGAAAATTTCTTTTCGACATCGTGAGCCAGGCAGAGAGTCTTACTATGAACATACAAAGCTTTTTAGCTTCAAAAATCTTTTGGGTTGAAGTCTACTGATGACTACCAGCAGCAGGAACAAAATGCAGATAGATGTTGCTTAGCCAACAGCAAGCAAACATTTTTAAAGTATAGTAAAATATTTTATTGTTTGTGCCGAAAAATTTAGGACTTTATTTTGTAAATTTAAAACTATTAAATACAAAAATGTAGCCCTTACAAAAAATGTTATAATTGGACTAAAAATGGCGACACAGTGAACAAAATATTAAAAGGGTGGTACTTGTAGGAGTGGCAAAAAAAATATTTTTGGAATTGTTTTTACACTATCTTTAATCCTAGGGGGTGACTGTCACAAATTTATTTCAAACCACTCTAATGTATACCAACAAAATGTTTCATGTAATGTTGTGAATAAATTTTCTGAAGACGCTATATACCAAAAATCTAAGTGTCATACGATTTTCTAAATTTTTTACTACAAAGGGGTTAATTTTTAAAGAGGCTGTAGAATTAGTTTTAGATGTAAACTCTTTAAATGACGATTCACGTATATAATTTTTTAGTCCCGTCAACAAAAATCAATTGGCAGAACAGTGCTATTGTTTTGTGTGTTGGACAGTACAATTTAATGAAATTATAATCAGAAGGAGAAATTTAAAATCAAACGAAATTTAAGCTAAAGCAAAAAAATCCATTTTAATTTATTGTAGCACAATAGCAATGTGATATTTTGCAATCATTTAAATGAAAGCAGCATACTTTTATTTAAGGGCCGAAATTAAATATTTTCTCTTTTGAATTTGTGCCTTGAAATATTTATGGAAAATAGCCTCATATTTCATTAATTAATTTTAATTAATGGTTTTTTATGTTTTAAAAGACTCCCCCAAAGATGTTCCCAATAAAAGCTTACATTTCATCTTTATTATGAAATGAAGGCCAAAACACTAAATAGATCTGGGAGAACTAGGAAAAATCAAGCCGAACTTGAAGGCAGAATTTAAAATCGTTTAACTAAAATAACTTTAATAAAACTCTTCCAAACCCTAATAATAATCCTTAAAGTATCTTTGTTTCCTAGAAAATGCTTGCATGACAACCAGCTTTTGTTTTTAATATTACTTTCATTAGCTTGCCTAGTTATCAGTCATTTCAGTGGACCGTAGTCAACAAGTAGACTACTATAGTTACGAAGTATCTATTAAATACACTATAATCAACGAGTGGACTACCATCAAACAAAAGATATTATTTATAAATAAGCTTCCAAGAATTATCTTTGTACGTATAACGAATAAATGCAAAATGAAAATCTAATAAAAAAAATGCACTCACCGATATAAAAACCTCTTCGGCCTGTTGCAAAATGGCCACTCGTGACCAGCCGAATTTTTTCATTAACTTAATTCTAGTGGGATTATGAACTGTAGCCGAAGGATGAGTACGAAATAAAGTAGGAAAACGGCTACGATCGGACAATGCAGGTGATGAGGCGCCATAGCAAAGCTGCAAAATAAAACAGAGAAAATATGATAAAAATATTTATTTATTGTCTTAAATTTATGCCAACATAAATTGTAAGTTTATTGTTTTAAAAGAAGTTTTTAGCACAAATAGAAAAATAAATTTTCATATTTTCATGTTGAAAGCAAACAAAACAATTGAAAAGTAAAAGAAAAACAACTCCTTGCATGTGGTGTGAGTTTGGAATATTCTCAAGTGACAATAACAATGGGAGCTTACGACATTTTTTCCAACAAACTCCCAAATATTTGGAATGAAAAAAAAAAAAAATATTCTAAGCGACAGTGAGCAAACTACTCGTATTTTTAAGTGTTAGGAAAATATTTAGTATGATAGTATATATTGTCCCTACCACGTCAAACTATCCAATATACTAAATTCGTTTTTAGATTCGTTACCTTGGTACCCTAATTTCTAGGATATGACTAATTTCAAAATGCTGAAATTTGCTTATAGTGTTTTCACACTGAATTGGTTTTAATAAAAGTTGGTTTTAATGGTAAAACCAACTGTTAAAACCTGGTTTTACCATACAAATTGTTTTTGTTTAATCCAACTTAAAACCATTTCTGAATTGGTTTTATTTTGGTTTTATGAAATGCAACCCTGTTTTCGCTGTGGTAAATTCAGTGCTGCCAAGTTAAAATGACCGGAAGCAGCTGATAATGTTTATGCCAGTGAATAACAAGAGATGTCGCTTGCAAGATTTTCAACTTAAAAATGGATGCAGCAGCAACAATAAGTTAACAATTAAGGAAAAATAAGAGTTTTTTGGAAGGATAACAACAAAAATATTTTCATTGACCTGTGGTAACTGAAAATAAACGATATGACTGACTTCGATCCACCAATAAAAATGTTTTATTTTGTGATTTATTTGTGAATTTTTTATATACAATAACTTGATTTCCAAGCACTTCTTTACTTTGTATTACTAGTGCCATAATTTTAAAATATTAACTTACAAAATGTAAATAATTTCCATTTTAGAGCGCATTGTAAAGTTTCTTAGTGTTTCATACAAACAAAAACAGTTGTACAGTTTGTCAAATAAGTGTTATAAAAAGTAGAAAAAAATACAACAACAAACACACGCATTTCTGCAGGAGATCTATTTTATTTTGAGGAAAAGTTATTAGACAGTCTGTGAGTTAAAACCTGAATTTAAAAAACTTGCAGTGTGAATGCAAAATCAGCTGTTTATGGTTTTAACGTTAAAATCAGGTTTTAACTTGCAGTGTGAAAACACTATTAGACAATAGATAACTCAATAAGAAATATTTTAATCCTGACATTTTCACAATTGACGACTCATTGAGCTCTTCTAAAAAATACAAATTTTGCATATTGGATAGTTTGACGTGGTAGGGACGATATGTACTATATATATTTTTTAAAATTTATTTTAGCAAGGTGATTTTTGATTTCTAACGCTTTTCCGTCAAGTCTAGTTTGGTTTGTAAGCACAATAATTATTTCTAATTAAAGCAAAGTAATAAAAATATTTTTGGGTGCTGAAGTTTTCTTCGGTTTTTTTTTTTATTTGGAGCAACTTCCCGTCATCCTGCTTGAAATTTGTTTGACAATCATGCCAGTTTTTCAAGAGACCAATTTTTTTTAGTTGCACTACTATTGAAATAAAAGCATAAAAACATACTTTTACTGTTTATTTTCATATTGTATATCATGTCTGTGTTTGCTTGTTCCCTTGTCCTCTTTTAAATTAATCAACTTTATGGACAGTTTTCTTTTTATGGCCAATTTGCCTCGAGTATTTCTCTTTTTTTGTGTGTGCACTTTTTGTTACTGTTGTCTACCCATTGTGCGCCTGGAGCTTTTAAGTGTATAAATATTAGTGTTTTTTTATGTCAGTTGCTTAGGGTACAGCGAAAAACTCATTTACACTCGTCTCAAGAAAAAATATTTTGTTTTCTTGCAAAAACAAAACAAAACAAAACAACAAACCCATACTTATGTGTAGTTTCCACAATGCAAGCAAGTGACTTGTCTAGAAAATTTGTATAGGAATCACTCAAAAATTTGAGTGCTTTTCATATATGTTTTCTAGACAAGTCGCTTGCTTGCATTGTGGAAACTACACATTAAAATCCTAAAAGGTAACTACGCACCGCAAAAAAATTAAATATGTATTGTAGCAGCAACATTTGAAAAAAAAGTACTTGAAAGTTTTTCAGTTGTTGTTTTTGCAGCAGACTTTGCGATGTTTAAAATAAAATGCCAACAGCCATAAAGTCGGTTTCTTCGCACCACCTCCCACTTTTTTGTCTTTCATTTGTATTGAATCGTAGCAGATCTTAGCAGAGATTAAAGTATTTAAGAAATTAATTTTAAGCAGAAGAATTCTTTGTCGTAACTTTTTCTTAATAGATAAAATAAATTTATTTGTGACTTGGAAATGTCTTGCTACAAACTACTTTTGCTTAACTTACCACTATAAGATTCCACATTTTTGCGGCTTCGGCCACTGTTGTACAGACGGTACTGCAACCGGCCAACAACATCAGCTTTTGTGGCTTATTGTATAGAAGATTGTACATAACACTGGCCCCCAAGCCAGGCTCACACTGTAATTAGATAAAGGGTAGCAGGAAATTAGTAAGAGAAGCTTAATAAAAGTTTTTAAATTATAAGAAGGTTTTTATTTTATTAAACAAGTATCTAATTTGCTGCAAAGTTACGTTTTTTTTTCACAAATTTTAATACACAAAAAATATGTTTCTTATACTTTTTAAAATTGTTATTTTTGCTTAGTTACGAAACTTTTCGTGCGCACAAATTTTCCGTTTGAAATTGATATTTTGTGCTTGTAGTAAAAAATAGAACTTTGAGAGATATTTGAGTAAAAATAAATAAATTTAATGTTAAAATACGCAGATTCTAAAAAAAGTTTTATAATGTTTGAGATCATATGAAATTAGCTAAATTATCATAATATAATATTATTATATTCAATAATTCCTTATTTACATTAAAAAATTGTTCATGAATATAGCTGCATGATAAATTTTTCATTTGCCAACAAGAAGCCTTGAAAAACAAATCATATCAAAAAAGTTGCTGAAAATGCTTCAGAAAACAATGTTTCGTAATTTTTGATATACCAATTAAGAAAACTTTCATGAATTGAATTTCATAAAAAAAATTTAATGTACAAGAGTTGCGGAATTGGGGAAACATTTTTGTTGCACAATTTTTAGCAAAACAACTTAATTGCACAAATGATAAATTTTTCTAGCTAGTAAAATAATGATGGCGGTTCGGTACCATTTTATCAGTAAAATGTTTGATCATGCCTGGATGGGTGTATGTATTAGTTTTCAAATCGGTGTTAATGCATGTATATTAGAAAGAGTACAATGAAATCTCCGTCCCTGGCCTCATTTTTTACCTGTTATGATGCTTAAGAGCTAATCTAATACCTGATCTGAGAGGTGCTATGATATTTGATCTGGTATCTGATACGATCTTTCTATTATACACCCAGATACTACCATTAACCATTTGTACTGAAAAAGTGATCCCGAACCGCTATATTTATACTACTCGAGTATGACACAAATATTGAGAAATTAAAGAGCTGAACTCAAATCCGGCTATACTTGGCAAGAAAAAACATAAATTAAAATATAACTCAAGAAAAACCTCTATTTTTTATAAAATCAATTTAAGATAAAGTTATATTAGGAGGCCTGAAATATACTTTAAGTTCGATAAGGTTTAAAGTGTAATTAGAAAATGATAAATAATGATCAATTAGAAAATAGTTCCTTTAGGATGTTTTTAGATGCACAAACTAAAAGGGAGAAAAGAACTATATTTGCATGAGAAAATAATTTTTAAGTTTTCAAAACTTTTTAAGATAGGCAAGAATTCTGTTAGAGGATAATTAATGATAAAGTATGGTAGGAGTATTATGCTAAAAATAGTTCAAATCTAAAAAAAATATACAAAAAACTCTGAACTAGCACAAACTCCGAAAAAAATCCGCATCTCCAAAAAATCCAGATTTGCACAAAATGAAAAAAACTATTAAAAGGAAAATCAATAGCGCTAAATTTGGTCAAGAGAAGAATTTTTAATATAAGTAATCGAGTAGATAGACTTATGCTTAAATTTCGAATCGAATTGTTTATATGAGAAAGTTCCCTAAAAATTGATAATATTGTAGTTGCCATAAAAATATGATTAAGAAACATGTCAAAAAGTCTCTTACTTTACAAAAACGACAAACATTTCGAAAAAAAATCATATCAAGAACAACAGCGAAATTTTTTACGATTTCTATTTGGGCTAAAGATATTTCTAAAAGATATTTTATCTTAGACTAAATAAGAATAAGAAACTACAGTACAAAAATATTAAAATGTAAGCAAATACTCGAGAAGAAATATGAACGAATTTCGGACTAAATTGTTGTAATAAGAAAAATTCCCTGAATTCGCTAATAATTGCCACAGATATGAAATAAAGATGAAAAAAAAAGAAGAAAAAAGTTCACTTGATTTTGAAAAATTTTCATATAAAAGCGAACTCCGAATTTAATTAAATACATTATTTAGCTACAAAAGTTTATACAAAAAATACTTAATAGACTTCTTTCAAAAAAAAAAATGCTTGAAGGTAAAATGCAGAGTGTGCGGAATGAAAACTCCGAAAAATGAATTTTTGAAAAGTAAACTCCGAAAATTTTATCTTATGTCCAAGTTAAGAAACAAATTTCAATTACATTGCAAAAAGGGCAAATATGCTGAAAGGTTTTCGATGCAAAAAAAAGAACTCCGAAATTGTCTGAAAATTTAATTTGGTTAATAAGTCTTTATGAAGGACCATTAAAACACAAATTTTTTAGTTTAACTTCGTTATATTTGTTTTAAGAGAATGATTTTAAACTGAAATAGCAATTTTACTTGTAAATTTTAACATGAGTAATTAGAAATTATTAATGTGAATTCTAGTGGAATTTTTTTATCTTGTAGAAAGTGTGTTAAAACTATTTAAATGAACACTAACTGTCGTTGTTGTCTCCAGTGCCAAAATCTCTGACAAATATCACTATTAAAATGTAATAGCTTAACTTTAAAGGTCAAATTATAATTTTCGGACTAAACGCAATTGTGTTGTTCACTTACCTATTCACTTTTGTTTGGCTCGTCGTGTTAATTGATTTCTCCGAAAGTTTCAAAATGACATAATATATATTTTTTATTATATTTTAAGTTTAACTCTAGTGTTTAGTTTATATGCCAAAAAAAAAAAAAAAAAATAAGGCTTATAGTCATTAAAAAAAAGTTAAAAAAAATGTTATTTTTTAATTTAAAATTTATTTTAAGAAATTTTATTATGAACGATTTAAAATAAAATACATTGTAATTGTATTTTAAATTTTATGACTAACGATATAGATATTTAGTTAATACAAATATTTCTAATTTGAAGTACTATTTTGTAGGAATTTTCATAAACAAATTTAAATATTTAATAAATTATAATTTTGTTGAAAATGTATTTATATTTGGTAAAAATTCACGTGGTAGTCATTAGCGAAGCGGTCTCCTCACACCAATAGTCATAATCTTTTTTTTTTTTGTTAGTTAGTAAATATTTTGTTAAGCAATGTTCGCAAATCTGTTTTGTTTTGTAGTTTATTGTGTTTACAAAAGAAAAGAAAAATATAAGCTCATGCAAAAATCCTTTGAGCTTCCGTAAAAGTTAAAACCATTAATAACAGCGAAAGAATTTAAAGGAATTCTTGGGTCACAGACATTAACAGGGTCAAGGTGAAACAAGGGCACACGCGAACTAGAAGTATTAAAAATACTGTTTATGAAAACGGCCTCATATTTTTGTTGTTTTACTTGAAGGAAAAATAATAGCAAGGCAGACAACAAGTTCAAATAAAAAGCTAAACATGCAGGTTGACACAAACATGTGTGAATAAAGGAACAAGGAAACCTAGTTAACTTTAAGGCAATATTTTTTTTATTGAAACTTAAACTTATATCTTAATGTAATAAAATCATTAAAATGCATACAGGGCAAATTGGCACATAATGGAAAAGCATCTTAATTTTCTAACCAATTTCTAAACCAATTATAATTTATATAATTTAAAATTTATTTGACATATTCTTTTTCTAAATGCTTTTCTTTAAATCTTAATAATAAAATTAATTGCTTAAAGCCTTTCCCTGCCTCAGTTACTTAAAGTGCTCATTGACAGCCAATCTTTCATTTTATAATCTTCAAACTAGTTCCCTTCCATATGTTGCGCGTATTCGTGTTATACTACTTTCTCGTTATAGGGCTGTTGCATGTTCATTTTATGTTGTGTTTAGTTTTTTTTGTGTTAGTGAATTTTTATAATCATTAGTAACATTCCTCGCCAGGGAATATGATTTTAATATATATCACTTTCCTTTTTCCATTTTCATTTTGCTTATTGTTTTACTGTAACAATAGCTTGCATGTTTTGTGTAGCATTTGAAATGATTAGAGTGTGTGGGTGTTTGGTTTGTACATCCTGTTAAATATGTTAAGAATTAATTTTCTGTTGGCTGGTTGTACAACTGTTGCTGCTTTATTTTTGCTTTAAATGAAATTTCTTAATTCTGGTTTACAAACCAACTGTCCTTTAAGAATTGTTAATGCTGGAAAAAAAATTATATACAAACCTCATCTATTATGTTACAAGTAAATGCACAGCATGAGATTTTAGTGGTTTGATTTAATAAATTACAATGTTTATTTATAAATTGTTTAAATCTGTACAAGAATGCTGAGGGTTAAAATTTTTAATATATAAAATTATTTTTAATTTTATATTTTTCTAAATAAAGCTGTGGTACGAACATTGTTTTACCATATTTGTTTTTTAATTTTCAATTAGTTTTAGAACCAGTGCACAGTGGTTAAGAAGCAAAAAAAGTGGTAATAAATATATATATATATATATGTTCTTAACTAAGGTTGCAATTACAAAATTATGTATAAAAAAAAGGTAAAAGAGAATATTTTATAAATTGTATTTTTTGTACTGTAGTGTATATATAATGTGACATGTGCACGAATCTCACCAAACAGCCATAGCAACATATTATTTATAATAAAGAAAAATTTTCAAGAACATGTAAACACATTCTATTAACTTAAAGTCAACGTCTTCTTGAGGTAGGTTTAGTAACGAATTTTAATTGCAAACATACTTAGGCTTAGATTCACAGTCCTTAGTTAACTAAAGAAGGTGGTTTAGCCAATGAAATTGATAAGAAAACTCGTTAGTTAAACCAGGAACATTAGTTAACTATAAACTGTGAACTTGGACCTTAGTCATAGACACTGGAATTCTTTTGGTAATCTAATATCTTTATAAAATATGGCCAGGGCTCGCTGTTGCTAAAAAGCTTAGAACAATTATGCTGAATCGAACAACTGTTGCTATGAATGAAGAACAATTGCCAAAGTACACTGAACTACAATATTTACAAAACACACACAAACACACACACAGATATTCTGATAAGTTTCTCTATAGGAACTCGAACCTATTTGTAAGTAACTTCAAACTGGTTTTTTAATAACCACATCTGGTTGATTAAGTGACTTTTTTCCTTGTCGCCGACTCACTATTTTAACACAGGCATGTCATAGGCGGTAGTCAATTAGCCATCTCTGCATGACTTCTAAATTGACTACTAACTACTTATTTTTCAACCAATTTGTAGTTAATTAATAATATAACAAAAAAAGTATATGTATATTTATATTATATACATATATACATATATGTATATATTCATATGTAAATATGTAGATACATATATGTATATATAAATATTTATTATTATTATATTCACTAAAAATAAAAAATACGTATAGTTTATTTTTTTTTCAACACAAATATTATGCATTTGATATCATGACATGCTTCTTTTGATTTTTTTATTTTCTTTTCATTTACTTATTTTGCTTTTATTTATTTCTTACGTGTGCCTCTATTCAATATGATTGGTTGATATCTGCATGAGATTTAAACCAATTTGTAGTCACTTGCAAAATAATTAATTTATAAGTTAGTGTTTTTTCTCAACTGATTATTTTATTTACTACAGGGCTGGTACAATGTATAATAAATGTATGAATGAATGTATGAATGTATGAATCTATGAATGTATGAATGTATGCATGTTAGTAAAGCGAGCTTCTCATTATTTGTATATAAGTAATAGAAATTTATGAATAAATACCAGTTTTCAATTGATGAACCGCTTGTATCCTTAATTTACTAAACATTACAGGACACTCTGTTAAAAAGATTCAAAGTTGGCCATCTTGGCTTATGTAAACTGTTAACACCCTAACAGAGGTCTGTTAAAGCACAATGTTTGTGTTAAGGGTTATAAATTAAAATTTCAGCAAATAGTTCAAAAAAAGAATTTATACATTTTCTAGAACAAAATTATTATAAAAAAATTATATAACGAATATTTTATTGCTTATTTGTTGGTTACGCAACGGAATTTAAGTTCGAGGCTTAACATTTTATTATGTTCATATATTGTGCTCCTCATTGCCGCATCGATAGTCTTACTATAAGAATATTAAGCTTTTAAGTTTATTTCAAAAACTTTTGGGTTGAAGTCTACCAATGAGTTCCATGGCAAAGTTTATAAAAAATCATGAGCAAAATTTTCAAATGCACCGAAAGAATTTGAAAATATGCCCTAAAAACTCCAAAAATATGCTCTTAAAAATAATCAAAAATTAATTTATTTGAAAAAAAAAGATAAATTTTTAATTTAATACTTCAACATTTGCGTATAAAATAAGACGGAAATAAAATAAACAAAAAAAAATCAATAACAAATTTAATAAGGAAATAAAATTTAATTTCAACTTCAAAATATATCACAATTAAAAATTTGGAATCAAATTTTGGATAAATATGCACTTATATTTTCAAATAAAAATCCAGGCAACGATTTATCTAAATATACTTTTATGCATTAAAACTTTTCTATCAACATCGACTGATGTAATCGGGGCTACATCCAATATTTTTATTTAATCATCAAAAGTTGGATAATTGTGGAGTTGTTGGTTTTAATTCAAAGCAACTGTGTTTATTAACAGCTTATATGACGTAATCAATTCGACACTATATAAATGAGAATTAGACGCGAAAAAATATAAATAAAAATTTTGACCAACATATAAGGTATCAAAATATGCCCTTAAACCATCAAATATGCTCTAAAAATCGAAAAATATGCTAAAAATATGCGTGTAAGACTGGAATATGCAAAATTATGCTTTAAAGGGTATAATATGCACTAACAAATCAATGCCAAAATTCATAAAAAGTTCCAAAACGGATAATTATCTTATCTCCGTATTAAGTCGTCATACAAGAAAAAAAACATGCAATTGCATATTTGCTGTTTCCTTGGATATAACATCTGACTGAAATTCAACTTTTTAAAATTCCAAAAATGTAGTCACTGTAAAAGATTCTAACGAAAATTATGTTATATTATTATATACTATACTTTTTTATAAATCAAACCTAAAGCTTCTGTAAAGTTTTTGCTTATAATTTAAAATAAATGTTATTGTTTAGTGCTAAGATTAATTTTTAATGAATTTTTTTAAAATTAGAATATAAAAGGAGATGGCATTAATAACAAAATTTTTAATATTTTAAGCAAGAAGAATAATTTTATTTTTCTACAGACTAATCAAATTTTATAAAAAAATTTTAATGATATATAACATATTCATATGTATTGTTTTAAATAATTAACAAAATAGAAATATGTTCCTTATGTCGGATCTATTCACCATTATTATTTATACTCTTACGAGTACTCTTACGAGTACAAGTACGTATGAGTAATGAGTAGTGTATTCATCATCATTATTACTCATACGTATTTTTATGCAAATAATACTGTATTACTCTTACGTACTTATGTATTGCAAAAAGTCACCTTTTCAAACGTTTTGTGTATTCATAAATCTCAATAACAATTAAGAAGTATTTTTATGCTATTGAATTTTCCAACTCCATGCCAAAAATAATAATAATAATTTTGCAGATGCAATAGAGTTTCTAACCATTACAAGATATTTAAATCAACTATTTCATTATGTATGATATGAGACACCACCAGTGTGTCCTTAACCGTCATTTTGATTAATATTCCAAATGAATTTATTTCCCCGCAAATTTTCTACACAAAATATTCCCAATTTGCATATTTCGATTGATGACTAATTTAATTTTGAGTCGTTTGAATATTTAAAACAATATTTAAAACTTTATTTTTATATGCCTCTACTTTAATATTTAAAAGCTCTCTTCGAAACATTGAAAAGCTTTTGTGACAGAGGGAATTATGAATATATTTGAATATAATTATAAAAAAAATTAAATCACTTTATTTGCACATATTGGGGGAGAATAAAATATAATTTTTGTGTGCAAGAAAAGTAACAAGACTAACAATAAAATTAAACAAAAAGTTAAAATAAATATAACAACATTTTGAATAAATTACAGAAACAAGCTAAATAGATTCCAAGTTTACTAAATTGAAATAAATTAAAATTCCTTCAGGGCTAAAGAAAAGTTAAAGGTTGCCTTATTAACTAAAATAAACTTTCTTGGAACTGATATAAAAGAAGCAATGTTAGAATTATATATAAAAAAATATATAATATCATTTTATATATAAACTTTATGAATTAAGCATTGTTTCGAAGAAATTAAAGTTTTTCTTTTTAATTTCTATATAAAAGGTCTTTCATTAAACGTTTTATATCTTTAAGTTTTTTTTGTTGAGGCTTCATAAAGGCTTTGGTGGGTTTACGTGGCTGCCCACTACACGCAGCCATTCAAGTAGTATCTAGATGATTCCTTTTTGAAATCATAAAGGCTTAGTAAGACGAAGTTTGTATGAAAATTAGTTTTATAAAACCTTTCTAAAGCCTTAAAAATGTTTATAAGTAAGGCTGCTAGTTTTCAGAGTACTACACTCTTCGTATTCATATTTTATCTAATTATATCTAATTTATTACAGAAAATAATAATACCAACTAGTAACTGAATCACTTAGCTACTCACTAGAACTTAATTATGACATACACAGTAAAAAGTTGTGGTTAAATTTTTTGTTTTTTATAATTAATGGTTTTAAGATTTAAAATTAATTCCAAAATATCTTATATGTAAAAGCAAAATTTATTTATATTTATAATATAATGGAATATATTTAGTTCTTTTTATATACACCAGCTTGGTATTGAAATTAATCCAACATTTTTTTGCAGTGTAATAATAAAGTGTAACTGTGCACGTCTTTAATAAGCATGTGTGCTGTATAATGTGTACTTAAAAAAAAATATTTATATTTTATTAAAGATTTTTAAGTGCAGTTGATGGCATCTGTTCATTTTTTTTTATTTAAATGGAAACTTTCATTAACACACCCTTCATTTTTAATTTTACAAACAGCCCCAGCCACCATTATTCATTCATTCACTCACTTTGTAATTAAGACTGTAATTTAATACAATATTTTTCCCTTAAGCACTCGGAAATGGTATATTTAGTAAAACATTTACACAACAGGAATGTCAATTAGCGTGTTGCAGAGTTATTAAAAAACAAAAAGGAAACCACAAATGAAACATAAATCCATTTAATAAGCTCGTCAAAACTTTAAAACGAAGCACCACTTCCATTCGCAGGCAATTCAGGGTAACCTTAAAATTTGACTTTGCAATAAATTCAGTAAAGTGGCAGTTTGACCTCTTACACGTAGGGTTCCGTACGGACACTACATATCGATGGTCACAAGTAGAAAGGCCCTAACTCGAAATTGAGTTTTTCAGATAAATGCACCTCGTCACCAAAATTTATTGCAAAATTGTAAAAAAAAATAACAATTTTACAAGCAGTTATTATTATATTTTTACCTTCTCCTGTAAAGTTACAATAATTTGAGTTAGGGCCTTTCTACTTGTGACCAACGATATGTAATACTATATGAACTTTAGCCTACATAATCCAAAATCTAAACTGATGTGGACATTTTCTCAAAAAAAAAATTTTTTGGCGTTAGTTTTCGTTTTGCCGAGTGTTTCAGTTAAACGATTTTTTTAGGTTTAGCGATTTTCTTACTCTTTGGCGTTATTTTCATTTTTGTTTTGGTGATTTTTTCGTTTTTTGGCGATTTTTTTTTGTTATTTTTTAGTTTTAGTATATGACATATTTATTAAGTTTTGGCGCTTTTTTTTTGTTTTTGCGATTTGTTTATTTAAGCGATTTTCTTAGTTTTTGCGCTTTCTTTTGTTTGGGCGATTTTTTATCGTTTTTTTTTTTGTTTATTTAGCTTAAGTGTTTATTTTAGCTTTGGCCCTTGTTTTCGTTTTGGCGACTTATTTTTGTCTTGGCGATATTTTCGTTTTTCGGCAATTTTGTTTTGGTTGTTTTTTATTTTAGGGTTTTCTTAAGGTCTGGCGTTTTTTTTGCAATTTAGATGTTTTTTTATTTGAGCGATTTTTTTTAGTTTTTACGTTTATTTTAGCTTTGGCGCTTGTTTTCGTTTTGGCGATTTTTTTTTGTTTTGGCTATTTTTTTGTTTGTTTAAGCGATATTTTCGTTTTCCGGCAATTTTGTTTTGGTTGTTTTTTTATTTTAGGGTTTTCTTAAGCTCTGGCTTTTTTTTTTCAATTTAGATGTTTTTTATTTGAGCGATTTTTTTTTAGTTTTTACGTTTATTTTAGCTTTGGCGCTTGTTTTCGTTTTGGCGATTTTTTTTGTTTTGGCTATTTTTTTGTTTGTTTAAGCGATATTTTCGTTTTCCGGCAATTTTGTTTTGGTTGTTTCTTAGTTTTAGCGTTTTATTTATTAAGTTTTGGCGTTGTTTGTATGTTTTTGCGATTATTTTATTTAAGCTATTTTCTTAGTTTTTGCAGCTCTTTTAGTTTTTGGCGTTTTTCTATCGTTTGTTTGTTTATGTAGTTTTAGCGTTTAACTTTGGCCCTTGCTTTCGTTCTGGGGATTTTTTTTGTTTTGGCTATTTTTGTTTGTTTTGGTGATATTTACGTTTTCTGACAATTTTTTTTGTTAATATTTTAGTTTTAGCGTTTTCTTAAGTTGTGGCGTTTTTTTCAATTTAGATGTTTTTTTTTGTCGATTTTTTTTATTTTAGCGATTTTCTTAGCTTTTGCCGCTTTTTTAATTTTGGCGGTTGTTTTCCGTTTGTTTTTTTAGTCTTAGCGTTTATTTTAGTTTTGGCGCTTTTTTCGCTTTGGCGATTTTTTTGTTTTGGCGATTTTTTTCAGTTGTTGTTTAGTTTTTTTGGAGACCCTTTTACTCGTGGTAATATTTTTGCATAATACTGATTTATTTTATTTTCGTTAATATTCTTCATTCCAGCACTTTTTTATTTAAGCGATTTTTCGTTTTAAAATTTTTGTAATTTTTTGTTAATTTTAATTATTATTGTTCAAACTTCATTTGCTTCTATATTTATAATTTGATCAGGCTAAAGTTCGTATCGCTCTGTAAGCCAAATTACATGTGATAATAATAATAATGAACAAATAACATCAAAGTTAATTTTAAATATTCTGAGAAACACGTAGTAGAACGGAACAACTAGCTGTTTTCGAAATTTTTTTCTTTGGGATTTTTTATGTTTAGAGTTTTTGAAAATTTCAAGGGCTTGCCTCTCACGATTGCCAGAATATAGCAAGTTGTCAAAATTACATTAACTGATAGAATACCCTTTAATTTTGATTTGTTTTTAATTTTTGTGTTAATTGCTGTATTTTCTGTAAAAATATGAAATGAAAATTTCAAGTGTTCATATATAATTGTCTGTATATTACATTAGTATTTTAACAATTTAATTTAATTTAATTTTTTAATTTTTATTAGGATTTGTTCCTTAGCTTTTACAGTTCTTGAGAAAACAGCCTGCGATAGGCAGACAGACGGACATGGTAGCGAAAACAATAGGGCTCCTTTTCACCTTCGGTTACTAAATTTATTTAAATTATTTACTATAGAAATTATTTGTTCTTAGTTGTCAGGTTTCGGTTTTAAAAAACTTTTTTTATCGTCACCGATGTAAACAAACAAACTGAAATTATTCTAGAAGAACCAAAGCCCTGGCAGAACATATTTGTTTACAAAGTTCTGTCAGAAAACATATTCGTGGACAAGTTTGAGTAATTCTCATTTAATTAAATGTGGTCACGCACACTTTGAACAGTATGGTGAACACAGGTACCCGGTAGTGCCAACAATGTGCCACTTTATATATACATATCGATGGTCTTAAGTAGAAAGGCCCTAAGTCGTATTTTTACGAAATTGAGTTGTTCAGTGATTCCAATACATTTTACACAAATACACCTCGTCCCAAAGAAGTTTATACAAGCAGTTCTACAAAGCAGTTATGGAAGCAGTTGTGGATGCAGTTTATTATTATATTTTTACTTTCGCCTGTAAAGTTACAGTTATTTGAGTTAGGAGCATTCTACTTGTGACCAACGATATAGAATATCATAGTAGAATTAATCATGATTAAAGCCAAAGCTTTATTAAATCTGCTTTTTTTTGGTAAATTAATGTGTAGTTTCCACAATACAAGCAAGCGACTTGTCTAGAAAAAAATATATGAAAAGCACTAAAATTTTTGAGTGATTCCTATACAAATTTTCTAGACAAGTCGCTTGCTTGCATTGTGGAAACTACACATAAGACATACAGTTTAGTTGACATATATTTGTAGCCACAAAATTTGCTAAGTTTTGTTCTACAGGGACATCTTGAAGTTTGTTTTCACACAGACACACACACACACACACACGCACACACAATATGTAAGTATGTGTGCCTAATTGGTGGTTTGTGTGCGTTAGCGGTTGGTGTCTCTTACAATTCGTGTGCGTTAATTGTCGCATGTGTGTATATGTATGTGTATTTGTACATACCCTACAGGAACTCGAACCCATTTGTAAGTAAATTCAAACTGGTTTTTTAATAACCACATCTGGTTGATTAAGTGACTTTTTTCCTTGTCGCCGACTCACTATTTTAACATAGGCATGTCATAGGCGGTAGTCAATTGGCCATCTCTTCATGACTTTTAAATTGACTACTAACTACTTATTTTTCAACCAATTTGTAGTTAGTTAATATTATAGCAAAAAAAGGTATGTATATATTTATATTATATATATATACATATATGTATATATTCATATATATCTATGTTAACTTGTAAATACATATGTATATGTATATATAAATATTTATTATTATTATATTCACTAAAAATAAAAAATACGTATAGTTTAGTTTTTTTTTCAACACAAACATTTGGCATTTGATTTCATGAAATGTTTCTTTTGATTTTTTTTACTTTCTTTTCATTTACTTATTTTGGTTTTATTTATTTCTTACATGTGCTTCTATTCAATATGATTGATTGATATCTGCATGAGATTTAAACCAATTTGTAGTCACTTGCAAAATAATCAATTTATAAGTTAGTCAACCGACTATTTTATTTACTGCAGGGTAGTGAGCGTGCCACTTTTCCTCTATTTTATTACAATTACACCTTCATAAGCAATTAATATTATTTTCCTCTTTTTGTTTTTTTTTTTAATAAATTATCATATTATGAGGACGGCCAAATTACAACAAAGGACTTGACAATTAATTTATGGCTTTTTGTTTTTGTGAATGAAAAATGTAGCAAAAACCAAGAGACACTTGTTAATATTAAAGCATTTAGGGACATGGTATTTAAGTTAATTTTGTTTTATTAATTCTGTTATCAAAAGCTCTGTACGTTAAGTAAAAAAAATCCGAATAATAACAAATATATGAGAGTAAACATTAGAGTATTTAAGTAAATATATTTAAGCCCATATATGTGTACAGAAAGTGTTCAGTTGCTTGTCCATAAAGGGTATTTCATTAAGCCCTTGCTATATTTAAATAAATTTTAGAAATTTACTTTTTTTGCAGTTACATTTGGAAATTCGGTATCCACTTGAATTTTTTTTAGAAAAATATCATTCTACACACTGTAACTAATAAATTCAATTTGAAATAATAGAAAAGTATATGCTAAATTAAGCTGTTATTCCGTATGAGATTATAAGTAGATTTTTTCTTTATTTTATTAATTTCAAACTATTTTTGTTATTTGAATATTTACACTATTTTTATTCTTCCTCTTGTTCGGTTTAATTGTTCGATATTTGTAAAATTGTAGCAAAACTTACAACAGGCCATTCACAAACACCATAGTTGTAGTTAATACCATCTACAATCTACAATAGGTTTACTATTTGAATATTGTAATTTTTGGAAATACCTTTTGTATATTTTTTTCAAAATAATATTTTTAACTTCAAATTTTTGGATGGTTTATTATTGATAGTGCCTTATTTTAATTATTTTTCAAATGATATCTGAAGGGACTTGCTTGAGTTTTCTAAGAAGGTATTTCCTGAAATTAGTTTTTTTCTAAGGCTTGTCCTTAGAAATATTTATTATTTGTATTATTTTCAAAGGCTCTTTTCCTAAAGAAAAATTTCCTATGGCCTTGCACCCACAGTAATTTTTTGTGCATACCCTTTGAATGTATTAGTTTTGTGGTTAGGTTAGGAAAGATGGTGACAAGAATGCACCTCCACTCGGAGACCCAATTTTATCCATTGTGATTCCCTTCTATTGCCCATTAAAAGTAATATTTAGCCCCGAATTGTATCCAGAAGTGACCCTATTATCCATTATTAAGCCGCTGAAATTCCCATAATGAAGCCCCTGATGTCCTCTAGTTTCCATTTCCCGATATCAGTAATGCTCTCATTGAAACGCCCGCTCAGCCATCTAAGTTTATGACTTTGCAGCTTTGGGCAGTGACAGATAATATGTTCAATGGCTCCACCCCGCACATCCTACAGAAGTCTGGAGTGCCAGTTTCCCAACATGCTGGTACTTGCTCTGACCGAACAGTGGCCATTCAACGTACCTATCATAATTCACATTGCCTTCCTATGCATGTCCATTAGCAGTTTGGATCTTCTTGGACACATTTTCCTCGAAACTCTACAATCTTCCCTACTTCGCCATGAAGTGTTGGTCCTGCTTTCTACCCAATTACTGAGTTTCCTATAGTAGTGACCTATATGTAATTCACCGATCTGTTACACATTCCCTCATCTAATGGCGACTTTATTCTTGCCAGCTCATCGGCACTTTCATTTCCCCCAACACTGCTGTGGCCAGGAACTCGTTAGGACGAGGCTGCCTCACTATGGTGCAATTTTATTATTTATATTTATTTATTTTTGTTACCTTTATTATTAACTTTTTAGCGATACTTTTTTATGTATTATTTTCAAAATGAATAATAAATTTGCAAACCTACTTAAATATTTTGCAATTATTTTTTTAAATATATATTTAAAGAATTTTTTCTTTAAAATAAAGCTAAAGGTTCCCTGATGATCCAGCTAAACCCCTCAATAATCAATTTCAATGTATTTTTAAGAAAAAAAATATTTTACTGCATAAGTAAAATAATAATTTTTGATAATCAGTGCGCTAATAAATATTAAACTTAAAAATGGTTCAACTTACAATAATTTAAACGAAGTGCCTTAAAAGTTTCGTCCCCGCTGCCACTTCAATTTAAATCACATTTCCTAGTGCCTGCCCAATAATTTCTTTAATTTTATTGTATTCATTGTTAAATAACCTTCTTAAAGCTAATTTTTAACTTGAAACTACAATAGCACCACATTCTCTCTAGCACATTTCGTGTTGATTTGATTTCTTAAATTTATTTATGGAACAAAAAAAAAATTTCCTTGTTCCTATTGCCTTTCACTCACCTCAAACTTGAACTTTGCATGTTTCACTTGGATTCCATAACAACATTGTGAAAAGAGAAACAACAGAAAGTGAAATATGTGCTGGCATATTCTTTGTGGTAAAGTTTATATTTGTGTTACCCATTTGTATTGGCCCCGCCAACGAAAGCGATTTCATTAACTTTAGTTAAAGTATTTATTTTTCTGTTACCTTGGTGCTGCCGGTGCGGTGGTAACAGAAATATAAAGAAAAATACTTTAATGACCCTGCCGGAAGGTCTTGAAAAGGAAACTTAAACATGCAATTATTCAAATACATAAACAGTCACGAAAGAATAGAAATGAATGTGTGTGTGTGTGTGTTTGTGTGTGTACAATATATACACACATACTACTGTGCCAATTTACAAGACCTCTAATCTATGTGTTTTTATTTGTCATAAATATTTAACATGAATTGTTATTGAATAAAACTAATATGTACATACATTGCAGGCTCGTTTATAGTAACCCAGCTGACCAATACCTTCGAGTGACACTCGAAAATTAATTGAAAAAAAAGTCTACCTGTCGCTCAGTTTTGTCCCAAAGAACATGCGATATCGAAGTTTCGCTAGCAATATTGAAATTGAGAGATTTGACGAATTAGTTTCGATGTCGCAAAAATGCAGCAGAAAAAGTAAAAAAATTATAGTTAATTTAATTATTATTTTTCGAACTGTATTTGTTTCTATATTCTTATGAATTGAATAGGCTAATGTTCGTAACGCTTTTTAAGCCAAATTACATGTGATAATTATTAATGAACAAATAACATCAAAGTTAGTTGTAAATATTCTGACAACAACACATAGTTGAACGGAACAGCCAGCCGTTTTCGAAGGCCACTAAACCTTCCTCATCAGCGTTCTTCTGTGTTTTGGTCCACTGTGTGTGGTGTCAGTTGATGTAGATGTCTACCTTATATACGAAACTTTATTGCAAATGGAATATGTGAATTGGTTTAATTCATTGCATTTCAATTTGCTCATGTGTTTTTGTAATGAAGGCTCAAAGCTACCATCTTCTATATATATTATACAACAGTCTTACCATTGTCGTTTGTTCCTTACTAACTATGCACATGTTTGTTAATTTGGCTTAAAAAGCGTTACGAACATTACCCTATTCAATTCGTAAAAAAATTATTTTTTATTTTTTAATTTATTTATTTATGCTGTCATGCTTCTGGACTAACAGGCTGGTACACTTTCATGCAGCTATCGTCACACATTCGAAAAACTATCGCGAAATGTATGAAATTCGAAGCTTTAGCGAAGACTCGCATTTTTTATATTCGCGAGTAAATATCGAATAATTTTGTTTCGAAATTGCTTCGCTTTAATGAGCATTTGTTTTATCGAATCTCAGATCAAGTAGGAACTGCTATTGGCATTTGTATTGTGTGTTCGTGTACATGTATGTGTGTGTATGTGTGCGTTTGTGTTAGAGTGTTCAGTATAAATATGTACTTAGCTGTTTGTTAAGTTAACGGGCTTTTTGTCATAGAATTTCCTTTCATTTCAATAAAATTGTATTCAATGAAATAAATTAACCTTCAAACCTTTAAAGTGACAAATAGCGCAAGTCTCATTTAAATGCATAGAATTTATATAACTTTGCTAGCAATTCAATTTATACCATTAAATATTTCACCACAGAGTTTTTAATTTCCCACTCAGCACCTTAATAAAAACTTTAGAATAAAAAAACAGCTACAAAAAAATGTTAACTACAAAATTTTTGAGTAAAGTAAAGTAAAAATTTATTGAGCCTACAAAATTTATCCATTTATAAAGGCTTTAAGCTTTAAACTATTTAAAAAAATTATTCAAGCAGAAAATGACGTAAAAAAGCATTTAATAGAAAAATAATTTTCAATTCAATGCTCTATATATATATATATATAAATGTTAATTTGAGCCGATACACTACAGTGTTTGGGAATTCAAGAGTTCACACAAGTCTCTTGGCCGTCATTATCTCACTTCACAAAAAAAAAATTAACTTTTGCTCATTATACTCCTGACAATAACGAAAATTTTTGCACATTTAATTTCTTTTTCCATCTTAATGCCTTTTTTTATACATCTCCTAAGGAAAGTTTTCTGCTCACAGCAGCTCAGTTTGACTTGCCAACCAACCAGAAAGAATAAACCAAAGGAATTCTCTGCACAACACTGCACGACAAATACGAGTAATGCTGACGATGATGGAAACATAGAAGAAACAGCAGCAGTTGCAGCAATAGGGAACTATTACATGACTATTCGACTATAAAAATGACAATAATGGCGATATGACATTTTATCAGCAGATGGTGTAGAGAGAAGATAAAATAATAAAATAAAAAATATATGGAACAACATAAAAGCCAATAGTTGTTCTTTGTTGGCTCACTGGCCTTTAGATACTCGTACAACCATGTATCCTTACAACGAGGCTGTTACCTTTATTGTTATAACTGTTTTCTGCTTGGTTGGTAAATTTCATATGCAAATTGCACACAAAAGCGAAAACAGAATAGCAGACAGAATGTATGTGTATGCATGTATGCAGCAGAAAAAATGCTTTGTCGGCCACAGACACAATGCTAAAGATAATAAACTATGAGAACAAGAGCAAACAGTGCCAAGAACATGGCCACGATTAGCATGATTCTGTTTTGACATTAAACAGGTAACTTTCGTTATGCAACTTTACTTTAAGGCACTGGATCATAATTGAAAAAAAAAACACAATGCACATTTTTTCGCCATTTGAGTGTGAGAAGGGAGAGGAAGCACAGTAGAGTATTGTGGAGGACCTTTTAAGGACAGCTTGATGTGATTTTCTCTTTTAAACTTGTTGTTAAATAAACTGTTTTCACTTGACCCATATATTTTTATACATTAGGTATGTTTTTTTCGAACTTTGTATAAATATTCAGAACAAATATAAGTGTGTATATACTTATTAAGCAGCTATAGTTATAGCTGCTTAAAAATTAAGTAGGTATATATTTCGAATAAAACATACCTATTATTTACGTTTACAATCTACAAGACACAAAAACTTTTTCTACCAGTTTCAAGACGAATAAAAAAGGTAGTTTACAACTGCCAACTTTATAGTTAATGTTTGGCAGTGCTTAAGAATTGTGGCTTCTGCTCACAATACAAGGCAGCACGAGGTTAGGTAAGCTTAGCTTATACAGGCTACTAGATACACAAGAACTGTCTCATTAGGATTTGTTGTTCTGCATGAGTGGGTTAGCAGGACATGGGAAACATTTTTGCACCATCATGCTGTTTCCTCGGTACCAAAATACCCAGAATAAACATTTTTTTCCTATGTGAAATTTAAATTTCTTGGCTAGGTTTTACAGAAATGGAAAGCCTATGAAAAAAAGCCTTTTTAGCAACAAAGGCAGAGTAGTGACAGAGTAGTTGTTCGAAACCATCCCCCTCCCTACGTCACTAAAACTTCTACAAAAATTATTAAACTGAGGATTAAGTCTCTTGGGATGTATATAAAGTTTGTGGTGTCCTTTTAGTACAGCAAATAGTTAGATCCTGGAATCCCTTGCAGAATTTTGGACCATCAGCTGTAAAGAGCTTCTTCTCTAGAAGGACATGAGAAAAATGTTTCCTTCATCATGCTATTTCCTCGGTACCAAAATATCCTGAGTTTTATATGAATAAATTTATTTTTTCTTATGCCACAATTAGATTTTTTGGCTAGGTCCTACAGATATGGAAGGCTTATGAAAAACGCCTTTTTAGCAACAAAGGCAGAGTAGTGACAGAGTAGTTGTTCGAAACCATCCCCCTCCCTAAGTCACTAGAACTTCTACAAAAATTATTAAACATAAGATTAAATATGTTGGCATGTATACATAGTTTGTAGTGTCCTTTTAGTGCAGCAAATAGTGAGAGCCTGGAATGCTTGCCAGGATGGTCGACCATCAGCTGTGAAGAGCTGCTTCTCTATTTTTGACGCACATTTTTTATTGACAGTATTTTAATATTTGACCACCTTTTGTATATATAGAAAAAAAATGCCACTGCTAAATCATATTAAATTTATAACAAATAAGATATGTATTAGCGGTATTGAGTGTTTGATGCAAATGGTCTGGCGTAAGTGTAAATGCAAAATATCTTAGCTTTTCTTTAAACTCCAACAACAACAAAGAAAGGCTACAATATTTTGCATTTACACATATGTAAGACCATTTGCATCAAACACCGAATACCCCCATTATTTAAGTGTTTTGGTGTGCAGTTGTTTTGTTCATAGCAACAATTCACTGCTGTGCCCAGCTGTGTAACTTTTTTAATGTTTGGTTTTATGTTCGTATTGTGTAAGCACCTGACAATCTTCATATGACCAGCCGAAAATTCCTGCTGTTGCAGCATCATGAAGTCTGAGGTTTGGCAGATTCGAGTCCTACAGACCAGTCAAAGTAGCTTCGCAGTTTATGTGATTTCTTTTTAATTATGACTTTAATTTCAAATACATATCATGGTAAATAATAACTTAAATCATTTTGAATTAAAATTCAATTCATATTAGTATTTATTTGGTGTGCATCTAAGGAATATTTAAGCTTGTTGTGGCTGCAGCGGTAAGTGCGTTTACTACCACGCCATGAGTTCGAGTTAAAATTTTGGCCAGAAAAGCCAACCATACATATAAATAATTTTCTGATGACAATTACGCCAGTTAAATTATTAATAAAATAAAGTGTTTACAGAAGATTAAATTCATGTGGTTTCAACATAAAATAACTTTGATTCGATATGGTTGTTAGTGCTTTATCAGTATTAAATTCACGTTGTGTCAACTTGAAGTAACTTTGATTTAACATGATTCTTCATTTTGATTTAATAGTACAGAAATGTTAAATCAACATGAAATAAAGTTAATTCAAAATCCAAATATTATTATTTATTATTTCACTTATTCAGTAAAATATTTTTTATTAAAAATATATTGAAATTGAGTATTGAGGGGAATAAGGAAAAATTTTCTTTGAAGATAGGTACCTGTAAATCATGTTGAATTAACATGAAACACAAAAGAAGTAAAATTTACCTTGTTTTCGTTGAGTTTAATATGAAATTTTTCTGTGAAATGAATGCCATAAACATATCCCAAATATAATAATAATAATAATAATAATATTTTTTTATTATCAATCTAATCCTTATTTACTCGAGCGAGCATAAATTTTTATTTTATTGCCTTTGCAGAAAGAAATCTTTACTGCAATAAAAATTTTATAAAGAATATATTTGTTTGAAGGCCTAAAAATCCCATATTCAATATACATAAGGCCATTTGTTACCTTTAAAGATAATAAAGGCTGCGTAAAGCAATCTCTTTTTGTGCTTGCATTAGTGTTACAACAAATAAAAAATATTAAAAAACATATATGCATAAAAAAATATGTTAATGTTGTAGATTTTTCATAAAGTTTTATTAGTTCTTTCGATATTACAAAACAGATAAATACATCTTTTTTTTATCACACTTGAGAGGAATTTATAATGCCAGTATAAAAATGATTAATAGCAATATCAAAAGGTTTTACTTATACAAAGAAGTTTGCAAGCCGAAAAGTTGTGCTGTTCTCTGTTATTTGATAAAGTTGTCTAATCTTAAGTAAAATTGTGTGAATAAATAAAACCATTATTCACATGGATATGGGTGGCTAAAGGAAATATTCCAATCATTATCGCCTTTATATATTTAATCAGTTATGTGATATTTTCTGGAAGCTTAAGATAATTTGAATACATAAATTGATATTGAAACTTTCTATGAATTTAATGCAGGAAAGAAAGTGTGTTTTGCAATATGGTTGTTTAAAAAAAAATAGACAATTTGTCAGGGGCTATAATAAAATAAATTAATGAATAAACTCATCTGTGTTAATGTTGAACGGCATAGCAAGAAATTGAAGTTAAAGTTAAAACAAAATTTACCCCGACATCCCCAAAATATGCAACATAAAATGTGTTATTTCAATAGCAATACACACATATGTACATACACAAATGCAAATAAAAAGAATACTAACGAAAATGATTATTTAACCCTTTACAAATAGTTAAACTGTTTACTCTTATCCTTGGCTTTTGTGATTTTAAATGTGTGTCATGTCTTCTTTTTTTTTTTGTAAATATAAGTAAAGTAAATTTAAGTAAGACTTACTTTCTCTTCCTAAACTGCATGGCATACTTTTCTAAATGTTTACTTGCACTAAATGCTGCAAGGAATTGAAGCCAAAAAAAAAACGAGTAGACAAACAAAAAACATTTATAATCACTGTGACATGAACTCAATTCTTAAGAAGGGAAAAAATAATAGAGCAAGAATAGATTTATATTTTTATTTTTCAACTAAACAACTTAGGGAAGAAAAGTAAAAGACCGACGCCCAAAAGTATGCAAATATGTTTTCTTCTAAAGCTGCTGCAGCAGCCACCAAAACACATGCAAAATTATTTAAAATAATGTTTTTTTTTGTTACAGAATTCTTTACGACTCTTTTGGATGCATTTGAAAGAAATAAATTTTCTTTCTGTATTTGCCTGTTTTTCTGAGGAAAGCAATCTTTTTATGCTAAAGCTATTATAATTTCACTATGACTATTAGTGGCATCAACATATAATTTTTTGTGGTCGAGCTTGGCAGAAACATGCTAAATAAATAAAAGCAAAAAAATTCAAGCAAACCCGGTTTTTTTTTTAAATAATTTCACCACAAGTCAAGTGCAATGGACTGGCCTTTTTATGTTTTCTTTTCTTATTTTATTATTTATTATATTATAAAAAAAATACGTAAAAGAAAGAAAAAATTACGAATAGGTTATTAAAAAAATTAGTACATTTTTCATAATATCGTAAGAAAACTTTTGACAAATTTTCATATTTTATTAACATTTTCAGTCGAAATCTTTCTTTCAAAAACGTCAAACAGGTCATTAATAATTATGGAAATGGAAACATTAACTCATTATTTTTTTTATAAAAAATTCAAGCTCACAAAGTCAAATTTTTATATTTTATAAGCTATACCCAGTTCTTTGCCCGGTTGGAATTAATTTTTGATTAAATACTTATAAGAGAAAAATTTAAAAATGGAAAATGTTCCATTCCCATTCCCATTCCCACTCACTTCAAAGCATCTTTAATAAATAAAAAGAATCATTTATAACAATAATCTTGTATTAAAAAAAAATCGCGCAAATGTATAAAAATCGTGAAAACTGGAAAATCTTAAGATATGAAACTAAGATTCATCAAAATTAGTCTCGGAGAGGCAGAATATATTCCTGGTTAGTAGGCAGCTTATTAATCTTGTAATTGGATGGTTTGGAGGGATTTTTAACTATAACTTTAGTTTCAAATAAATTTAATGTCAAATGATCAACTAAATAATGTTGAATTAAAATTTTATTCATGATATTGTATATTTAATTTGTATCTAAGGAATATTTAAGATTTTTGCGGCTACAGCGGCAAGCACGTTGGCTAATATGCAATTTATTTGAGTACAAATATTGCCCGACTAAGCGTACAAACATTTTTGTGATGCCTGTTCCAATACACAAAATGTCACAAGTAAAATAATTAACATAGTAAAATGTTTGCATTAGATTCATGTTATTTCAACTTGAAATAACTTTGATTCGACATGGTTTTTCGTATTGTTTCAATATCAAGTTCATGTTATTTCAACTTGAAATAACTTTGATTGAACATGGTTCTTCACTTTGATTTAACAGTAATGCTATATTTTTAAGAAAATTATTGTAAATCAAGTTGAATTAATATGAAATACATTTTAAGCAAAATCATTGCCGAAAACCGTTAAATTAACATTGTTTTCGTAGATTTTAGCATGAAATATTTCTGTGTGTAGATCTATGCTAAAACGATAATAAATATTTTTTTGTAAGGGGTTTGACTCTCCACGTACCTTTTCTAATGGGGCAATAAATGTTGTATGTCCGTTTAGAGGCTACATTCTACATTTGTGGTTTTGTAAGACCTAATACAAATATACAGACAAACGAACTTTTCCGAAAGTTCGTTCGAATGTTAGCGGGTGCGTCCACAGGTTGCGGATAGTGAAAAGCTCCGCAGTTATGCGGAGTAGCCGCTAAGGCAGTCGCGGACAATCAGCTGTTACGAGTATAGAGTCTCAGAGGGTTTCCGGGTGGCGCCGGACTATTAACAAATTCTGAGTGGATATGAGGCGGCTGGAAGCGGGTGTCGGATCTTGCAACAAGCGGCTCGCTATACAAACGTGATAAAAGGCTTCTAAGCTAGCCCGCCTGGAGGTCATGCTGGCAGCCCCAGTTCCAGGATTGGCTGCAGTAGCCCAATCAGCTGCTCATCTTAAACTATATGATTACCGAAACCTCAAAAAAATAGCCCCTATGCTTCTTATAGGAACTAAAGGATCTAATATGTATATATATAGAGGAATGTAGATATACCCTGCATACATATAATGCATAAAGTCTTATTAATAAAAATTATCAAACCTTTATAAAGGCTTCATTAGCAAAATTTTTTACGGAAAATCTGTTTTATAAAGCCTTAATAATTTTTAAAAGCAAAGCTAATAGTTTATACAAATAGATAAAAAAAATATTTTTTTTTATGAGCAAAAAATATGGGAATCGCTTACCTAGAAGCCCATTTTTAAAGCTTCCTGCAAAGCTTAAGTTTTTTTTTCAAATTTACGGTGTAAGTCTAGAAATATCAGTGAATATCTTAAATTAATTTAAAGCATGAACAACGTAATTTTGACGCACGAAAAGCAATTGTTGATTCGAGTCAAGCAGAGCTTCAATACGTTTGTACAATTGATTACAACTTGCATTCTTTCGTTTGGGTTCATCTAATGGATTGCTGTTGGTATTAATTTTATTATGGCAATAAAATCCTAAATCAGGGTTAGCTAATAGTCTTAACGAAAAAGCTCGCAGAATCCACTTGTTCTTTCATAAACGAAATATATAAACAAGGTATTTGATTTTTCAAATTTAAGGGAATTTTGTAAAGTTCAAAATAAAAAAAAAATAACAATTTCCTTAAAAAAACTTACGAAAGCCCAGCAAATAAATTCTAAAAATTACGAAACAATACAGATAATAAAAGCTTAAAGTAAGAGAAGATTGATGTGTTGAGACTCAATAATAAATTGTCTGTAGTGTCCGCTTTCACAATATAAAAGCTTTAAAATGACTAACTGGTATTGAACTTAATTTAAATTATTACATGGATTCACATGCTTGCTGGCTTGCTGTAATCCACAAGTGAAATTAATTTTGCAGCATCAATCTTTTTGTGCTTAACACTGGGCTATTGGCACTAAATTTGTCTGTCTACCCATGATCAAATACATATACATTTTTCATTTTGTATTTTTTTCTAGAAATATGTATAAAATATAAGATACATTTCATTTGATAGAAAATAAACAATAACAACTTGCCATTTATCTCAAGTATTTTTTTTAATCTCAAATTTAAACGAAAAAATAAAAAGAATGCGATAAATCTAAGCGTTATTCAATTTCCATGCAAAATATTTATACCGTAACAAAAGAGTTAAGCATTGCGTTAGTGACTGGGTGCTTACCAGAGACTGAAACAACTATCGTTTTCAGTACTCCTTGAGTATTGCCTTGTGTATTCAATGCGTACTACTAATTCCTGGTCCTGGTCCACAAACTTGCAATTTTTGTTGCAGCAACTTTTTATGATTTAGTGAAAACGAGCGAGGGAGGGATACAAAATGTATATATTTCTATTTCTATTTTTATATCGAGTACGTATAACTTTAAACATCCAACAACTATGTTTATACACATTTTTGAAATAAACGATAACAACTAAAATTTATGAACTATATTAGCTACAATCATGCACATGCATGTAAAAATACTCTGACTATTACTCGGCTATACATGCGTATACACAGGGCTATTTTGTTTACACATATATGCATAAATCATGTGTTCAAACAGCCGAAACACCCACCCACACACTTTCCATTTTGTTTTGTATACAGTGGCGCATGATGAATTAATATCCCCAGTATCATAAGTATATCTTTTTGTCCCATTAAATAGCCACAGCCTGAGTATAAACATACTCAGATTATAAGTATGAGCGAGAGTCGATCTTCTTATTTTTAGTTGTAGCGTATTACTGTTTGTTGCATAAAGGAAGTAGAGATGCTCTTGTATGTTGGAATGGGTTATGCTTATAGTTTGCTTGAGAGTAAATATATTAGTGCTCTAATTGTTTTAGTTACAGTTATGATTATACGCTATTTCTAAAATTTAAGACTATATGTTTGCGTATATTTTTTTTTGAGTAACCATTGCCGTTATGTGACACAGTGCAACAAACACAAGAACGCTGATGCTGAAAGGTATGCCGGCCTTCGAAAACACCATGTTGTTTTGTTATGCTAGTGTTTGTCAGACAATTCGAAATTAATTTTGCAGTTATTTTGTTGCCTTAAAATTATTATATGTAATTTGCTTCCTCCAAATACGTACTTTAGTTTAATAAAATCCAACTAAAAAACAAAAATTAACTAAAATATTTTTAGATATATAAAATGTCGACAATATTGTTGTTGTTTTTTTCTTATTTTAATTAAATAAATGACATCCTTTGAAAAAGCGAACAAAAAATCCACAAAACGTCGGGACAACATGTAATAAATTGGCATTTTATTGACTGGTAGCTTAAAGGAAAAATATATACTAATAAAATATTTATAATATTTTTTTAGTTTTATTGCATATAAGTATTTTTATTTAGTTTCTCAATTTAAAGTAATATTTTCTAAAATAATTGTTATTTTATAATTTTTCTAAAAACAAATTGCTTAGTTTGTATTGCCTCCCTCTCGCTCCCTCTTGCTCGCTCTCTGTTTAAAAATCTCTCTCTCTCTCTCTCTGTATCACAAGTATTTATATATAAATTTTTCTTCATTTGTTTGGCATTTGATTATTTAATTCTTGACCCAATTAAATATTTAAATTTTCTTAGTCAGTTAACCGAACTAAAAAGAAAATAATTTCTGTAATTTTCTCCCCGCCCACATGAAACTAAAATGAACAAAACTCTCATGAAAAAAATTTATTTTAGAAAACCAAAACTAATAGTTTTCCAGAGAAGTTTTAGTTTTTCGTTTTCTCCTTCTTCTTATTTTATATTGCTAAAATGAAAAAGCAATTTTACATGCCAATAAGCGCTTACAAATGAATATTTTATAAAAAATATTTTAGATAAATATTTGAATAAATATTTAAATAAATATTTATGTGTGCTTAAGCTAAAAGAAAAAAATTATGTTTAAATGAAGGCATGCAATATGTAAAAATAATTTAAATTCTATTTTGAAAATTGTGCTTGAAAAAGGACTTAAACTACAAAATAAACTGGCAAATGAGTAATAAAATAACAAGTAAATAAGTACAGTGGTGTGTAACTATAACGAACTCGTGGAGAGAATTGGTTGTTTTGTAAGCAAAAGCCAAATAATTTAATTTTACTTTAACAAACTACTAGAAATCTTCATTAAATTTAAGATAATAATTAAAAGTTAGCATTAGTGGTTTTTTTTCAGCTACGAGAAAAATGGGTTTTTAAGCATTTGCTAGAAGCTGAAATTTTTCTGTTATTTCTAAGTGTATAATCTTTCATGAACTTTTGTTTCTAGTAGTTTAAAAGATTTTGTTATAAAAGAAAATTCCCGTATCCTCAAAAGACAGTTAATTGCAAAATGACATAAAATGCTGTTTTCGACTACCGCTACCTCCTCATTGGTTTTACATTCGTTATAGTTTGGAAGTTTCACATATTTCAATGTAAATCGAATTCATATAGAAATATTTTGAAACTTCGATCGAATGCCATAATATGACCCCAGTCTTTGATATGCCTATTCTGTTTTATAAATGCTTCATAAAAAATACTTTGTACGGAAATCTGTTTTATAAACTTTTTATAAATCAACAATATTTTTTTATGAATAAGGTCTTAAGATTTTGCATGCAAAATATGCAAGTAAAATTTAATTTACTTTAAAATTTTTATTTTTGAAGTTTTATTTTTATTGTTCATCTAAGAGCCCAACCTAAATAAGAGCGTCAAGCGTTGCTTTAGCAGCAGGGTACATATTTTTTGTACATTTAAACGTATAAAATATTATTTAAATGTACTGAAAATACGTACCCTGCTGCTAACGCAATGCTTGACGTTCTAATTTAGGTTGGACTCTAAGATTGTATTTAAGTCAAACATATTATTGCCGAGAATCATAATAAGTATTGCGTTTTATTTTTTTTATTCATAAAATAAGGCGTTACTTTGTCATTGAAACTTTTTTATTTTTATATGAAAAACATAAAATACTGTGGTTCATCTAAAATTCATTTTACATCAAACACATTGTTGACCGAAAGCATTACCCTCATTAAAAGTTCAAATTTTCAGTTTATTAATAGTCTTAGTTCTTCTATTCAGAAACCTTAATGCGATTAAAGTACATGGTATTTCTCAGTTCGTGTCCTTAAACATAATTAACTAAAGTTTATAGGGCAACATTTAATAAGGGAACAAGTTTATTGATTTATTTGAATTAAGGCCAAATAATATTAGGACTATCATTTAATGTAATTTATATTAGTGTAATTTCAAGTTTGTGTTTACATCAATTATTAGAAACTTAATATCTAATCTACTAAGGAGGTGACACACTTGTTGCTCCATTATTGACTCGTTTTTATAAAAACTGCTATTTTCGTTGTTGGCGTTGCTGTTAACGAAAATTTTTTAACTGTTTTACTGTTTTGCCTTCCACCAGGTCTTGAAATAATTGATTTTTATTTATCTAGATATTGATAAATATTTTTGTTTATAAACATTTTTATTTATATAAAAGAGTTTCTTTCGAATTAAAATTTGTGTTTCATAAAAAAAAATATTTATTTTTAAATCCCGCTTTTTGGCTGTAGTTTCTTCAAATCATCCCGCTTTCTGATCGATCATGTCTCGCTTTTTGCAAAAACCATCAGGTCAAGCACACTGGGCTTCACCGAACGTATGATTAATAAATATTAATCATACGCAAGATAAATATCAACAATACGCAGCACAGTGGGAGAATTGATAAATGAAATGGAAATATGTATATACATAAATATGTACATAAATTAGATTTTGTTGAATAAGGATCTTAAACAAATTCCGCTCTTAATCTTTGACTTTATAAGCGTTAGAGTATCAAAGCTACAGTGGGTCCAATGAAAAATGTAACACAACAAACATTTTTTAATTTGTAAGCCATTTTAAAAATTTAAATTCGTTTTAATCAATAATAATTTCTTAATCGGACTTACACTTAGTATTTTCAATCCTTATAGTGCATTTACACTGTCTCGAAATTTAGTATTTTCGAGATTTCGAGCTAAATCAAGCTGCTTTTTTCCAGATTTCTCATACAAAACGAAATCTATTTTGTCAATAGATTTGTAGGAAATCTAATAAAAATCTAATGTTTTTTTTGTTCTTTACTAACCTGTACAACAAAAGGTGAGTGAATTGGCTACGGTCTGCTTAAAAAAATGTGTGAATTGGCTAAAATGCAGTTGTTTGGTTGTAGTCTTGGAAACAAATCAGTTGATGGGTTTTGTTTTGGATAAAATAAATGTCAAAAAAAGCTGGTGTAAACGGTGTATTATAGTTTGTTTATTAATTAATATGATTTTCTAAAAAAGACAAGAAAAATAAAACTTGATTTTGCCATGTTTCAATAAAATCGAACTTTCTCTTTATTTTCATATCATTTTAGAATTCCTGAATATGCTAAGAAAAATTACTGACTATTTTCTGTTAAAAAAAACGTATATTTACGTTCTTAAGACACAATTCGATACTATTTAAAAATATAACTCCTATTATTCCCATTACTCTTCTTTTGTTTTTGTATTTTTTTTTGCTGAATTACTTTCAAGATCGCTTATTCCAATTTTGTTGGCTTAAAAATTTGCAATGTTCTATTGAAACTAATTTTAGAAATTTTGTTTAAATTAAATTGTTAATAAGTAAATCTTTATGATTTTAGAAAAACCTATTGATCTTTTAAAGCAACTTAAAGCAAAAATAAAGCCTATAATTACATTTTAAATTAATCATATTGTGTTTACAAATTAGCTGCTAATTAATTCTCTAGTCTAAAACAACTTTGCATTTGCATACCAACACATATTAATCAAACACTGACCTTGACACAAAAACTCTAATGAAATTTCTAAAAAAAAAATTACAAAACTTTTAAAGCGAATTATCGTTTAAATGTTTTTCTGGCAAAAAGCTTACTCATGATATTAATATTCAATGTTATTAAAGGAAGAATATAATTTCCACTTAAAAAGATACAAGCAAAGAAGTGTTCATTCAAATTTCCCTTTTGCGCCTAAAAGTATGTGATTAAATTTACAAAGTGTTTAAATATGCAAATTTTCATTTCCAAGTTGATGTAAGTTTTGCATGTGCCGGAATTTGGGTTTGTTAATGGCTTTTTGTTTTTAACTAATCATTATTTATATGCTAGAGCACGTGTCTGAATGTGTTGGGGTTTAAAAAGGCTTTGTTGAGGCGACAAGTAAGGAGTTATACATACGTTTATACATAATTTTTAATATGATATATAGATGTATATAGTCTTTTTATTTTTATAGAAATTTTGCTTAAGAAACTACTACTAGTGATAAAGAAGGATTCTGCTAGCATTAACTTTTACACACAATTAAATTTTTAACCAAATAATTGTGTAGGAGCCCTAAGACACTAAATCTCTCTTTACATCTCTCTCTCTCTCTCTCTCTTCAGTCTTGTATATATGCTTACTTCCCTTTTTCTTTTTTATTTATTTTTAACCTTCACGTTTGGCTTATTTTATAGCATTTTCCATATAATTTTCTAATTATTTCCCTCATATATGAATGTATGTATGTATGTATGGGTGTGTGTGTGTGTGTGTGTGTGTGTGTGTGTGTGGTAGTAAGACTGCTATTTTTGTTTTTATGATTAAGTCTATCTCTGGTGGCAGAAAACGTGTCATTTGACAATGAAAATAAAACAGACAATACTAATAAAAGTAAAAAAAAAACAAAAACGAGAATGTGAAACATGCGAATCTCATGTAAATTTCTGTTTTAAATTGTCTAAAATTGTTCTACTCCCACAAAAAAAAAATATAAAACAAAATCTAAATGAAAAATAAAATATAAAAAAGTAACAGGCTGGTTTTATTGCTTTCACTAAAATGTATTATTACTATAATTTTTTTTAAGTGGAAATGGGTATGCAGGCTTTGCTGTCATTGTCTGAATAAAATTATTACTCTGACATTTCTACGGGTAAATAAATACATATATACAAGTATGTACGTATGTATATATTGTGTTATAAATGTGCGTTTATAACCGGCATTTGGAGTTGTTATTTTTGCTCTTGCCAATAATAATGCCAAGTAGGTCAGAGTAATAAAAAAAATTTTATATTTATGGGTGAAGGTTACTGAAATTATTACTATTATTATTATAATTATTAATTTGAAGAAAAGTGCAAACAACTTACAGCATTTTTTATATAAGTATAAATTATACATAAATTAGAAATGTTCAACGTTTGTTTTTGTTTTTCTCATAACTAATTTTCAAATCATCATAATCTTGTTAAGTCAAACTAGAGTAATTAAAAGATTAAGCAAGCTACCCGTATTTATGAGTGAGTTCTATAAATATCTTTAATTTAATATTTCAATATTCATTTAATATTTATAGTAACTTCTTTTAAAGTAATCTAACTATTGTACTTTAATAGAAAATTAAAAGTAAACTTTAAAAAAAAAAGTAGTTTAAAACGAGGTACTTTTTTCAAAAGATACTTCTTAAAAAAATTATATATTCGAAGCGTACTTATTTCTTAAAAAGCAATTTCTAAAAAGCTAGTTATTGCAAATGGTGGGTGGTTTTTAAAAAGCTACTTTCTAGAAAAAAGTACTTAAAATGTGCGCTTTTTTCAAAAAAGTACTTTTTTCGAAACGTGCTTAAATCTAAATGTAATTTATTTAAAAGCCAATGTTTGAAAAGGTATATATTTCAAAAGGTACTTTTTTTAAAATTACTTTATAAAAGGTACTTTTTTCAAAAGGAACTGTTTTCAAAAGGAGTTTTTTCAGAAGTTACTTTTTCCAAAAGGTATTTTTTCAAAAAGTACTTTTTCTAAAAGGAACTTTTTCTAAAAGGCACTTTTACTAAAAGGTACTTTTTTAAACAGGTACGTATTGCAAAAGTACTTTTTCAAAAATATAAATATGTACTGCAAAAAGTGCTCTTTCAAACATGTACATTTTTCAGAACGAACTTCTTCAAACAGCTACATAATTTTTTTAAAAAGGTACATATTCAAAAGTACTTTTCAAACAGGTAATTTTTTCAAAACGTACGTTTTCATGCCCTTTTTTCAAAAGGGTACTTTTTCAAAAATGTTCATATTGCTAAAAGTACTTTTTCAAAAAGGTACTTTTTCAAAAAGGTAATTTTTTCAAAACGTACTTTTTCAGGCATTTTTTTTCAAGAAGATACTTTTTTTAAAGAAAAACTAGTGAAAAAAAATTATTTTTTCAAAAAAAAAAATTATTTTTTCACTAGTTATTTTTTTTTAAATATTATGTTTCAAAATGTACTTTTTTTAACGGGTACTTATTACAGAAGGCACTTTTTTCAGTTTTCCAGAGTCTTTTACAAAAAAATACTTATTTTTTAAAAGTACTTCCTGCACAACTAAATTTATTCGAGAGCTCTTGTTTCCAAAGACAATTTTTTAAGGTACTTTTTCTTAAAGAAATTTTATCAAAATATACTTTCTTCAACAAGTTCTTTAAAAAGAAGTACTTTTTTCAAAAAGTAAAAAGTACTTTTCTTTAGGTACTTTTTTTTAGGTACTTTATTTTAAAAAAGTACTTCTTTCACTAGTTAGTTAAGAGCTCCTGTTCTGAAAGTACTTTTTCAATAACTACTTTTATCAAAAGGTACTTGCTTCAAAAAGTACCTTTTTGTAAACGTAATTCTCTCCAGAAGTACTATTTTCAAAAAGTACATTTTTGCAAATGCCCTCATTTCAAAAGATGTTTTTAAAGTACAAATTTAGTGATTATTTTTTTTTTCTAAAAAATGTACTTTCTTCAAAGAAAACAATATTTTTTCAAAAAGTATTTCTTTAACAAGTAGATTTTTTCAAAGACATTTTTTAAAGGTACTATTTACATAGGATTTTATTCTAAAATGTGTTTTATTCTAAAGGTAGTATTTAACTAAAAGGGACTTTTCTTCAAAGAAATATTTATTTTGAACAATACTTTTTTCAAAACAAATTTTTTTTTCAAAAAATATTTGCTTAAGATAAATAATCTTTTCAAACGATACCTTTTTCAAGAGATGCTTTTAAAAAAGGTACTTTTTCAAAAATTACTTTAATTTTTGTTAAAATATCCCTTATTCGATACATTCTGTCTTCAAAAGGTACTTTTTTCAAGAAGCTGCTCATTTTGAGAGGTAGTTTCTTCAAAGAGGCATATTTTGAAAAAGGCACATGTTAAGGAAAATTTTATCTCAGGATATTTTATTTAATTTTGTAAGGTTTTATATCAATAAACAAACTGTTTCTTTTCCACTCTATTACTCTGGCAAAATTAACTCTAGTTAAGCAGATATTACCATCAAATTGTGTTATTCTTTACATATTTCCTTCATTACACGTGTATTTCCGCCCTAGATGGCTCATTTATCTTGTTTATTATTGTGTTAAAACATTTAACATGTATTTGCATTTAAAATTTTAGACATGTGAGATTTCTTAATAATGGTTATGTGTTATACTTATATATATTCCGCCTTTGAGAGAACATTTCTGTGCGTCAATAATGTCCCGACCATCTTGTTTATTTTTTTATCTTATTTTCTTTTCTTTTGTATTTTATTTTACACGTTTTAGTGTTTTATTTTTTGTATTATTTTTATGATTATTATATATTCCATGTCTACTCTAATTCACAGCTTACATAGAAAAAGCACGACATAGAAACTTTCTTTAAATGGGTCGTCATTAAGAAAGAAACTTGTGTTTGTGATTTTTCTTTACTTAAATGTTAAATTCAGAAACGCACTACCAAACATACAAAAACGCGCGATAACATAAAGAATTTTGAATCATTTCAAGATTTAGCAGAACAGTTAACGACAGAGTTCCTAGAAAAAAAAATATATATATATATATTTATGTTATTCTAAATAAAATAAATAAATAAATATTTTTTAGCATAAAATGCTAATAAAAACAAGCTTAAAGTGTTCTCGTAGTTTCTAGTAAACGTGTTTTAACCATAACCATACAAAACAGCTGTTCAAACCAAACGTATGGGCAACACTGTATTTGATTATAGCTGACTTGCCATAACGCTTCAGCTATAACCATAACCATAGAAAACAATCGAATTGTTGTTTTAGCTTTTGCCGTAGCCAGCAACAGTTGTTTTTGCTGGTTAGACATATTTGTTGTGGCACTTTTGGCATGAATAAACAAACAAAAAATATATAAACAGCTGTTTATGGTTATGACATTACTAATAAGCAGGGAAACAGCAAATATGCAATTGCATGTTTTTTCTTGTGTGACGTATTAATGCGGGGACAAGATATTTATCCGTTTCAGAACTTTTTATAAATTTTGGAATGGATTTGTTAATGCATATTTTTGCATATTTTACCCTTTAAAGCATGTTTTTGCATATATCAGTCCTACATGCATATTTTTAGCATATATTCGAATTTTTAGAGCATAACTTATGCTTTTTGGGCATATTTTGATACTTTATAGAATTTTTTTTATTTTAACCCTCTTGGCGCAACCGTCCTTTTAAAAGGACACCGCATTCCGAAAAAAATATATAATTTTTTTTTAGAAACTTATTAAATTTCATTTTCGAAATAAAAATTTAACTTTTAAAGAAAAAATTTTTCCGACACTATCTGGGTTAGCAACAGACTTACAAGTTAAGGGCTTTTTCAAACTTTTTATTTTTATTTTTCGCCATCTAAATCTCTGTTCCAATGTTCTATGTAGTGTATACATTTTTCTTATATAGTTTTAAATGCGCATAAAATACTTTTTAAGAGCATATTTCTGGTTTCCCTGCTAATAAGTGAATCAAATCTGTTTATGGTTATGGCAATATATATATAGCTATGCTATTATGGTATGACATGTCTGATTGAAACTTGACATCTTTGCTATTTCAATGACAAAGTTTTTAAATAGCTCATAGAATTATTCTCCTGCAAGTTTAGATCCCAAGGTCAGTCACAGCTAACTTACCAATCGGTATATATTGCTTTTCTGTTATCTATACCAGTGCCTATGTTCTGTAACTTTAGTGAGAACTTTTCCAGACGAGAAGTTTTTTATCATTCTATAAAACACAGGGTGAGAACAAAACCTTAGATCCTTGCTCATGTTTCTTGTAAGCTTATTTCAGGTTTTATACCAATCAGCCTGTGGCAAACAGGACAACGAACATAATTCTTTAATATTTCTCTACGCGAAAACTTCTCTCAAGTTACAGAACACAGGTGCAGGGATAGAAAAGTTGCTACAATGGTACTTTCTTTAGCACTATTTGAATGTCAAAAGCACCGGAGCACCCCAATGACCAATATATCACTATTGATTATTCTTTTATAAAAAATCGCACAAAAAATATTTAACTGTAAGTAACCAGTTTCAAGCGATATTAGATGTATAAGTTATCAAATCCTTAAAGAAACCAGTTCGCCAGAAATCGTGTTAATAGTTTTCAATTTACACACATTTTAATGGAGAAAGAAAATTTTATATTTCTCTCAAGAGCTGAGTAAACAAAATATTTGTATGAAATTTTTACACAATATAAATGACGATCTGAGAATTAAATCATTAAATCGAAAAATCCAGAAAAAAAACTTTGTCATAATCTAATCAAACAAAAGTTTCTTTTTAATTCAAAGCTCATTGGTATAATTAAACAAATCCTTAATATTTTTCTAATATTTTACAAGTTGGCAGTAATTAAAATTTGTGCTCCTATTTATTTGCTACTCTTCTTGCAAATTTATGTTTCCGCCTTAAAATTCCATTAAAACTCTCCTCGGGGGATAAGTAAATAAGCAAAAAATAAATTTAAAAAAATAACAATTATTCCTAACAACTAAATAAATTAACTGTTGTAGCATAAATTTGTTACAAAATACATATTCCTTCCATTCTTCATTTTTAATTACAAAAGAAAATATATTTTCTTTTCTTTGCAATCGCTTGTCATTAACACAAAATGGCTGGAGCTGATGAACAGGGCGATAATGACTAATGTTGAGGCTGTTAATGCGAAAATAGCACAGAAATTTGCTTTTGTTTTCGTTAAAAAAAAGTTTATATACAATATTTTTCAAAGTAGAATGGAGGCCAGAAAAACTCTGAAAAGTTTTAAGTTGTTGTTTTTTTTTTGGGGGGGGGGGGGGGATTTTAAGAAACTTTGTTGGCTGATCATTGCGACAAATTTGTGTGCCCGGAATAAAATTAACGATTTTATTGAGAGCACGAATAAAATAATAATGACATTGTTAAGCTACATTTCCATGGAATCTAGGGAAAAAATGCAAAGAAAAAGTTGAAATTTATTAGTAAGAATTTTAGAAAATGAAACCTTACTGGCATAATAAACTAAAATTGTTGATTAAAAGAGCAGAACTTTAGTTTTAAAATATATAAAACAAACCTTAGAAAATATTTTTAAACTTTTTATAATTGTTTGCTAGAATTTGTATAAATGCCAACTTTGAAAAATTGTGAAACTTGTTTTAGTAACTCACTCTCACACACATGCACACTCTAAATAAAACTAACACACACACACACACACACACGCAATTACGTAACAAATGCTAATATATGCTACAAGGCAAACTAATGGGATTAGTTCGATACGAAACTATGCACGTACGCAAGTATATAAGTTTGTCATTTTATAGCGCCTAAAAGCTGGCAGTTAATCTTATTAACCAACAGTTCACCCAAGCTATGCAAGTTTAAATAGTAAAACATTAAAGTGATTGCCCTTGTGAGAAGAAACAAGAAAAAAAAGTGGAAACAAATGCTCACATAAATTTCTACTTTAAGAGAAATTTATTATTATTAATTATAATTAATTTGCTTTTGCTCACCTAACATACACATGGTTCTCTGTTTTTATTATTCTAAATTGTTCCCTTATTTTTTTATTTTTTTTTGTATATTTAGTGCGGGGAATACTTAAGGCCAAAAAATTTTCTAACATTATAAATAAATTGATCAAAGTTATTTTCTCCGGAAAACCAAAGCACTGACAAAGTGCTAAATTTTCTATATAAAAATGTATTACAGCGATAAATTTGACTAGAGATATTATTGTTATAATGATTATCTTAGAAATATTATACTGTGGTAGCATAAATTTTGCAAACAAAAAAACTCTCACTATAATGTTTATAATATATAAATAAGGATCTTAATTACCATTTATATTATAATCAGAAAAGTTTTGCAACAAAGTTTTTTCAGAAAAAAAAAAAATGTACTAAAAGCAAAGAAAGTATATATATATATATATATATATATATAAATTTGCGCTTTCCAGCTTAAATAACAAACCTGCCTCACTGTACAAAATTCATGTTCTTTCCACTACACCTGCGGATGACGTCAAAATATTTCCACATTTGCTACTATTGGATTTAACAGGCAAGGAGCAACCAATTAGCAATACATATTTGCCGCATTTCTTTGTGGATCGAAAACGGTCTTCTTTTTACTTCAAGAAGTTCTTCCTAGAAGTGAGATGCCCTCGGGAGAAGCATTAAGAGATGGTACTCGAGGTAGTGGAAAAGGTGCTGAATTTTTAATACTGTTGGCTCCAAAACTCAAGTTGGTGTGGCTTATGGAGTTTACCCTGGCACGTTAGGTCTTTGTGTTGATTGGTTGAGAGTGAATGCCACTTCAGCAACCTTAATTAACATACTCACAAATAGTGGAGCCACTGCCATGGCCTTAAAATCCCCGCTTCCAATAACACCCCTCTACTATTGGTCATCTCCAAGCAAGATGGCAAAGGAGTACGACGTTAGAATCATCTGAGATCTTTTGGAAAGGCATAGAGGCCTTCAGGGAAACTGTAGTGCTTATGAGTTTGGAGGAACTTGAAAAGCCTTACAGCTTGCACTGGATATGGAATATGTAAGCTTAATCTTACTTGTATGTGAACTCAGAGGTATGTGCGCGATTAAAGCGATATGCTCCTTTCAGGAATAAAAAGCAACCATTATATATAAGGTAGAAACAAATAGTAGCGGTTCCACTAGAAATGGTTAAATTCTTACTGCCATATTCATAAAAAATATTTCAGGCTTGTTAAACGCTTATTTGACATATTTCTATGGGAAATTAGTCAAATAAACCTGAAATATTTTTTATGAATATGACAGTTAAAATACAGATATGCACTCATCTAACTAAGAAAAAAAAACGTTTTTTTTTAGTTTGACTGGTATAACAGTTATGTGTGATTTCTCAACTCTAGGGGATATATTAGTCAATATTGATTAGTTGGAGTTGATAGCAATATCAATCAAGTATGCTCAGTCCAACGTGACTAATATTTATACCATCATTGATTTGAATCGTGAGCTGTAGAGTGACCAGTTCGAATATATGTATGTTCTACAGCTGAAGCAATTCACACGTACACAAAAGCTTTCATCACATTTTTTCAGTTTGCCCTTAAAAATGTGATAAAAACTATGTTTTAGGCAATGACTGATATAGTCCTCACCACTACCGATTACATGACTAGAAAATTTACTGTATCTGCTCTTGCATAGTTATTTCTCATAAAGAAATAATTTTTAATTTAAAAGAAACCTATTTCTTAAATGACTTCGTGATCTGACCAGTGGTTTATTAATGGGGCTACGGGAACCATTGGCTTAGCATCTTAACGCATGATGGTGCAAGTATGGCAATACGGTTCATAATGACAAAAAGCTGATGGTAAACTTCTTCTAACATCATGAGGACCTCGCTCGCAGCACATGTACGAGGATTGATGCTACTTCTGGGAGAGGCCTTTTTGAAGAGAGCACTTAATGGCTGTGAAAAACACTGTCGTTGAGTGTAAAATGGCTTGAAAACGGGTTTTGGTTTTTCTAGTGATTGGTCGAAGTATGGTGGTTAGCTGCACACATAAGTGCGGTTACCATTAAATAAATGCTGCCATTGATGGTGGCGGATGGTCTTGGTATTGGGAGATTGCGATCAGAGTGTTCTGTTATATGTTAGGATTCCTCTAGCTTGACAAATACCCCGCAAGCTTCTTTAAGCAGTGTGAGATTAGATTGCCCCTAAGCAGGGATGTTGAAATAGTGCAGTCTACATAGACCTCGCAAGTCACATTGTGCTATGTTCAGGCTCTTGAGGGTGAAGGTGAAGGCTTAAGTTCAACCAGTACTAACAACAGAGTGGGATAAAGTCATCATGGCATTAAGCCACATAAATCTTAAATACTTATATCACTTGCGCAATGGGGTCAAGTGGAACCTATTGGAAGTACATCTGTGGTTTGAAATTATGGCATATAAAATTTGCCATATTAATTAAGTTATAGAAATTTATAGTGAAAGTTAGTTTATCTGCTCTAATGAAAGAGAGCATCATTAGTATCAGATATTCAAGGTCTCGCATTTAATGCTGAGCTACTAAAAAAAAGATTGTCTAGCTATACCCAGCCTATATTTACAATAATGCAAATATACTATCCAAGTCCACAATTAATGAGTCTGGAACACGTATTTTGATTTTTATTAGCTTCTTGCGAAGTGTTTTCTTCGATATTAATTTGCATTAAAAAGCTTTTTTATATTCTCTCACAAACTTATTTATATGCGAAATCATATACAGTGTTGAAGTTTGGTGTACGATATTTATTTATGGTCTACAACATTTCCATTTTACATTTAATCAAAGCATTCAAAATCCAGCCTTTGAGGTACTTGGACATCGAAAAGTGCACAAATTTCTAAGAAGAAATATTTATTACATTATTCAACAACTATAAGCTGACTGGCTTTTGTTTCACAAAAAAGCATAACCATACACACAAATATTATACAAGGCAAATCTGACAAATATTTATAAGGTTGCTAAAGTGTTCTATTGCTTTGTTCCTTTCTATTAATTAATTCACTCACATTCAAGAGCGTATTTACACAAACACACATTCACAAAGGCTTAATTGAATTCTTGAATGGAGACTTCCATGAGCTCGATTGAATTAGTGTTGTGTGCGTGTGTGTGTGTGTGTATGTGTATGTGAGTAAGTAAATGAGTCTTGATGCTAAGGATACAATTTTTTCGCTTCATGCCTTTTAAAATTGTGGTTTTGTGTTGGGCAGGTTTGTGCTTCAATGTGATGGTTGGTTGTGCTTCGATTTCAATTTTCAATAACTTGGTTGTCATATGCCAACCAAATATCAATTTAATCATCAAAAATAAAGATTTAGCAAAACGAAAATATTTTTAGCTAAAGTGTCAAAGAACTAAATGTTATACGTTTAATTTAGTAAGAGATTTAACGCCGATATACACAGAAAAAACTTTTCCTCCAATAAACACCTCCATTTAAAAAAAAAAACACATATAATCAGTTAATAATTTAACTGAGTCAATTAAACTTATATTTAAAAATTTAATTGAAATTTAATAGCTTTAAATAAAGATTTAGTTGAGGTAATTAAAAATTTGCTCAGAAATATAATTGATAAAAGGTGTAATTAAAAACTTAATTCAGTGAATTAAACATTTGATTCAAAATTTAATTGATTAAAAATGTAATTAAAAATTTAACTCAGTCAATTAAACTATTATTTAAAAATGTAATAGATTAAAGTATAATTACAATCAGTTAAACATTTGCTTAGATATTTAATTTATTAATGGTGTAATTAAAAATTTCATACAGTCACTTAAACTTTTGCTTAAAAATGTAATTAATTAAAAATTTCAATTGACAAAATTAAATTTTTAATTGATTTGTAGCCTTTTTATCTAATAACAGATTTTAATTGAAGCCATATATTTTTTTATGTGGGCCAACTAATCAAAGATTGAAAATGATATTGAGACATCAGTTCCTCGCAGTTTATTTTGTTAGACAGTTTGCGGAAAGTATTTTAGTTTTTTTCCTAATGCCACGATGAATTTGGAAAAAATTTTCTTAGACAGTTTAACTTATTGTTAATTTATATGGCGGTGTTTGAAATTGTTTGTAATAAATATCTAAGCATATGAAAATTGTTTATTTTTTGTTTGCAATCAGATTTTGTATCTTCTAAATCAATGAATATCTTGCTTTATTGCTAAACGTTTTATAAATTATTAGCAAGACGCTAATAAATAAAATTATTCTAATACCGGACGTGTCAGAAAGAACATTTCTTATTAATTTCTATTGAGCATAAAAAGGAGCAAATTTAATATTAAAATATTCCTTGAAGGCAGTGAAAAAAAACAACTTAAACAACCAGTTTTGGCCTTATGAGAAAAGAACCAGGTCAGCAGTTTTATTTTTGCATGACTTATTCTTTTATACATTTTCTATTTATTATTTGCAATATTCTTTCTTCCTTCCTTGCTCTTTTCTTAGTGGAAGCTGGTGGCTGCTATAAAGTTGTAGAGTTATTTCAAAAAATTTGCTACTGCGTTATATCATGTGCTTACATGTGATATTCTGGGTTTTTGTTAGAAATCGTTAATACTTCGAACAAGAACTTTTTGCACTTTCTGCTTCAGAAATTGGAAACCAATAAGGATTGCTTTACAAAAAAAAACCATCTTTAAAATTTTTATAATTTTGTATTGAATTCTCTAACAAATGCTGTTACTTGTACAATTCTCCACCCGCAACACATGTTCAGCGTTAAGTGCGTCTTTTTGGAACAATTGTTGGTATTTTAAAACTTTGTAAGAAATTGGGGAATACAACTGTATGCACATACAAACATATTTTTTATATACATCCCAGTAAAAAAAGACACTCCAAAAAAGTCATGAAAATGTAGAGTTTGCGATCTGGAAGTAGTGCAAATTTCGATCCGATCTAATGATTTTTACATAGGGTTGTCATTGCAAGAAGTTCTCTTTTTCGCTGCCTGGTCACCGAATTGGAAGCGATTTTAAGAAAAATTTCCTTTTTTGTGTTCTATGATAATATTTTCATCTAGGAAAAATGGTTAATAGTTACTTATTTTAACATTTAGTTTCTTTTTATAGGAATTTAAACGTGAAACAGTATTTTCATGTAAATTTAAGCAAATAACTTCAAAATTTTAGACCAAAATTAGTTCATAAGTTTCTTCAAACAAATCGATTTTTTAAAAATTCTGGTTTGTAATTTCTAAAACTATAGAGGAATTACAAGGTTTTCTATAATTAAAATAAATTTCTACTTGGTTTTCTGCTAACTATCGGCAGATTAAAAATATCGATTTTTTGGAAGCAATGAAAATGTAGTTCCTTTAGAATGACTTCCAATTTTTTTTACTGGGATATGTCACTTTCTTTCTTTTGCAAAATATTTATGTAACCAGTTTCTCTTGGCTGTTTGTATCATTTATTTAAAGTAAATATATTTCAAGTTTTGCTTTTCTTTCGAAAGAATTTTTGCAGGTAACTTTAATGGGTAAACTTTATATATATTTTTTTCTTTTTTTTATATTTCTTAACCAAGTTAAGTTGAAAACTTTTTTTGAAAAAAAAAAAACACACACAAACAATTAAAAGTTTGTTTAAAAAAAAATAGTGTACCTGCAAGCAGCAGCAGTCACAAATGATGTTGTTTACTCTTGTTGTAGTTCATTGAATTTGCAAAAGAGAAATATTTTCTTTTGAAGTATACAACTTAAATATCGATAAGCAGAGTTCAAGAAATCTTTACAGTAGCAATTTTTTTCTCTTGTTATTTTTATATTTAAGTCTTTGCAGCAAGAGAGTAATAACGCAAGGATAACTTGATTACTAACAACTCAATAGTAAAATAAAAGTTAATTTTGCTCTCAGGCGATTTTTTAGTTTAAGCGATTTTTCAGCTTTTGGCATTTTTTTGAGTTCTTGACTTTTTTTCGGTTCTTTTTTAGATTTTGCAATATTTTTAGAGCAGGTGCTTTTTTCGTTGTAGCGACTTTTTTTTTTTTGTTTTTATATAACTTTTTAGTTTTTTGGGAACCGTTTTTCACTTTCTTTCGTTTTGTACCGCTTCTTTCGGTGTTTGGCGGTTTTTTAGTTTTAACGATTTATTTTTTTGGTGCTTTTTAATTTTGGCAATTTTTTTACAATTTTATCCGGCTGTTAGTTTTTCACTTTTATTTTTGTTTTGGCAATAATTTTTAGTTTTGGCGGTTTTTCGGTTTTATAAGATTTTTTTTAGTGTTTGTGCTTTTTTCCTTTTGACAATTTGGCTCTTTTGGCATAAAAATACACTAACTTTGAACATTTCAAGCGTCTATATATAATCGTTTGTATACTCGTATTACATTGAGATTTCAACATGTTTCGTTGCTCGTTGCCTCAGAACACCCATTAATTTTTTACTGTCATATAAATGCTGTTGTAGCTTATGCGGTATTATTGTTGTAGCCTATGAGCATAGTGAAAGTTTAACGCTCATTTCCAATCTTCTTACCATTATTTAAAAAAATGCTTAAGACCAGTCTAGTCTATATGTATGTACATATATAATTGTCTGTATATTACATTGGGATTTCAAAATTATGTCATTGCCCGCTTTAGAAAACTCTTTAATTTTTAGCTCTCATATTTGTATTTTGAATTAGATAACAACTCAATTGTAAAAAAAATTTTTTGTCCTCAGACGATGAATATAAGAAAATTATGTATATTTTTTCAGTTTTTAGCGATTTTTTATTTTAAGCGATATTCAGCTTTTCGCGATTTTTTCAATTCTTGACAAATTATTTTCAGTTCTTTTTCAGTTTAAGCCATATTTTTAGTTCAGGATCTTTTTTCGTTTTAGCAATTCTTTTGGTTTTTAAAGAACTTTTTAACTTTTTGGGTACCTCTTTACGCTTTCTTTCGTTTGCCGATTCTTTCGGTTTTTGGCGTTTTTTCGCGGTTTTTAGTTTTGGCAATTATTTCTTCGGTTTTTTTTTTATTTTTAGCGATTTTTTAGTTTGTCACTTTTTTGTTTTGGCAATAATTTTTAGTTTTTGGTGCTTTTTCGGTTTTTGGCGATTTTTATAGTTTTGGTACTTTTTTACTTTCGGCAAATCGGCTGTTTTTTAGTTTTAATGGTGTAGTGTGTATAAAAAAGCACTGAAAATTTCAAGTGTCTATATTTATTTTTTTGTATATTACATTAGCCTTTCAACATGTTTCATTGTTCGTGGACTTAGAACACACATTAATTTTTTACTGTCATATATTTGATGTTGTAGCTTATAAGCTGTCGGCTTTCTAGTTTATGAGCATAGTGAACGATTCTCGCTCATTTCCCGTTTTTTTTGCCATAATTAAAAAAAAATTTGTGACCAATCTAGTCTATATGTATATAATCACCTGTATATTACCTTTCAACATGTTTCGTTACTCGCTTAAAAATACCCTTTAATTTTTAACTATCATATAAATGTATTTATTGCGTAGCTTTTACTGCTCTCGAAAAAATAGCCTGTGGCAGACGGAAATCGTAGCGAACACAATAGGGCTCCTTTCCACCTTTGATGCACAGAGTTTTAAAAAATCACGTCTTCATTTTTTGTCTATAACTTTCCTAATAATAGTGGGAGTTATTTTGTGAAATTTTCATTTTTGGATAATATATATTGCATAAGTTTTCAATTCAGATTTTTTGATTTTAAGTCTTAAATTAACATTTTAAAGATTGGAGAAGTCCAAAAACAAGGATTCAAACCATTCAATTTGGAATAGACTCTTCCATACATATGCGCACACATATGTATATATACATACATATATAAAACATTTACTCGAACAACATTATAACTTAAAAAAACAGTTCGCCAGAAACGAAGTTTTCAATTTCCACACAACTTAATGAGACAATAAATTTTGTTTTCTCAATAGTTGCGTAGTAAACACACTATTTGTATAAAATTTTTATACAATATGTACAAGGATATGATGATTAATTCAGCATCACTTACTCAAAAATTCCATTTTTTGAGCTATAACGTTGCATATGGATATAGATATATATATATATATATATATATATATATATATATATATATATATATATATATATATATATATATATAAAATATTGTTACCAAAGCCTTTAAGCAATTCCAAATATATAACGAGAAAAATAACAAAATTTATCTATTTATAGTTCCTCTTTTTTCTTGCACCAAGCAGATTTAAAATTCCTTCATATTTTTCCCATTAAAATGGCGAAAGTAATAAATTACAAGACAAAAAAATCTCACTCGACAGCCTGCTACTGTTATGTCCTCTTCCCTCTATTGGTGCACTGGCACGCTCTCATTCTTTAAATAGAAATTAAACAGAAACATAGATGTCTAATATAAAATCTTAATTTAATTACTTCCAGTTAAATTGATGTTGTTGCTACCATGGGGTGCTTGCTGTTGCTCTAGGCAGTCATAATTCTTTTTATTTCTTTTGTTTTTGTTTTTGTTGTTGTGGTTTGTCTGTTTTTGAAGGTTAATTGACAGTAGCAGTCAGTCGTTAAAGCCAAAAAAACAATGAAAATTCTTATGAATCATGCATCATTCATTAAAATTTGGAGCGATTTGATGAATAACTAGAAATATATTATACTAAAAACAAAAATGATTTCTTGTGTTGACGAGCTACATTAAATAATTTATGTAATTGATAATTAATTGCAGGCTGGCAACTTTTAATTAATTCTATGTATATTTACTTTATAAACAATTGACAAATTAAGCGCTTTCATCTTAAAACTAATTTAAATTTGCTCATAATTCACTTCATCTTATAGCTGTTAATAATAATTTCAAATATATCCTTTAAGCTTGCTTAATTAAATACCTGCTTTATTTGATTATACCTTTAAAGTCAGATTGTAACACTTTCGAAAATTTCGTAAATTTTGTTATTTATTTATGGCAAACACTTGAGGCATGTTCACAATTGATTTAATAAATGTAGCAAATGCTTAGTTTAAAGAAACTTTGGGATATAAATAAAAAGAAATTAAGTGTTTATATACTTACACTATCTTTTTATTTGTCTTTCATTTTTATAGACTCTTGCAGAAGCAATAAACTTAATTTTTTAAGCCAAATAGTCTCAACTTATTTTACGACCATTAGAAATTATGACATTTGCTGTGTAAATATTGTCTACTGTTATCAGGTTTATTATCTTAATCTTCTATAGAAACAACAAAAACCCAGTAAACGCTTAGGTTTGGATTTAAATTGTTAGGCAAATTTCTAAAATATGTTATTGAAAACAACTTACATACTTTTCCACATAAACCGTATACCGTTTGCATTACTTTATAGTATTTGTGGTATAACGACTGCAAGGTAAATAAACAAATTGCTACATGATCTGCATGGTGCAATAGTAGAGCGTGTGTTTATCATATAAAAATATTTCTTTGTTGAAATCCTGATGAAAATACGTTTGTTAAGCTTTTTTGCCACTATAACAACAAATATATTACAGTAAAAAATTAATGGCGGTTCTAAAGCGAGCAACGAAACATGTTGCAATCCTAATGTAATACATAGACAATTTGTCTAGGAATTTTCAAAGTTAGTGTATTCTTATGCACACAACAGCAATTAATATTGATATTAAAAAAAATTAAAGGGTACTCTATTAGTTAATGTTATTTGAATATGTAAATTTCTTGACATGCAGTATCTTGGAAACCATAAAAAGTAAACTCTTAAGATTTTTTAAAATCGCTAATACTAAAAAAATACCAAAATAAAAAGTCTCCAGAACGAAAAATAACCGCCAAAACTAAAAAAACGCTGCAAATAAATTATGTAAATCGCCAAAACCAAAAAAAAAAACAAATTTAAAAATCGTCAAAAAAAACCCCAAATTAATAAAAAACGCCAAAAATAAACAAATCACTTAAACCAAAATAAATCGCTGAAAAACAAAAAAAAAAAAAAATGCGAGAAGCAGAAAAAGCTAAGACAAAAACAAGCTAAAAATAAAATAAATCGCATGAATTAAAACATTTTTAAAAAACTATAAAAGTCGTTAAAAAAACCAAAAAACGTCAAAACAAAAACAAAATCGCTTAAATCAAAATAAATCGCCGAAAACAAAAAAAAAATATCAGAACAAGCTAAAACCACCAAAAACTTAAAAAAATCGCCAACAAGCTGAAAAAAGCTTACCAGGTACTTTAAATATTTTCAAAAATTCTTGCATCAGCTGAGATATTTGATTATATAAGCTAAAGCTCGTTTAGTATAACATATGTAGTGTCCGTACGAAATCCTGCTTGAGTGAGTCAAAGTCGCATTTTACTAAATTTATTTTATTTTATAGAAGAGAGAAAAAAGTAAGAGCTTATTTGTATTTAAAAAAAACAAATTTTCTGATTTAATTGCAGACTTTAATTTATTTACGTCCCTTTTCACAATGTCTGGTTAAGAGTTAACGTGAACTTTAACTGCAAGTTCTTCACACAAAACTTGCCGTTAAAGTATCTGTTATCTTTTAACCATACATTGTGAAAAGGTACGTTAAGGGACTGAAGTAACTTTTCCTACTTTTCGTTTTTCGTCGGATTGTTATTATAAAGTTTTGAAAATTTGTAGGCATATATGTTTATATGTATGTATATATGTATGTATATCGAGCCTTATTTTTGATTTTATCGTAAGCGACATGTTATCGAAAATAGGTTTTTTTTTTATTGAAATTAAAATTTTATGGGCCTACTCATAGTTAAGATTTATCAAAATGCCTAAATTGTTGATAACTTTTAAATTACGGGCGTAAACGTAAAAACATATTTGAATATCCTGAAAAATTTAGTTTATGTCGCTTACGATTAAATCGAAAATAAGGCTCGAACATAGGACCACCTTTTCTTGTGGCTGCCAGACCTGTTATATGTTTATTGGTTTTATAACGTCAATTAGCCGCCATGACATTTCAAGGATCGGAGTTTGTGGGAGTCCGAGACTCTCCTCTTGAAACCGTTGACTATCCGCGACTGTTACTAGCAGCACCTACTCTGCACCTATTCGCAACTTATCACTATCCGCACCCTGTGATGCTTCTGGTAGCACTCAGCTGTGCTTCCCATAAGCAGGTAATATACCATATATTGTCAAAAAGATGATAATTTGCATTATTAGCCGCCAAGGGAATGGTCCTTCGAGCCACATGCAATACCCAATAATTAATTGAGGCCATCAGAGCAGATGCAGGTGTAACCTGCATCAGTTTTCTGGTTGCTGTTCTGGTGATAAATACATTATTTAAATTAACAACTATCAAAAACAAAAAATTTAGTAAACCACATTTTGGTATTCTAAAGAAAATTTAGCTGAAAAATCGTTTTTGCATAAATCATAATATTCCAAAGTAATAAAGCAATTAAATATTAAAAAAGAGCAATAGTTTAAATTAATTGATGTGAGTTACACCCTACTTCTGCGCAGATGGCCTCAAATAAAAATGTGATTTCGAATTTTTTTGTTTGTTGGTTACGTGTTTTTTCATTTCAGCTGCCGATATACAGATCTTCAGAAAACACTTGAAATTACTTTTTCCATTTAGTTATTTACATATAAATTGTTAAACTGTTTTTCTGAGAAACTATCTTTTCGACTTATGACATTCTGTGCGTAAATGAGTGTTATGATTTCAATCCATTGCTTGTGGTTATCCAGTGCGCATGATTTTTAATTCCAATGAATGAATTGTGCCCTTAATTATGAAAAAAGCCTAAGTCATATCAAATCAAAAAATATTTCTTTATTATGCATCATTTTAATTTAGAGTTGTACTAGTCTCGATTGATATAAATTTATTTGATATTTAGCAATTATTTATTGAAGTTTTTTTTTTAATGTATTCAATATTTCGAAGCAAAAATATAATTTAGACCACTTTCATAATTAAGGGCACAACTATATATAAAATTGTCTGCCTACTTCGCGAACTAAAAAAAAACGGAATAATATGCCTGGTCATGAATATAAAATTACTCCCAGCTCTGTCTCAAGCTTAAATTACTTAAAGCATTGACGTCTAGAGTGTTTGTTAAAAATTTAACAAAAACACTTGAAATACTTGCACGTCTGCTTACCCATCATGATGATGTGTAGAATTAAAGTATTTTTAAGAATAAAAAAATACTTTATAACTAAGTAAGCGTTTTTTTTTCAATATAAACTTTGAAGAAAAGAAAAGAAGAAAATTTAACAAGGGAAATAAATAAAAGCTCAGGAGCTTAAAAACAAAATTTTAAATGTATCAGCAACATTTGTTTGAACTTTAAATGCTATTTTCATATTTAAATGATTTCATTGCCAGTTGTGCATACCAGTATCAAAAAAGGGGAGCCACAAATATGAGAAATATTTTGTAAGTATAGAACAAAAATGCAAATTTCACTTTTTTGCGAGAAAAAATGAATATAATAAGCTGTTCTAGCTAGTGATTCATGCCTTCTGGCTAAAGAAGTATTTGGTATAATGCCTTTAATAGAATTTCTTATGAAAGGTACGAGCCAAATATAAATTACTGAATATCAAAGCTGATTATAAAAATCAAAGAATCTGGTGGTGCTTGCGTTTCGATACCCTTCAATGATTTCCTTTCTCCTGGTAATTTCTTGAAATACGCAGGCAATATATTCAATATTCTTTGCAACTTTAATATTGTTTTATTGGAAATACTTTGATTTGTTTTGCACAGAGTTCAACCAAACTTTATAATAGCTTAAATTAAATTCAGGAAGTTGTCTATGGAAAACCTGTGATTAGCAATAAAAGTTCAGTCATAACTTTTAATAGCATTTAAATGTCAATTCAAACTTATGGCCTAATAAAATAATATTGTATTGCTTTCTCACCGCAAGTATCTAAAGAGAGTTAAGAGCATTCAATTTTTATGTATTCCAGTAAATAGGATATTTTCTAGACTTGTACCTTTTCTTACAGTAAACAGCAGGTTTAATATTTCTATTGCTAGAAAAATAAAATTTATTCAAGCTTTTATATTTTTCTCTAGTGATGCGTAACTAACTAGGTTGTGCGATATGCACACATGAATAGGAAAAGCATTTTCAATTTTATTAAAATCAATTAGCTTGGATTTATGCATATAAAAATAATAATCTTGCCTTATTATTGCCTTTTTCCAAATGCTACTAATATATTATTTATATGTAATTTCATTTTGAACTCATTTAAAATTCTAAGCATTTCTATAACAAATGTAATCAATAACAGGTTTTAATTACAAGCATTTAAAATCCCATAGCATTTTAAATTGAATTGCCATAACTAACACCAAAGGGTTATGTAGATATAAAATTGTTTTAATTTAAATTAATTCAATACAATACAAAATAACAATTTGCTTAAATATTTAAATTGAATTATATTTGATGACTATTCATATCTCAATTTACTGCTAATAAGTTTATGACAATAATAAACACACTTAACAACACACACACACACACACACACACTCACATTCTGCCATAATACGAACACAAGTAATCAATAATAAAAGAAAAAAATTGAAGCATACCTAAAGGCTGTTAAGCTCAGATTCACTTGATTAATATTCAAACTACCCCAAAGTAGCAATATATTATTTTTATGTAACAATTTTGTAAATGCAACAACAACAAAATATTTAAATAAAAATATTTGTTAAAAACAACAACAACAACAATAACAACAACAACAACAGCAAAAACTTTTACCCCTAACGCTGTGTGTAAATACAAATGTTCACATTATTTTACGCTTTAATAATTTTTATGGTCGCTGCTATACATATTATATGAAATGTATCTAGTTTTTGTGTAGTAAAGTTTTTTTTACCATTAATATATAAATTTTGTTGCTTGAAATGAAAAATATCAAGTTTCAATATTTATTTACTCTAACAACGAGCAGAGCAATAATTGCCGCAGGACCAAAGTTAACTATTTGTAATCGAAAAACAAATTTAATGACGTCTTAAATTATAGAAAATAGCCAGAACATATTTACAATATCTAATTAAAATTTTAAACAAAAGAATGACTAAATAAGGGTATTTTTAAAATAGGTAATTTGTTGAATATTAAATTAATGTTTGCTTTTAAGAGAAATGACATCCGGGCAATTAATATGCCTACCAATATACATGTGTATATATCGTGCCATAACTGAAAAAAATCGAAAGTCACATAATTTTTGAAATAGATTTTTTAACAAAAATCGATTACAGTGAAACCTCTAATAACGGACACCTCCTATAACCGAACAACTCTAATAATAGAAAAAGTGTTGTAGATCTAACACGTTTACTCGTTTTTCCATACAAAATGCACACCCATAATCGGGCACTCTAATAACCGGACACTCTAATAACCGGACGTGGACACGGCAACAAGAGTCGCATTTAAATAGTGGGTCTTACTTTATTCAATTCTGATTCATATCTGTATTAGTGCCACTGATATTGGTGATTCCCCGGTTAACGCAAATGTAAGTACTGATGCGTTGAAGACGGTAAAGAAATTGCGGAAGAAGTCCTTTGATTAGCTCGTGTCCCAAAATGGCTCAGAAAAAAATAATTTTTTTTTTCAATTTAAAAAGAAAAATGGAAATTTTAAACGAGTTTGAAAAAATAAATGTTCGCTGCATGAAATTGTGAAGATGTAAAGTTTGCTGTGTACTCGTATTTTAACAATTTATGTTACTATATATCCTATATATACAGAAAAAAAACCAATGTAAAATCACCATGCAAAAAGTTTGATTCAAATTCATTCAAATCTCATTAAATTTACAAGAATTAATATGTGGTTTAAGTGTGTTTTGGTGTTTATTTGCTTTGTTCATAGCTGCTATGTGAGTTGTTTTTGTATTGTTGTTGTGTTGTTTTTTTATGTTTGTAAACAGCTGACAGACTGCTGCTGGCTGGTAGACTGCCTGTTTTAGAATCGCAGGTTCGAGTCCTGGAGTCAAGTCAAAGTATTTTGTATTTTTTGTTTAATATAACTTTTCAAGTCAAAGCATTTTGTATATTTTTTTAAAATAATATTGAATTAAAATTTTATACATGATGTTAAATATTTAGTGGGTATCTAAAGAATATTTAAAGTTGTTGTGGCTGCAGGAGCAAGTACGTCAACTACCACGCAATGAGTTTCCGAGTTCAAATCTTGGCCGGAGAAGCCAATTTATATACAAAGAATAAATTGCCAATGACTACATTAAATTAAATTCATGTTGTTTCAACTTGAAATAACTTTGATTCAACTAGATTCTTCATTTTGATTTTAACAGTACGTAAATAAAATTAAATCAATGTGAAATAAAGTTATTTCAGAAGGAAACATTTTCTCTGAAAATGACTATAAATCATGTTAGATTAACATGAAACACATATGAAGCAAATTCATTGCCGAAAAAGATTAGATTAACCTTGTTTAACTACGTAGATTTTAAGTTGAAATTTTTCTGTGTGTACGAAACCGTTTGAAGCATTTTTCTTTAGACAACTTTGTTGCATTCCAACAAATAAAAATATTAAAAGTAATTTTGAAACCCAAAAGCTAAAATTATACCAATATACATAATTTGAAGTAGTATACTCTTATAGTACGTTTCCAACGACTTTAAATTAATTAAGTTTAAGTAAATCACTTCAAGGTGTTTCCACCGAGCTTGTGGGTGATTTGTTATTCGAATTTCGTATTCTATTTATGCGAGAACATTAAAAGGTGGGCGCAGCAACTGTAATGTGAACTTTATTCACATGTGGTTGACATTTAAAATTTATTAAATATTCATTAATGTCATTTCTTCGAAATTGTCAATCACTCACTATTGATGGATGACCCAGGGATGGAGTTTGTGATTTTAAAAGCAACACAGGGTTGCATACATAAATCGAGTTCGAAAAATATTATTTTCGACATTATTTAAAATAAATCAACAACTTTGAGGTAATTTATTCATATGCAAAATATATGGTAAATCATGTATAAATTAACATGATTTGTCTAAATCATGCCGTTGGAAAAATACTATTACACCTATATTCTAAGCTCTATGACAAAAAACAAATGACAATTCTTACATTGCTTAAAATGTAAAAATTGTCATTCGTTATAATTTTTTTGTTGCTCACAAAGTTCAGAATAATAGGGTTAATATAATTTTTCAACTACAATAAACTACCAAAAACTTCGCACCTCTCTCATAAGCGGACACCTCTAATAACCGGATAAAGATAACACTACGATGAGTGTCCGGTTATGAGAGGTTTCAGCGTATTTGTTATCGTAAAAAAGCAAATTTCATCAAAACCAAATGACAACGATTCACAGTCATATTTATAAAAAGTAAATCAACCGCACTTTAACTTACAAAAACAATTTTAAAACAAAAATATCACGATAGCAAGCAACATAAGCTAATAAATCGAGCCTTATTTTCGATTTTATCGTAAGCGACATGTTATCTATGGACCTACACATAGTTTAAAGTTATTAAAGTGTCAAAATTGTTAATAACTTTTAAGATAAAAGCTGTAAAATTTTATCCTAAGCCATAATTTATGCATGGAAAACAACTTTTAATATTATAAAATAAACTTCTGCCGAAAACTTAAATTGTTGTCCCTTGCAATTAAATCGAAAATAAGGCTCGAAATATTTTGTTGCTGCGCAATACGAGCTGTATTAAAAATCAATAAAAACCAATATTGTTTTTGAATTTATTATTAATTTTTTTTTTTGTTTCTTTTTATACAAAATTTGTGAATTGAGTAATGGAATCTGATGCCCTAAATATTAAATAAATGAAAGTTTTTTCCTTTCTATCAATGAAGCCCTTGTTTTGATATATTACAGCTTTTCATGTCAAACACTTACAAATGCATTGAATATGTAAGTAATCATCATATAGTTAAATACATACATATATACATATCGACACCTTAATAAATAAAGGCTCTAACTCATAATTTTTTTGGAATGGGTTTTTGTTTTGTATATTTCGATAGAAGAACATGTAGTGTTTTGAAAAAATGCAAAAATTTCGATTTCAAAAAAATAATGAGTTAAGGCCTTTGTATGTTAAAGTAACGATATATAGCAATATACAATCAAAATTATATCTAAATAATTTAGTTACACGTACCTTACTCTCAATTTATAAAAATTATATGCAAAAAAATAAAATAATAATAATAATGATAAAATAATAATAAAAATATAAAAGAATGTTCTAACAAAATGTAGCACAAGTGAGTATTTTCATGTGTTTAATAATCACACATTGTTGTTAAGCAAATCCCCAAAGATTTTGTTTAACAATTTCATTGGTTTCCACGCATTTGTACTTGTAGTTTAATGGTGAAAATAACAATAACATGTAAATTTACGTATGCATTGGCCTTAATTGCGCACGTACTGCCTTAACCAATGCGTTTAAAAGTGTATGAACTTAAAAATTGCAAAATATTTTTTTGAAGTATCAAACCAAATTATATGTATGTATAAACAAGCAGTCTTATTTATAAAAATGCTTCATAAAGGAATTTAAAAAAAATTATTTTTAAGCCTATATAAGGATTTAATAATTTTTATAAATAAGTCTTAAATAAAAAAATTCAGTAAAGTGCGACTTTGACTTTTTTAATACAGTGTTTTTTTACATTTTTTCAGCTGAAATAATTTTTTTTTTGATTATTTTTTGCTTTTTTCTCGTTTTGGCGATTTTTTTAATTTTGGCAATTTTTTTTTTTAATTTTGGCGATTTTTTTTTCATTTTGGCAACTTTTTTCATTTTGGCGATTTTTTTTTTCATTTTGGCGATTTTTTTCATTTTGGCGATTTTTTCATTCTGGCGGTTTTTTTTATTTTGGCGATTTTTTTTCATTTTGGCGATTTTTTCATTTTGGCGATTTTTCGGGTTTTTTGCGATTTATTTTCGACTTAGACATTTTTTTTAATATGGTGCTTTTTTCGTTTTGGCGATTTTTTTTCGGTTTGGCGATTTTATAATTTTGAGATTTTTTTGTATTACCGTTTTTGAAAATTTCAAGAAGTTTGCTCTTACGGTTTCCAAGATACAGCAAGTTATCAAAATTACATAGTCGAAATTACATTAACTGATGGTACACCCTTTAATTAAAATTGTTTAAATTTTAGTGTTAATTGTTGTAGTCTGTATAAAAATACACTAACTTTACAAATTTCAAGTGCATATACATACATACATACAATTGTATGTATATTACATGGGATTTTAACATTTTTCGTTGCTCGTTTTGGCACACCCTTTAATTTCCAACTCTCATGTATTTTTTGTTGTAGCGGCCAAGGGTCTACACACTCTGTTCAAATTTCAGGTCCGTAGCTCTTACGGTTCTCGAGAAAATACCCTGTGACGGACAGACGGACAGCGTAGCGAAAACAATAGGGTTTCTTTTCACCTTTGGTGTACGAAACCCTAAAAAATAAGTCAAAAATTCCTAAAAGTTTTGAAGTATGTTTAATATTTAAAATATTTGAAAAAATTTAGGGACTCTAATAAACTTATCAAATCCAGAGCCTGAATTACTCGTAATTCTTGGAAGTAGTTTAAAAAAATACCTTTTGGAAAAGTACCCCTTGACAAAAAAAAAACAAGTAAGAGTGAAATATTTTCTCTGTGCCGAATCTTACATACTTATCACTGAAGTTCATGTGGAGTATAAATAATTTGATTCAAAGATTTTATTTTCGATAAGAGCACTAGTTGAATATTTTATTCTGGTTTTTGTATTAAAGATTTTTTTTACTTTATTAATATTCTTCCTTCTTAACATGCATGAGGACAAATTTATTTCATATTGAATGCATAGCTGCAGTATTGATATATAACCTAGAAACCTTTTGCAGCGCCATCTGCCGGACTGATTTGCAAATCTAAACCTTTCAGGGCGCCATCCAAACGCATACAAAAAAATTTATTAAAATCAGTCCAGCCGTTTAGAAGGAGTTCAGATATATAATATATAATATATATATACATATGTATATATACAAATTAAATCTTTTTCCAGCTTTTATCATATATATAATCAAATATCAAATTTATATTTTAAAAGATCTGGAAGCAACCTAAACTAATTATACAAATATGGCAGTATGGTTTCGATTTTAAATGATCAGCTGGGTTTAAGAAAGTTGCCTGCAAGGTGGGTGCCGCGTTTGCTCTCAATTGACCATAAACCCATGTGCAGTTTCCATGGCAAAAATCCATAAATTGGGCTACGAATTGCTCCTTCATCCACTCTATTTAGCCCTGAGTTTCTATTTCTTATTCCCAAACTTGAAGAAATGGCTGGTTGAAAAGAGATTTGACTCCAACAACGAATTATTCCACAAACAAAGGCCTATTTTAAGGACATCGAAAAATCCTATTTTCCTTGGAAGGTACACCAAAACTGGAGAAACGTTGGACTAAGTGTATTAAAAGGAGATTATGTTGAAAAATAAATATTTGTTTTGCCAAAAAACTTTGTTTCATTCAACAACAAAAGAAATTCTTGATCCACCCTCGTATTACAAAGCTTCGTAAGACTAAACTAGATTTTCATATAAAAATTTCAGTAAAGGCCTTTCTAACATATAAAATATGTTTAATTTAAAACAGAAGAAAAATATTTTATTTACGTTCTTTTATATACCAAAAAAAAATTTTAATTTTCCAACCCTGGAACTATATATTTTTTTTAATATTAAATGCTAATGTCTTTCTTTCTTCAATGTAGAAAATATGATTTTAATTAACAAAGAAAAAAAAATTAGTTTTATTTCGTTAGTTTAAGCTTCCCAGCTCTGGAGCTGTGCTTATTATTTTTATTTTTTTATAGCGAATATTTTTAAAACATCAATTATTTTAAATATCTAAAGAAAAAGCAAAATCTGGTTACTTTTATGTACAAAAGAAAAATTCGATTTTCCAACCCTGAAATAATTTTTTCAGTTTTTTTTTTCAAATTTCTTTTAGCGAAATTTTTCTGTCTCTAAATATTAAATATGTTTAAATATGTTTGTTTAAATAGTTTGCTGTTATTTACCAAGAAAAATTAAATTTTAGTTACTTTTATGCACCAAAAAAAATTTAATTTTTCCATCTCTGGAGCTGTGATTTTTATTTTTATTTTTTTATAGCGAATTTTTCTTTAAATGTTAATTTCTAGTGTTAATTTCTAAAGAAAAAAAAACTTTAATTAACCTGCTTACTTTTATATACAAAAGAAAAATTCGATTTTCCAACCCTGGAAGCATTCTCTCAGTTTTTTTGTGATTTCTTTTAGCAAAACTTTTCTCTCTAAAAATAAACTATGTGTAATTTATAGAGAAAAAGATAAATATGCCTTAGTAGGTTACTATTATTTACCAAGAAAAATTAAATTTTAGTTACTTTTATGCACCAAAAAAAGTTTAAGTTTTCCATCTCTGGAGCTGTGATTTTTATTTATTTTTTCTTATAGCAAAGTTTTCTTTCTAAAAAACATCATTTATTTTTATTTTCCAAAGAAAAAGCAAAAACTAAATTGACCTGCATACTTTTATATACAAAAGAAATATTGGATTTTCCAACTCTGGAATGATTCTTTTAGCTTTTTTATCTCTAACGTCCCTTTACACAATGTATGATTGAGAGTAAACGTGAACTTTAACTGACACATCTTCATACAAAACTTGCCGTTAAAATCGCTGTTAGCTTTTAATCGTACATTGTGAAAAGAGCCGTAAATATAAAATATCCTTTATTAAAAGATAAAATTAGTTTTAGTAGGTTACTGTTATACCCAAAAAAAGATTAAATTTTCCAACCCTGAAACGATTTTATGATTTATTTTGATTTTAATGCCAATTTATTTCTAACTGAAATGTAAAATAGGTTTAAATTAAAAAAAAAAAATAGTTTCAGCTAGTTACTTTTATATGACAAACAATTTTAGACTTTCCAGCTCTGAAACCGTATTTTCGATGTTGCTGATTTTCAGTATCAATCTTTTTCAGACCATTTCTGATACATGAGTTGAAGACTGAAGTCCCGAGCTTTTTTTGGAAGCTTCGGAAAACCGATTTCACGTACTGACAGACGGACGGATGGACAGACGTACTTCGCTTATTCGTCTTCCCTATTCTTAGTGACCAAGAATATACATATTTACTCTATGTGTCGCATATTAATATGGTGGAAATAAGAAACGGAATGTCAATTTTCGTGAAGGGCATAAAAATATGAAATATAATTTTTAATCGAAGGAATAAAATATGGAGAGAATTTTAGGGAAAAAATTTCATTAGTTTAAAAGCATTTTACTAATAACTATTCCCAGAAATTATGTTACAATCGTACATATGGATGTATGTATATGTATGTATGTGTATTCGATAAAAAAAATGTCCTCAATTAAAATATGTATGTAGATATTACAAAAAGCATAAAGCAACTGAAACTAAATTGGTTTTTAGCGTATGTTAAACATAAAACTGAGAAAAAAGAAACTTTTTTTTCTAATTCCTGTATCCTTGAAATACAAATTGTACATGAGGGCTCCATTATCATGAATGTTGATTGGTGTATTGGTAAACATTTGAATGTTTATTTATTTTATTAAGCTCTTTGGCCGAAAATTTCAAAATAAAGATTATAAAAGGATGCAACAAAATATGTACATAAATATCTACACTTTACTAGTCCTTAATTAATTAATTTTTTTTTCTGTGTAACACAAAATGTTTCACCGCAAAATAATTCAACAAATACAAACTCAAACTTTAATTTTAATCGCCTTGAAGCCACTATTGAAAATCTTGTGCAAACTATAAACAATTTTACAACAAATATGACTAGCATGATGCAAGAAATGTTGCGAATGCAGAATACTCTGCTTCAAGCAATACTTAATAAGCCATGAACACGTTAACAATATGTTTCTGGAACGCAAACGGCATTCGCCAACATAAAAATGAACTTGAGCACTTCCTCACGGAGAAAAATATTGATATAATGTTAGTATCTGAGACTCATTTGACTTCGAGAAGTCTTTTTAAAATTTATGGCTACACTATATATGATACAAAGGACCCTAGAGGAAGGGCTTGCGGTGGATCAGCAATTCTAATAAAGTCAAGACTCAAGCACTATGTTCTTGATAACATTTGTGAAGAATAACTACAAGCAACAAATATTGGCATTGACAGTTTTTGTTCAAATTTCGTTATATCATCAATTTACTCCCCTCCCAGATTTTCAATCACTGAGAATCAATATGAGGATTTCTACAAATTTTGTAGCAGCTGAAGACTACAATGCGAAACATACGTTCTGGGGTTCGCGCCTTGTTACACCCAGAGGTCGAGCATTGTTCAACACTATTTCAAAAATGGGCTTGGATGTCATTTCGAGTGGGGAGCCCACTTATTGGCCTACTGACATACAAAAAATTCCGGATGTTATAGATTTTGGCGTCATAAAAAATATCTCTAGGGATTTAATTCAAGTTCAAGCTTCTCTTGATCTCTCGTCCGATCACTCCCCGACGATCATTACAATTTGTAGCCCATTAAGAAGTAACTTACCTGACCCATATGTGAAGATGATCAATCGTGTTAATTGGCTGGGGTTCAAAAAATATCTCAGCAGTCATTGTACGGAAAACATTACGCTTAGAACACCCGATGATATTGAATCGAACATTGCCAATCTCAGCGAGAATATTAAACAGGCTGCTGAACATGCCACTATCTCCCATCCGCAGATTGGGTTTAATAAAATTTATTCTATAAACATTGAACGTCTCGTATGTGAAAAAAGAAGGGCTAGAAGGGAATGGCAACAGCACAGATCACCACAAAATAAAATCAGATTTAAAGAGTGCACTAAACGACTCCAAGAGTTGCTTGCATCTGAAAAAATTGCATCTCTTAAAAATTATCTGGAGGGTCTTGATGTCACACCGGCGTCTAATTACTCTTTGTGGCGCGCTGCCAGAAAGCTTAAAACACCCGTTGAGTATAAGCCACCTCTACGCACATCTACCGGAGGTTGGGCAAGAAGCGATACTGAAAAAGGTAAAATATTTGCTGAGCACTTAAAATCCGTTTTTACGCCAAATATATGTACTGGTGTTGCTGATTTGCCGAATATAGTCGCTCTACCCCCTCAACGCATAAAGTTTAAGATGCGTGATTTACAAAAATTAATTGCCGAACTCAACCCGAAGAAAGCTCCGGGTATTGATGGAATTAGTAATCAGATGCTGATGAACTTGCCTCGTATTGCAATGAGAATCCTGTTATTCATATTTAATGCTATTTTACGACTGGAGTATTATCCACACAACTGGAAACTTGCCAAGGTTAAAATGATTCCAAAGCCGGGCAAAGATATAACCAAGGCTGAGTCATATAGGCCAATAAGTCTACTATCTACAATGTCAAAGCTTTTCGAAAAACTGCTCAAAACAAAATTGTCCCCAATTCTAATTAGTAGTGGGTGCATACCAGACCATCAATTTGGTTTTAGAAATCAGCATAGCACCATTGAACAAACTCACAGATTGGTTCAATTTATAAGAAGAACTTTTGAGGGGAAAAAGTATTGTTCTGCGCTGTTTATTGATGTTTCCCAGGCATTTGATAAAGTGTGGCATGAAGGCCTTATTTTAAAATTGAAGACTTACTTACCAATAAACATTTTAAATCTTTTGGAAAGTTACATTATTTCCCGTAAGTTCACTGTTGCGGAAGTAGACTTTACAAGTAGGCCTGAAACAATTTCATCTGGTGTGCCACAGGGGAGTATACTGGGACCAGTTTTATATTTAATTTATACTTGTGATATGCCTGTGAACAGTAGTATCCATACTTCCACATTTGCCGACGATACAGCCTGCCTTAGTATGCATGAAAACCCTGATGAGGCATCCCGCAAACTCCAGGAACACATTAGCCAGATGGAGCTTTGGTTAAACTTATGGAGAATCAAGGTAAATGAACAAAAGTGTGTTCAAGTAACATTTACTTTACGAAGAGATACTTGTTCCCCCATTCGGATTAACAATCAAGTTGTTTCTCAACATTCACATGTGAAATATCTTGGTATACACATTGATCGACGACTTACATGGAAACACCACATTGATTCTAAGTTAACTCAAATGAAACTTAAACTAACTCAGGTACATTGGCTGATTGGTCGAAATTCAACACTTAGCCTAGACTGTAAACTTTTAATACACAAGTCGCTTTTAAAGCCAATATGGTGCTACGGAATTCAACTATGGGGCACTGCTTCAGCTTCAAATGTAGAGAAAATTCAACGCAGGCAAAATAAAATTTTACGCATGATAACATCGGCTCCATGGTACATCAAAAATTCAAATATACATCGTGATTTGAATATGCCACTAGTGACTGAAGAAATTGCAAAATACGCTGGCAAATATTTAACAAAACTCGAGTCACATCCTAATCCGCTTGCCCGTAATATTTTGAACTTTTCTGGACACATACGCCTAAAAAAGAGGGACACAATGGCTCTTTCTTATTCACAGCACTCCAGATGGGACTTCTTGAAAATACTTTTATTTTTTTCCCTTTTGATTATCACTACTTACATATGTATTATATATAACTACTACTAAGCTTATGTCCGACATTGGTCGGGCCTAATTATATTTTTTAGATTTAAGATTTGAATACTTATTGTTAGTTCATATATGAAGATACAATAAATAAAAATCATGCATTAAAAAAAAAAAAAAAAAACTTTTTTAGTACTTTAATTTTTATAATTTTGACTGCAGATGTTTTTTTCCTTCATTAAATAAATAAATGTTAAAAATATTTTTTACTAACCAATAATAGCAGCCATATTTTGTGGTCTTAATAAAGCGTAAATGTATTAAGCGACAGACAGACGTGCACACATTTCTATTTCAGTGTAATAACAAATTTAAATGAGAAAACGCCATATTTTTTTTTGTTGGTTTAAAATTAAACCATAAATGAAAATACTGTTGAAAGTTTATTTGGTGTGTGTGTGTGCGTGTGCGTGTACGTGTGCGTGTGCGTGTGGGATAACATGCGTTGTGTCTGTGTACTGAAGGCGAGCGGATGAAACCATTTTGAATGTGATAATATTTAGTTTCCTGAAATTGCACATAAATTGAGTTAAATTAATACGTTTAGGGTACTAAAAACTGCGGTTGCAAACATTAAAGTTTAAATAAATATCTATAATGGCATTTGTTAATTCTTTTTTATTACATTAGTGGCACAAAAATATATATGAACATACATATACACATATAAATGTAAAGCTAAAGAAGACAGTTTTAGTTTAAGAATTTTTGTGTTTGTCGTATAAAAAAATTTAATTTTGGAGTGAGACTTCTTAATTTCATTATTTTTTCTTAACTTAACATTAGCTTTGAAGAATTTTTTATTTTAAGCATAATTATCTACAGTCTTTAAAGGCGTTTTTGGGCGTTCTGCTCTTTCTTTTTTTGCTCATTACACTGAACCAAAAAAGTACATAAAAACAATGAAAAAGTACATTGCTTCAATGAATTTTTGCCTTATTTTTTGACCTAACACGCAGGTACATTGAATCTATGAACTACCGCTGATTGAAAATTTAAAGTTTTTAAAATCAATGTATAAGTTCATTGGTACAACGAAACTGTTCATTATATCAATGAAATTATACATTGTTTCAATGAACTTTTATATTGATTTTGATGAACCTATGCGTTGAACCCAATGAACTCACACGTTCACTCAATGAACTCTTACATTGATGTTAATGAAATTATACGTTCACCCAATGAACTCACACATTGTTGTAATGACATTTTACATTGATTTTAATGAACTTAAATGTTGACCCAATCAACTCATTTATTTTTTCAATGAACTCTTACATTGATGCTAATGAGCCTGTACGTTCACCCAATGAACTCATACTTTGTTTTAATGATTTTTTACATTGATTTTAATGAACCTCTTCGTTGACGCAATGAACTCTTATAATTTTTCATAGTGCTGGGATACTATCGATATTTTCGGCTATCGATATTTATCGATAGTTCAAATTTCACTATCGATACTATCGATATTACTATCGACTGAATGTTAGTACTTGAGAAAGAAAAATATAACTAATTTTTCATCAGGTTACAGGTAGTTTTTTTATCACTTTATTGAACATTTATAGTCTTATGTTTATTTTAATATGTACAAATGTATCTACGAACGTTAATTTAGGTGACGGTTTTCCAAAAGTTGTGCTGATGTCAGTTAAAAAATTTTTATAACATCTCACGTTTTCAAAACTGCATTTTAAATACTATCGATATCGATATTTTTTCCTATCGATATTTTCGATATTTGAAAACTATCGATATTATCGATAGTACTATCGATAGTATCCTAGCACTAATTTTTCAATGAACCTTTACATTGATTTTAATGAACCTCTTCGTTGACCCAATGAACTCATATAATTTTTCAGTGAACTCTTACATTGACGTTAATGTAACTATACGTTCACCAAATGAACTCATTCATTGTTTAAATGAACTTTTACATTAAACATAGCATTATTTATTAAAAATATTTTTGAGTTAAAAAAGGTTTATAGAATAAATTTTTTTACAAAATTTGATAACAAAAAATATGTTTTATGACTAAGGCTGAAAATATCTTACTGTGAGGCGGAAATGTTGCATGAAAAGCTGTGCAAAAAATAATTGAGATTTGTTTATTTATTTTCTTTATTATTTTAGTTGAAAGTTTTATTTTTTATTGAACTTAAAAAAAAGACATAAAAAATTAATTGTAAAAATAGAAGTTATTTCATACTTTTGTTGTCGATATGTATGTGGCGCAGCACTTTTTGCCTGAAAGAATATTAATTTAAATAATTGAAAAATAATAAACTCATGCCCTAATTCAGTAAGACGATTTATGAGGTTTTTGTTTGAAAATGCTTCTGAGTTCTTGTCTTTGAATTTTCAAAATTATTTTCTTAAAAAATGGTTGTTGTCTTTGATAATGAAAAATATAAATATTATTGCCATGTTTTTAAAACATAAAAATTCAATTAAATTATTATTCTGTTTGACGATTGTATCGTCTTGTCATGGACGAAAAAAAGCCGTAGTTTTGATACTTTAAATCAATTCTTATTTATTGTCTATGCTAGAAGGTTTGTGTATTTGCTTTATGATTTTGCTCCAAACATTATATCCAACATATATTTTATCATATAATTTTCAAACTATTGTATAATACTTTAATTTAATTTTTAGGTTTTAAAAACATGGCAATAATAATTTTATTTTTCATTATCAAAGACAGCAACCATTTTTGAAGAAAATAATTTAGAGCATTGAAAAACCAGAACTCAAAAGTATTTTCAAACAAAAACGTCCTAAATCTTCTTACTGAATTAGGGCATAAGTTACATATCGTCATGTGAGAACTTAAGTGTCCAATACGCCATTATAAACTATTGGATATTGGGCACTTAAGTTCTCACATGACGATATATCTACATATGTATACCCTGCATAACTGGTACTGGACTTTGTAATAATTAACTTCCTTCTATAAGTGACCTTGGGCGTATGATGAATATTTATTCAACTTGTTCGAAAAAATATGTTGCTCATACGTCACAGGACACCAAATTATAAGTTCTTTATGGTTTTAAACTAAAGATTAACTTGGTAAAAATTAATTTAAACAAAGAAGTTACTAGAAGGCAAGGTGTTAGAAAGTAAATGCTTTCCTTATATTCAGCATTGTAACAACAGAAAAAAAAGAAAACACAAGCACACAAACACTTCAACTCAGTATCATTTATAGAAACTTAATGTGGTATGTATGTAGCAGCTTACAACCATAAACAGAAGAACGATATATTTGTACACAAAAGAGGAGATGAGGCCTTTAATGAGATTAAAATCAAACATTTAGTTATACACCGACCTAAAGTGATGAGCATTAAGTTGCCAAAAAGGTTTTAAAAATGGTTTAAAAAGTTAAGGGAGAGTAAAATATGTGTAAAAACTTGCAAGCATAGTTTTTAAACAACACGTACTTACATATGACCAGATAAAGTACGAGTACATTAGAGAGGCTCATTGAAAAACATTTAGCTTCCCAAATTTGGTTGTTAAATCTTACAAAAATCACAATGTTTAGTTTAATTTCGTTATAACTAGAAGTGTCTTATGAAAATAGTTTGAGTATCATTGTTATTTTCTTATATATATTTATTTTACCATAACTTGAGCCTCCCTATTGTGAACTAAATAACATCTAAGACATGTGTGCTTTCTATACTATAGGCTTAAGCAAAGATGTAATACTATGAATTTGTTCTTCCTTTTGTATGCTTTGGTGCACATTAACACTCGCACAGCGCTGAGCTTACATTGCAGGAAGTCCGATTTCGTAGGACCAACTGGCTGTTATTCGAACACGCACAAATGCGACTACATTATACACCAGAATATATTTTGCTTGCTAGCAATATAAAAATACAAAGGAAGAGGATTAAGCAAATTGCCTAAACAGTTTCTGTTTGCTTTGTTTTTAATATCTGTCAAGTTTTGTGTAAATGTGAGAGTATGAACAAAAGCTCATTTGCTTGCTTATGTGAAAATGAGTATGACAACATTTTTGTTATGGCTTCAATTCATTAGGGAGTTTTATTTGGGACATTGTCGTTTGCCATATTTACTTTAGTTCGAATGGCTTTGGGAAATATTAAACAAAGTTTTATTGTTTGTGAAGCGTATTTAACAAACCCAAAAAAAATCTATTTAAATTTTAAGACACTTCCAGTACAGGCATTATTTGGTCTTAAAATATGGGTTTTATTGCCTCTAAAGCAGCAAGGATATAATTTTAATACTAAAGACTATCGATTCTTACCGTCTTTATACAACATTATTTTAGTAATAAAATTGCTAAATTTATATTTTTGTTTTTCTGTCCAAAAAATTATCAAACATTTCAATGATTTTATTGTTGTTCTTTATCGTTTTGTTACTTTGTTTTCTTAATAAAAATGGGTGACTTTAAATCCAGAAAAACTATTGAGATTAATTAAATGGGTGTTATCGTGTTTAGTCTGTTTTGGGTATTTTGTTGTTTTCTACATATTTGCAGCATAAGTAGCAGAAATACTTTTAGTTCATCCATCTTAATCTCATTTGTTTCAATGATAATTAATTACCATTATTAATGATACTAATTATTATAAGACAAAACCAAAGGGCTTAAATACTATATATATAGCAGCCTTTTGTTGCTTTGTAGTGAGGACAAGTTCTATTACTTTTTATAATTCAATAATATATAATACTGCTCATTTGCATACCCAATAATACTCGATACTTTTTATGGTTTTTTTAATTTGCACGAAGAAATAATTTGAATATATGGGCATTTCTGCGAGAAATTCTACTTTTTTGTCGCGTGTGACAGCAAGCAATTATTTTTGTATTTCTAAACAACGTGACTCGATTTTATTTTAAATTTTACCTAATGTAGAGCTGCTGCCGGCCTACAGAAATATCTAAAGAAATAAAAAAAAAATTTAGTTTTCTTTGAAAAAACAAGCATATTTGCTCGGTGTCGCACGCTAAAAAAAAGTTGACATTCCTGTGGAAATACCTATATGTAGATGAAAATGTTTTTTTTTTATTAATTAATGAACTTTTTTAAGAAACCAAGAACAGTTAATTTAGACAACTGATGATTTGTTACAGCACCAACGGTGAACCACCAGCAAATAAATTTCAATTTTATTTTATTTTTTTTTTAATAGAAAATCGGCCCTATTTTGTAAACCGAATCCGAGTAAATTTCTCATTTTCAAAAAATTTATAATTTTCCTACAGACGTGTTTAAAATCATACACGATCATTTTCTTTCAGACATGATATTTGATAAATATTTATCAAAACTCGAGTCACATCCTAATCCGCTTGCCCGTAATATTTTGAACTTTACTGGACACATCCGCTTAAAAAAGAGGGATACAAGGGCTCTTGTTCACAGCACTCCAGATGGGACTTCCTGAAAATCCTTTTATTTCTTATATTTTTTCCTTTTGATTATCACTACTTATGTATTATATATAACTATTACTAAGCTAATGTCCGACACTGGTCGGGTCTAATTATATTTTTATATTTCAGATTTGAATACTTATTGTTATTTCATATATGAAGATACAATAAATAAAAAATCATGTATTAAAAAAAAAATGATATTTGGGAATCTATATAATAGAAAAATTTTAAATAATCTAAAAAAAATATTTTTATTATCGGAGATAGTTTTATCGATCGGTTTACAGAACAGGGCCGAATATTTGTAATGCTTTAAATTTTTTAAATGTAGACTGAACAACAAAATATTCAATTATTGCTAATATTGAAAATAAAATATTTAAATCGAAATTCGGTAGTGGAAAGCTATTAATAGGCAGACTACTACAATTTCAATTACAATTACATGTTATTGTAATGGAGATTTTTTACATTACAATTACAAAAATTTAATTGTAATTGAAATTTTTTAAAACTTTCAATAACAATTACTGGTAATGGTAATTGCATATGTGTCAATTACAAATTACATTTGAATGTAGTTATTGTAATTGAATGTTTTTGTAATTAATAAAAAAGTAATTATTATATACATACATGTGCATGTGCTAAAAAATTATTTTTTAAATTACATATAGTTGTAATTGTTTTTTTCAATTACAATGATATGTAATTTTTTTTTAACACAACACAACTCGCGAAGTGATTAGCTTGTCTGCAAAAAACAGCCAGGGTCAATGGCGGGAATCGAACCCATGATCTCTAGACTGAGAGAGAGGCTAGCATCGCTAGAATGTAACGAATGCTTGTTAGTTACAAATACATGTAATTATAATTTGTAATGTAATGTAATTTTTGCACCATAATTACTTTAAATGTTACTGTTTTTGTAGCATGTTTAATTGTAATTGAATATTGTTTAATACCTTCAACAAACAATTATATATTAAATATTATCTTTTTAGTATAGCTTTTCTTCTATATTTATTCCAATCATTCACAATATGTATTAAAGTCCTGCACAAGACTATTTATAAGACCTTTCAAGACATGCGACATTTTTTAAACGCTTTACTACAGCGAAATATTCTAAAAAAAACGCTAAAAAACACTGTTGGCAAGACAAAAAACTCAAAAAAAATATTGCCAACAGTGTTGTTTAGCGTTTATTTTAGAATATTTCGCTGTAGTAAAGCGTTTAAAAAATGTCTTATGTCTTGAAATGTCTTATAAATAGTCTTGTGCAGGTCAATAATATGTATTAATAAGTTGTTGAATATATCCGACACTACCGGTGTTTAACGAATTTTTATCGTGTTGTTGTTTTTATGAGGACTTTAAATATTCCTTCTCCTCATTATCTGATATTTTATGTGTGATTGATTGGTTTTAGTAAACTTCAATTATTATAAACTATATTTACCAGTATTATAAGGAATAGGCTTGTTTAGTTAACACAATATAATTTTTCTTGTTTGTATATACATTGATGTTGTTTGTTCCCTGTGTGTTGTAATAAGTTTATTGTTGTTTATATATTTGTGTTGCTGTTATTTGGTTGTGTTGTTGTTATTTGGGAAGTATTAATTATTTGAGTTTGTTGCTTATGTATTTGCTGATTTTATTATTAATGTTATTATTGGTGTTGTTATTGAATAAATAGTTGTTGTTGATGTTGTTATAGTTGTTATTGTTATTGTTTAGTTCGTTGTATGAGCTTTCGTTTTAATCAATTGCATTGCTTGTTAGATAGTTTTCATCAATAGACATCAAATTGATGAAAACTATCTAACAAACAACATATTGTTTGTGGGTGGTAGCTTTTGATAAGGTCATTCTTCGTAATGTGTGTGGAATGGGTGTGTTGATTGTTCACATTGACAATGCTCGAGTTGTGTTTAGGACATTTTTGGTTATTTCTGTCGTAATTTGTGCTGATTTGATGTGTAAGAGTTGTTCACACCTTTAAGTAGGTGTGAAAGTTTATAATATAGTTGTTTGTATTGTTGGCGCGAATAGTGTTGGTTTTTATTGTTAAGTTGTATGATTAATTGGAATTTTTTGCTATTATAGGAGATAGGTTGTTATAAGTGTGTTGGTATAATATTTGCACTGGAATCCTTATCAAAAAGGATACTCCAAAGAAATCATGAAAATGTTAAGTTTACAATCCGGAAGTAGTGCAAAATTTTATAATTATTTACGATATTTGCATAGTCTGGTTATTGTAATAAACTCTCTTGTTCGATTGTTAATCATCCAAATAGAAGGGATGCTAAGAAAAATTTCCTCTATCACGTTCTAAAATAATATTTTCATTCAGGAAAAAAGGTACAACGTTACAAATTTTCGCAATTAATTTCTTTTTATAGGAATTTAAATGTGAAACATTGTTTTCATGTAAATTTCAGTTAATACCTATTCATTATTTGATTCAAATCCATATTTCTGAACTTCTTCGAGAAAAGGGACCTAGTAAGTAAAAAAACGGGTGTGTGTCAAAATTGATAAAAAATTATAAAAACATTAAAATTTTATTTTTTAAATGCGTTTTTCTCAAAACTTCATTTTCACACACTAGGTCCCTTTTCTCGGAGAAGTTCATATATAAAAAAAACTCAAGAATTGCTGCAACATAAATTGCAAGTCTGGACGAGGACTTACTACCCTGTATAACAAAAGGTGGGTGAATTAGCTACGGTCTGCTTAAAAAAGTGTGTGAATTGGCTTCACTTCAGTTGTTTGGTTGTAGTTTTGGATATAATTCAGTTGATGGGTTTTGTTTTGGATAAAAAACATCTTGATAAATGTTAACAAAAGTTGATGTAAACGGTATAGATTTTCATAAAGATTTTAATCAAAATATACTAAATTTTGTGCTGATATAAATGCTCTGTAATGTAAATTATGTATATTAATGAGCTAAAAATTTTTGTACGAGTATGATTAAATATTTTCTTTTCAAATAGGAATCATCTACATTTTGATTGAAAATCAACCAGGATTAAAATAAATTTTTATTTACGTTTCTGCCAGTTATCTGCATATTTAAAATGTCGATTTCTTGTAAGCAGTGAAAAGGTTGTTAATAAGGATTGATTTCCATTTTTTTACTAGTATGTTTTATAGGTTATTTTATTTGTTTTTTTTAGTAATAATTTTAATGCCTCGTTTTAGATTTGTTGCAGGGATTTGCTATAAGTTAGGCTTCTTTACGCTATGATTCCGTTGAAAAATACTTCAAAAATTGCACAAATGCTTAAGTACTACAGGCTGTATGCAAATTTTGAAAGTTTTTTTTCACAATTTTACCTTCTCGCAAACATAAGATCTCTGCTATTTCTATGCGTCGACCTTTTCTATAGCATCAATTATTTTTTATTTGGGGCCCATTAGATTCATAAATTTCCCGAAAAAGTTTTTATTTCATTTGTTTGGAAATTTTTCATTTTTGCAGATACCTAAGCGCTACCTAAACGGTGTTAATAATCATTCTAGGGAGGTTCATATGTTCTAAAAACTTGTTTATCAAAATCTTAGTTACATTTTTGTAGTGAATTATTCCCTTGAATTTTGAACGGTTTGCGACCTACGGACCTGAACAGGAGAAAAAAGGTAAAAAAAATCTAATTTTTTTAAATTTTTTGTGATTTTGAACTTGAAGATGAAGTTTGTTTGATTTTATATATTCACAATTTTTGTTCTTTATGACAAGAGCTGCAACTTTGCCTCAAAAAGTAAATCAAAATTCCGAACGGTTTGCAAGATATGAGCCTGATAAAATGCAAAAATGACATCAAAGCCCCAAGTCTTTGGGGGCCCATAACAAAAAATTCATGACTTGGGGCAAAACTGGGAGGCACGGGTTTTTTCTTTGGTCTTTTATCACGTAGTGGTGTGCGTATATGATTATATTTCTATTACATAAAAAATTACTTAACGTATTATTATTATTTGTCATATTTTCATAAGCAAAGCACCAATAGAATATATATAGACAATGCTTAACCACCGGCAAATAAATTTCAATTAAAAATATTATTCAAAAACGTAACAATAAAAAAATATAGTAACAGCAATTATATTATTTATTCTCTGGCTGCCTTACTATAGCAGATGTACCCCGAATGGTCTGTTCTAAGTAAACAATTTCGTTTCTATTCTATTGCAATCCAATTTAAAAAAATAGCAACAATATTTCTGAAGAAAATATACAGCAAAACTAAAAATTACTTACGCTTATGCTAAATAATGAACTGTCAAAAACAAGCAAGTAAATTAAAATAAAATGAAATTGCTTACGCTCCTGGCAGATTTTCTTTTAGTTTGTGTTTACACAATCATGTTTCTTAATTTTTTTTTTTTTGCTTTTCACTCAAAAAACAAAATTTAGTTTGTTACAAATTTCATTTACATGGATGTATATGTGTGTATGTGTGTGTGTGTGTGTGTGTGTGCTTGTGTGTGTGTGTTTCTGTGTGCACACACACATAGGCGAAAAATAAGCCTACTTATCTTTTAACGGAAACGGAAGTTTGTGCAGGCCATATGAGCAAGTGATTAGGGGTATATAATATATTTCTAAATTGCTTTTAGTGTTTACTGTAGACGCAACTTTACTTGTTTAACATTTGACCTTACATTTGTTGTACTAACAAATACCTTGTCTCATACTTGCTTACACTACTGCTTAGTGTTAAATAAAAAAGCAGCAAAATAAATGATTTTGTGTTTCACTTGCTTAACTCAAGCTTTTTTTTTTTAATAAATGTTGTCTTCATAAGAATTGATAAGAGTGGATATATGTACAAGTATAAGCATTGCTGCTTTTATTCAATATTCCCAATGCTAAAATTTTCGTTTAATGTTTACTCATCATGACATTTTTTTTTTGCCAGTTACAGTTCTGTTTGTTTTTTTTCCTTATTTTGCCTTGTTAAGGGGCTCAGCCAGTAAGAGGAAAGCAAAGCTAAAGAATTCTGAATTAAGTGTCTATTTCTTAGGCTTGAGAACACTTTCTCATCCTACATTGAACAGCAAACACTGCTCAAGTTTTTCTTTTCTATCATCAATACTCATATATGAACATATGTATGAAAATCATTATTATTTTGGTTGCCTTTCAAAATAAGAATTTTGCTGTTGCCTACTCTAGTCTCTCTTTCACTTGCCTGAATATGTGTTTAGTTGCTGTTTTGTTTTTTGATTTTTTAGAAAATTGTTATTTATTATTGAGGCTGATCTCTGAGCCTAATCTAACGACTATTTGATGGCAACATTATGATTTTTATGGCAAAATGCCTTAAAGTATATGCATAAGCTGACTTTTTGACTCTAGATACTTCCCAAAATAAATGATTAGCAGTTTTCTAATATTTGTGCTGGACTCACTGCTAACTAATTACTAGTTTTATTATTTTTATTTATTTATTGTTTTGCCAATGATATATTGAGATTGAGTTCAAAATAGAGAGACATAATAGAGTTTTATACAAAAAATAGCACAATCCTTAAGACACAAATTAAGGCTTGTTTCTTAGATAACATGCAAATAATATATATATAATAAATTTCATAAATTAAAGTAAAATAGATAATAATAAATATAACAGAAATATATGGTTATTTTTTTAAGTTATTTGGCGTGGATAACCCGTACACCAAAGATATCAAGGACCCCTATTGTTTTCTTTGTGATGTCCTTGTGCTTGCCTGCCTGTCTGTTTGTCTGCCTATCTGCTTCAGGCTATTTTCTTGAGAACTGAAACAGCTACGGGCCTAAAGTTTTCACAGCGCAAAACAACATATATATGACAGTAAAAAATTAATGGCGGTTCCAACGCAAGCAACAAAACATGTTGAAATGCTAATGTTATATACAGACAATTACGTATAGACACTTGAAATTTTCAAAGTTAATGTATTTTTATGCAGACTATGCCAATTAAAACTGAAATTAAAAAAAAATAAAATTAAAGGGTATTCAACCAGTTCATGTAATTTCGACAACTGGCTGTTTCTTGAAAACTGTAAGAGGCAAACTCTTGAAACTTTCAAAAGCACTAAAACTAAAAACCACAAAATTAAAAAATTGCCGCAAAGAAATATGGCAAACATGAAAAAAGCGCTTAAATAAAAAATATTACCAAAAATAAAATAAATCGCTAAAACTAAAAAAAAATCACCAAAAAACTAAAAAAATCGCCAAAACTAAAAAAACTGTCAAAATCACCAAAAAAAAGCACCTAAATTAAAAAAATCGACAAAACTAAAAATAATTGCCAGAACGAAAAAATTTTTTAAATAAAAAACAGCTGATTAAAATTGGAAAACGAAAAAAATCGCTCAAAATAAAAAATCGCCAAATCAAATAAATCCTTGAATCTAAGAAAAATCGTCAATAACCAAAAAATCGCAAAACAAACGCCAAAACTAAAAAAATCGCTTATCGTCAAAAACGGCAAAAATTGCAAAAAGAAAAAAAGGGAAAAAGCTCTAAAATAAAAAACGCCAGAAACTGAAAAAAGCACCAAAACTAAAAATAATTGTCACATAATTGGAACTAAGAAATATCGCCAAGTACCGATAGGGGTAAAATCTCTAAACTAACAAAACGCCAAACACTGAAAAAAGCACCAAAACTTCAAATAATTGTCATACAATTAAACTTAGAAAAATTGCAAAGAACCTAAAAAATCGCCGAAACGAAAAAAATCGACCAAAAAAAAAGCACCAAAACTAAAAATAAATCGCTAATCGTCAAAAACGGAATATATTGCCGAAAGAGGAAAAACCGATAAAAGCGCCAAAAACATATTTTTAGTTTTGTCAAAAAAAAAGGTATCATAACTTAAAAAATTTGCTTTAACTAAAAAAAATAGCCGAAGAGCCATAATTAAAAATCGCCAAAAACCGAAAGAATCTGTAAAGTCTGGATATAGTGTTACATACCGATGGCTTAATATAAGAAAGGTTGAAATCGAATTTTCGATATTTTATAGTACAAGCAAAAAACTAACGAAAAACTAAAGCATTTACATGCAGAAATAATTTTTTAATTTGCCACAAGTCCTTGATTTTGAACTGTAACGTATTTAGATCTTCAAGGAGGATGCAATTTCGAAAAAAAATTGAGGCACGCCCTTTTTATATTAAGCCATCGATGTTTGGTGTCCATACGGAACCCTTCGTGTGCGAAACAAAGTCGTACTTTACTTAATTTTTTATATTTTTAACAGCTGGTAGCCAAATAAATACACCGAAGGCATAAAGTTTTCTAATAGAATTAAGCCAGAATAACAAAAAAATTAAAAATATCTTGCATAGATTTTTTTTTAAAAAATAACTATAATACATATTGTTCACAAAAGTAATTTATTCTACATGATATGGAAAATAAAATTTTGTTTGACGTTTCACATATCAAAAATAAACTTCAAATTAAAGACTGGAATGCTTAGCGTGATTGTGTTTTTTGTAGGTTTAATATTTTACACTGAAGTTCGATACATTCTGGCCGTGATATTGTTATAGTTATCTATCTATATATATGAAATGGTGGTGTCTGTTAGTAACACAATATCACTGGAACTTTAAGGACTATGGAGATATAATACTCAGTAGGTTTTTGTTTTGTTTTTGATTCAACAAGTGACCACTGTGTGGAATAATTTGTAGTTAACAAAATTATTGAGTTACCCTCTTATTTAGCCAGGCTCACTTATTACATAAACTGAGCAAATTATTTATATATTAAAAAAAGTTTGTAATACCACAAATTACTTTTACGCATGCTGCCATTAAAGTTTTCTTAACCCTTGTGATGCGCAACTTATCTATTCAATCCAATTCAAAGTAAAAACAGCAAATAGAGATTCAAGGCATGCAGACAAAAATTAATTAAAATCCAAAAGGTTTGCTAAGCTCTAAATTCATATATTTTTATTTTTGGGTGTGGCAAGAAAAATTCAGTTATTCTATGAAATATTTGCTAAGAAAATATTTACATTTTTTGTTTTTTTTTTTAAGAGCCAGACAAAAATATCATGACCTTTGCACTTATTTATTAATGAATAATTTAATCTAGAGAAATGGCCTTGTAAAAGTTTCTAAAAAATAATAAATGAAAAAAAAAACAAGTTAGCTGCTGGCAATAAATAAGAATAAAAATATAAAATAATACGCAGACAAACGAACAACCTTATACAACCACTACTTTTTTCTATATTTCAAGGCTCCGGCTTATGTCTCCTAACTCCTTCAACTTTTTCTTGTGTTTATTTATTTTTTTTCTTTATTTATTTACATTTTGCATAATCATTGTAGCAAGAAGTGGAAACAAATAATGTAAATTCATGCAACTTACCTCACTATCATTACTGTGCAGAATGAGACGAAAACTAGGCAACAAATTGGGCTCTTTGTTCACATCATCCAATGCCAATCTTGCGGCTGGCATACATGCCTGCCCACCCTGCCATCCTCCTTTGCCGGCAATGGGAAATATACCGCCTATGTGCAACTCATCAGCGCGTCCAGCATTTGTTAAGAGTAGATTTGTGTAAAAAATCAAAGACAAAAATAAAAATATCCAAAATGTTAAAACACCATCACATGTCATATCCTGAAATGACAAGAACAAACAGAATTTGTATTTAATATGCATACATATATATAATACATATACATATGGCACTATATCTATTAATTTACGAGCGATTTGTATATTAGAATAATAATGGAAAACTTAACAATATATTTTGTCAATAAAAAAGAATTTATTTGTCTTACAGAGTGAAGTCAGACTTATCGAATCATAAACAGAGAAACAAATACGTTCGAAGAAAATTTTAAAAGCTTACTAAAGTGATCAGCTAAAAGTTTGTATTAAAATCAAACAATTATGCTTAAAGTACAATTTAAAAAAGTTTGTCTTAAGCCGAGAACTCGCTACCGGCACAGTGTATGTATCGATTTTCGTCGATTCACTGCAATAAAATCCTACGCAATAAGACATATATTTATGTTTGTCTCGCAATTTGGCGTGTGATGGCGAAAAAATGGGTTCAAATCCTCTCTGTGCAGTTTAGACAACAACACAGTTGAATAACTGCTGCAAAACTGTTGCCTACATTCAGGCTGATTTTTTACTATGGGCCTTATTACGAGTGTCGTATTACGACTTCGACTTCGACGATTTTGTAGTAGACTACAGAACATTGCAACCTTTTTTTCGAAATACGACACTCGTAATTAACCCCAATATATTTACGTTTATATTTCTCACAAACATTTTAATGATTTTTTTCTGCAACAAAATGGTTTATTTCAAATGCTTTTCTTTCCATTATTAATTGTTAAATAAGCAGTTACTGACACACAACAAGACATTTAATTAGAATAAGCAAAATAATAAATTATTGGCGATTTTATTTTAAGTAGCGAAAATTTTTTTTAGTATATGTACAATTTATTTTTTTACAGCATTGACATTTTCTATATTCTTTCCCCTTAACTGGGTGCTATTAATTAATGTTTAAACTGTATTTACTTTTTTTCAATTAATATTGTAGATTCTGTATAAAAAAGATAAATATCCTTTTTATAAATCTATAAGCTTTTATTTGTTTGTTAAAAGTTAATTAATATAAAAATTATAAATACAGTTTTTATATACATAAATCAAGAATTATGTTAAAAATAAATAAATAAAAATCACTCAAGCATTAACTAGGAAGGGTGCGAAATAATTTATAGGCCGTTACTTCATATATAGGCTACATTAATATCATTTAAGTTTCAAGCATTAATATAATAAAATATTAAACTTTCTGAATGAAAATGTTTCATCAATGTTTTGGTTGATATTTAAGCAAAAATTTTGAACTGCCAAATACAGACCTCGTACTATTATTTGTAAGCCTATTTTGGCTAAAATATTTACTTGCAACGCAATCTAGTTAATCTATTATTGATATTGTTTTTTTTTTTTTTGCTTAACAATAATAAATAAATGATATTTAAATGCTTATTTTACGCTCATAAAATAATTATTCGAATTTTTTTGCAACGAAAAAAATAAATAAATAAATAAAAGCAAATAAATTTCTTATGATTGTTTAATTAGTAAATTTTATGAGCAATCGAAATTAAATTATTATATAAAATAAAAAAAAAACAAAATAACCCCCAACAGCAATTTTACTATTACTGTTATTCATTATTTTGTAAAGCCCTGAAAGCGGGGCGACACTCACTAATTTTTTGTTTAATGCTACTTTATTGATTTGGTTGAACAACACATTGGCCTTTCTTAACGACATAAACTTGAAATTTAAAAGATGGGTGGAGCCACGCCCAATAAAACCTAATATTACATTTCAAGTTCATCTATTAAACCGATTTTTAAGAAACTTCCCACACACACCTTGAGCCTAAGAAGAGACACAATATTGCATTTAAGAAAGTGGGTGGGTACCCGCCTATTACATTTACAAATACTCTATCACATGATTGTATTTAACAATTTTTTTTCGCTACTTGAGCTTTTAAAACACAAAATTTGGCCTTCCAAAATGTGGGCGGGCTCACGCCCATTAAAAGTTAATCATATATTTTACGTGCTTTTATCTAACCCATTTTTATGCAACCAAAAAATACAATCTTGCATTCAAAAAAGTGGGCTGGACCACACCTGTCAAAATTTAATATAATATTTTAAGTGCTTATACTTAATAGATTTTTACGAAACTTGACACACACTTTGAACTCTCTAAAACACACTTTTTTGCGTTGAAAAATTTTGGGCGGGGCCACGCCCATTAAAAGTTAATACTATATTTCAGATTTCTACGAAACCTTCCACACATTTTGAACTCTAACAAATACTTAATCTTGTGCTTAAATAAGTGGGCTGGGCCACACCCATTCAAATTTAATATTTTATTTCAGATTTCTACGACGCTTTTCACACACTTTGAACTTTAAACAATACTTGCGACCTGTCCGACGATGTCACCAGAAATCGTTCGATTGACAACTTGTATTGCAAACAACAACAAATTTTTTTATTTTATTGTTGTTTGCAATACAAGTTGTCGATCGAACGAATTCTGGTGACATCGTGGGACAAGCCCTTAATCTTGTGTTTAAATAAGTGGGCTGCGCCGCACCCATCAAAAATTTAATATTTGATTTCAATTGCTTATTTATACTTCATCGATTTTGACGAAAATTTTTGGGCGGAGCCACGCCCATTAAAAGTTAATATTACATTTCAAATGCTTGTACTTTAACGATTTCTACGAAACTTTCCACACACTTTGAACTCTAACAAATACTTAAGCTTGTGTTAAAATATGTTAGCTGAGCCACGCCTATTTAAATTTCATATTATATTTCAATTGCTTGGAATCTTGCATTTCAAAATGTAGGCGAAGCTTAGCCCATTATTTCAGATGCTTCTTTCTCTATCAAGATTTGCAAAACTTGGCACACACCTTGAGCTCTAAAAACAAACTTAATCTCAGGTGAAAAAAGTGGGCGGGGCTACCACCATGAAAGGTTAGTTTTAAATTATATGCACTTCTACTTATCCAATTCCCGCAAAACTTAGCACAAAATTTTGGGTCTTAGAATGACATAATTTTGTGCTCAAATAAGTGGGCAAGGTCACGCCCATTAAAGATTAATATTAAATTTCACGTGCTCCTATTTTTACAAAACGTTGTACACAACTTGAGCTCTGAAAGTGACGCTACGTTGAGTTAAGTAAAGCAAGCGATTACTAATAATTGCCAAATAGGGCACGACCACGCCCCTTGTAATATAAGCCTGGCACTAAAAATTCGATAATAAAACTTAAAAAAAATTAAGTCGATTGATTCAGTTTTAATAAAATATTTTTATATGAGTTATCTATAATGATATTCAAAGCGATTTCTACACTTTCGAAGCTTTTAAAGCAATTTTTTGACAGAACGAAATCTGTCGGCGCTCAAGATTATTTCTATAAAAAAAATGTGCTGTGACCTAATAAACTTATAAGATAAGTTTGTTGTGATGTATGTTATTTGCTCAGAAAAATCTTTGATATTTTCTTTTTGCACTATTTAACTAGAAGTAATGACACTTAGATTATTTTAAAGTTTAATTGCAGCAAGTTTTTTTTATTTATTCCACCCCAAAGGACTTGGCATTGTTAAAGAGAATACTAATGGAACTATAGCACAGAAAATTGCTGCATTTTGGCTTATTGCCTTGCAATAATATTATAATTTCTTTGTTCTTGCAACTAAATATACGAACTGACTTACTTGCTCAATATTTTCATTTTGGCTGCATTCACAACAACTAAAATAGAAAACCTTTGTTTTAAGAACAAAACAAAAAAAAGTCCTTTAAAATACCATTAACAAAGAATAAAATAAAAAATTATTATTATTATTTTAGTTCAAAACTTTTGCTGTTTGTCTGTTAATATTTTTTACAATTTTAGTTTTCTTTTTTAGCAAACAAATGATGCGGCAAAAGTTGTTTTAAGCTAGACAATCAGTTAATACTTGTAATAATACCAAAGAATAAAGACTACAAAAATATTAAAAGTTATTTTCAAATAACTGAGTATATTTAAGCTTCTTAATTTAACAAACTAACTGCAAATTAGTTTAAATTGAAAAACATTTTCCAACTGCTAAAATTTTATTATCTCTGCGTTACATCCTTTTGCTCATTTTATAAAAATTTAATAATAACAATAAATGTGTACAAACTAATATTTAAATACATTGGAAGTTTAGTGAACTTTCTTGGTGACTTTAAGTGTCTTATCATTTCTTGGTATTTATGTGTTTTAGTAGATGTTTTTAGGAAGGATACAAGATAAATTAATTGATTGGAAAGATAAGTCTTGGAAAAACAAATGACAATTTAATTTTGTTACAAAAACTCAAATATATGTGGTGTGCTTGTTTTTCAAAGTTCTACTTAAGTTTCATAAACAAAATTTAAAATAACTATATTATATTAAAGGTTTCTTGAACTTCTTTGAATGTTGTTTAGTTTAAGATTAAAAATATTAGGAAACAAAGTATGTATACTTTAAAAGTTTAGAACCAGGATTTTTTTAGGTACTACTAAATTAAATTAAATTATTTAAATATACTTTGTTTAGACTATGAATATGCGCCACTGTTGGCAGCTAAAAAATGTGTTAAGATTAGCAGTTCGATTTTGAAAACTTTGCATTCATATAATTTTTAGTACACTGCAAACCAAGAGCAAGTGCTTAGTTCTGTTGAGCATTTTTATGTTTATCATCGATTCATCATTTGCTTAGCTTAGCTGCCCTTTGATTTCAGTACTGAAAATGTGGGCGAATTGCGCCCACTAAAACTTTATATTGATATAATATTTTTTAATATTTTGAGAACTTTTACTCAATTTATTTCCATGAAACTTTTTTTATACATTTTAAGCTCTTACAATGACATATTCTTGCATTTAGAAAGGTTGACGGAGCCATTTCCATAAGCATTTATTATTATTTTTTATTTTGTTCTATTAATTGGCTTAAGTGGAGCATTAAACACTCCTGAATCTGTTCAAGAGACTTTATAAAGTTAACAAAAATGGGCAGTGTCACGCCCACTAAAACTTGTAAGTATTATCCTACGAAATATTACATACACCTAATAATAAAATAAGCTCATAAGGATGCTCTTCAGAAAAACATGGGCGGTGCCACCACTGTTTAACCAAGTTCATGCACACCACGGCGAATTCATCCGTAAGAATTTGGTATGCAAATTCGCCGTATGGAGCACAACAACGACGAAAATATAACAGCTGTTGCCATTGATTAAATTTACTGTTTGTGCCAAGAAAAATAAATTATTATACATCTTTCGCTGGCATAGGAAATAGCAATAAATCTATTGAAGAGCTCGCGGCGTATAGCAAATACCCACCTATTTCTTTTGTTTTACTTTCAGCTACAAATATTCGCGGCGAAAATTCGTCGCTCGTCCCAGTTATTTCTTAGCATTATTGTTCAAAGTCGGTGCAAAACAAATGGTTTACATTATATAAACAGTGGAGTTTGCTTACAACGAACTGCCAGGAACCAGGATTTTTTTTCGCTTTTCGCTTTAAGCGAAGTTCATTTTTACAGTTTGATGAAAAAAATTAAGCAAAAAAAAAGTAAATAATTTTAAAGCATACTTTAATTTAAATTAAGCAAGTAATTAGAAATTTTGAAGCGTTTAATTACTTTTAATATAAGAAAACAGCTGTTTTAAAAATACCAGATAATTGAAGCACAGCCGCGAATAACACAGATTAACATTAAGATATCTCTCTTGCGTTGTTCAAACATCAAACCATCCAAAATTATGCATCTTATCGCCGTCAAAATACAATTACTGACTGATTGTCAGTCAGTGGAAAACTTTCTAAGTAACTAATAAAATCATGTAAACGAAATTGTCGCAAATAATTGATAAAAGTAGCAGAGATATAAAAGAAAAGTTAATGCAAGTTATCATTACTTTCGATAAGCTAAAAAAAATTTAAACGAAATAAACAATCTTGCTTTAATTGTCCTAATTACGAGTGTCGTATTTCAACTACGATTGCAACGATTTTGTATTAAAGATTAAAGAGAAAATGTTGTAATATTCTTTAGTCTACTACAAAATCGTCGTAGTTGAAGTCTTAATACGACACTCGTAATAAGACCCAATAACTTAAAATTTTTTGGTCCGTTATAAGCGTAAACATTTTACAGCAATATCAATTACAGGACTTAGAAGAAAGTGAAAATTCTTAATAGCCAGATTTCGCTATAAGCGTGCTTGAGTATAATTTACTCGTTGATAAAACTGCGCGTGCAATTTCAAATTCTTTCAATCTAACTAGTTTAACCCGCTTGGTAAACTTTACTTTGCATGATATATTTTTAAAAAAATCTAATTTTATCAAAATAAAAAAGAAATAAATAAAATATCACAACAGCATAAAAGTCACTTTGAAACATCAATATATTTTTTTTTCTACTCCACATATCCATTCATCTCTTAGTCTGCTGGTACTCTCAATTTTATATACGTCCTGATAAACAGCCAAGTCTTGCCGTAGTCAACTTACTTGGCAGACTTTCAACTGTGTCAAATGCAAAGCGACCAGTCATGCATTAAACACATTCATCACAGCAGGCTACACAAAAGCACGACTTCAAAAGCCACTAGCAGCATTTGTCGCCTCGTAGCCAGCTACTTAATTATTTTGGAGACGGCAGCAGCACCATCTGCAGCTGATATTCAAGTACAAATACATACATAGTTCAGTATTGCCACTTTCATATATTTCGCATTTATAAAAATTAATTACTCTTTTAAAATGTACTTAATTCACAAAAAAGTACAATAATGAATCAATTTATTCTGAACATCAATTTTTGGATATTGTTTCTGGTAAATAGTATGAAATAATTGTACGATATCATTCATTCAACATTTTGTATTATACTGGTAACACTGAGAAATAGAAATTAGTTTAATTGTAGTACAACGACTAAATCAGCATAGACAACAACCTGTCGCCGTGTTGCCTTGCTGTCTTCAAAATAATCATTCTCATATAGACATGTGTATTCTATCCTTGACATTTGGTAGTCGGTAGCTTGCTGTGGTGAATGTGTTTAATGCATCAGGGAGTAAAACTACAAGACCAACTCATTAAAGAAAAGTTTGCTGTGATACAGGCAAAAACTTTCAATAAAATATGTATACATGTCCTCGTATATTAAGATAAAAAAAAATTATATAACAAACTTGAAGCTTGAAATTTCCAAGGAAATAATTTAACTAGGAAAAATTTATTATTACATACGAGGGCGGTTCGCAAACTTCTTAGCCTATCAATGAAAGAGAATAGTTAGTTTTTCAAAAATATTTTTATTTTTCAATATAATCTGCTGAAACTTCAATACACTTAGTCCAACGCTTTTCTAGCAATTCTATCCCTTGATTAAAATAGTTTTCCTCAAGGTCTTCAAAATAGTGGTTTACAACTGTAATTGCATCTTCATTTGAGGTAAAACGCTTGCCAGCAAGGAATTTTTTTAGATTTGGGAACAGGTAAAAGTCACTGGGAGCCAAATCAGGAGAATAAGGTGGGTGGTCAAGCAACTCGTACTTTAATTCGTTGATTTTAGCCATTGTTAAAACACTCTTGTGCGCTGGTGAGTTGTCTTGATGAAAAATTATTTTTTTGTGTTGTAAGCCAGGATGTTTTTCTCGAATTTGTACATTTAATTTATCCAAAAGGTTGCAATAATACTCTGAATTTATTGTTTTACCCTTTTGCAGATATTCAATCAATAAAATACCTTTGAAGTCCCAAAAAACCGTTGCCATACTCTTACCAGCCGATTGAATTGTTTTTGCCTTCTTTGGGGCACTTCCTCCAGCTTCAGTCCATTGTTTGGATTGTTCTATTGTCTCTGGAGTATAGTGGTGGATCCATGTCTCATCAACAGTTATGAAACGACGCTTAAAATCCATTTTATTTCGCTTAAAACGATCCAAACAAGCTTGAGAAATGTTCATTCTTATGCGTTTTTGGTCGACTGTTAACAAATGCGGCACCCATCTTGCAGAAAGCTTTTTCATCTGTAGTTCTTCATGCAAAATTAAATGGACTCGATCATTTGAGATGCCCATGATATTAGCTATTTCACGCATTTTTATTAGTCGATCATTTAATACCATATCATGCACTTTGGCTAAAATTTCTGTTGTTGTTGCTGTTTTTGGACGTCCACTACGTGGTTCACCTTCAATGCTTGTACGACCACGTTTAAATTCAGCAACCCAATTTTTTACTGTTGCATATGAAGGAGCACTTTCACCTAACACATTCACCATATCATTATTAATTTCTTGTCCCGATAAACCTTTTTTATGTAAATATTTAATGACACCACGCATTTCTAATTTTTCCATTGTTAAAAAATCGCGGATGCGTCTTTTGTGAACACCTGTTTCTATATGAAGGAGTTGCCAGATCGAAACAAAATTTAACATGTGTTCATAGCAGAGATGGAAGTTTCCAAAACACTTAACTTTTTTCTGTTTATACCGCGCTTTTTGTGCTAGGCTAAGAAGTTTCCGAACCGCCCTCGTACTTATGTCGATTTAAGTGCAAAAAAAATTTTTGTTGTTGATTTCAGCAAAACACCAGTTTATTAACTATTTTTTCATAACAATTCGCCAAAAAAAAATTTTTAGTTAGTTTTAAATGAAACAGAAAGTCAAATTAATTTTAACAATTTTGCTGGGAAATAATGAAAATTTTAGACTTAAGCCCGGTACGGAGTTCATACGGAATTTCAGTTTCTCATACAAACTGTATGTAAAAAAAAATTACGGAAATTCAGGTTGGTAAATTTCATAAAGAAATTTCTATTTGCCAGTACGGACTTTCAAAAGAAAAATACACAAAATTTTTTAGATTTATTGCCTATCTTAGGGATTTATAAATATAAGTGGAGACCTTTTTCAGTCAACTGATACAAAAATTAATGTTCAAACAATTGTTTAGTGACGGAATGTCAAAAATTCCAAATTCAATTCAAAAATGAGAGACAGAAAAAAATATATTAAACAAATAAATATTTTTATATTCCTCTATATTATTTTATTAATTACAAAAGTTTTTTATTTGGTATAAATGGGAGAAACTCTGCTCAACTTTTAAATAAGGCAACAGAAACTTTTCTTATTTTATGAAAAAAGAAATTAATTTTAATATACACATAATAGAGATAAAATGAGAAAACACATGGGGAAACAATGAGGCAAAATTATTCCAGGAATGTCTGACTTGTTTCACTTTATGGCTCTTGTCTTCGTTAACGCTCAAGCAGCTGTAAGTTAAGCACACATTTTTAAACAATTTTCTTTTTCATCAATATTTTATATGAATTTCACATGTGCACTGGAGTGGAGAAAAAAGAAAATCAATACTTAAATAGGTTACAAGTTAAGGATTTAAGCAATTGGGTTAAGCACGATATTATGCATTTAATTAGTTAATTATGTATGGCAAATATGAATCATGCATGGGAATTCACTGAAAATATGAAACGAACAAAATATCAAATAAATTAGTTATGTCGAATTTCTATTTCAAAAATAGTTCGGCCATAAAGCCCGGTACGGAGTTCTTACGGAATTTCAGGTTCTCATACAAACTGTATGTAAAAAAAATTACGGAAATTCAGGTTGGTAAATTTCATAAAGGAATTTCCATTTGCTAGTACGGACTTTCAAAAGAAAAATACTCGGAATTTTTAACATTGATTGCCTATCTTAGGGATTTAAAAATATAAGTGGAGACTTTTTTGAGTCACGGAACAACAAATTGTAATTAATTTCTAATGTTTTTGTGCGTTGTAAAGTCCGGTACGGAGTTCTTACGGAATTTCAGGTTTGTAAATTTACATTTATTTCTACACGGAAAAATAATAGTGTAGCCTTTTTTGTAGAATTATGTTTGCATAAACACAAATTCGTTTATTTTTGAATTTACAATGCACAAAATCACTAGAAATTAATTACAATTGGATAAAAATTAGAAATGTCAAAAATTCCGTCACCAAACAATTGTTTGAACATTAATTTTTGTTTCAGTTTACTGAAAAAAGTCTCCACTTATATTTCTAAATCCCTACGATAGGCAATAAATTGAAAAAATTTTGTGTATTTTTCTTTTGAAAGTCCGTACTGGCAAATGGAAATTTCTTTATCAAATTTACCAACCTGAATTTCCGTAATTTTTTTTACATAGACTTTGTATGAGAACCTGAAATTCCGTATGAACTCCGTACCAGGCTTAAACTCAAAAATAATTGACTAATTTATTATTAATTTCTGTTTCAGTTGACTGAAAAAAGTCTCCACTTATATTTTCAAGTCCCTAAGATAGGCAATAAATTTTAAAAACTCCGAGAATTTTTCTTTTGAAAGTCCGTACTAGCAAATGGAAATTTCTTTATGAAATTTACCAATCTGAATTTCCGTAATTTTCTTTACATACAGTTTGTATGAGAACCTGCAATTCCGTATGAACTCTGTACCAGGCTTCAGCCATTATGAGGCCTTAATAAGTTTTATAAATGAGGCTGGTTATATTTAGAATAGAAATTCGACATAACAAGTTTGTTATATTGTTCGTTTCATACCTTTATTATAAGAAATAGTATTAACAATATAAAATGTTTAATAAATTTAAGAAAAAATATAAAAAACAAGTAGAAGATGTGCATCAAAGGAATTCAATTGACCCAGAAGGACCCAGAACAAGGCCCTATGTTCCTTGTAGGATCTAAAGGGAATATATATATAAAGGACCCAGAATGCGGCTGAGACTATCCCAGCTGTAGGCCCAGAGTAACCGGAGCTACTTTACAACTTACTCGAGATACTTACTGCTTTTATTTGTATTTAAATCTGAAAAATATATGTGTTTTATTTATTAATGTAAAATAAATTTTGCCTCTTAGTCGGTCAAATATTTCTTTGCGTGTTTGCATTATTTACAACCGGAAATGAAACACACACAAAAAATGTACTACAAAATCATAAAATTTACCCTTGAGGGGGGGGGAGGAAATAAGCTAATAAAAATACAATGAATAGCGAAAGAAATCGCAAATAAAAATTCATTATTAGCGGGAGAAGCAAATGAAAAAAGAAAAAAGGCGAAAGGAATTAAACTAATTGAAATGTTGCTGCCTTTGAATTACGTGTTAATTTATTGTTTAGATTTTTTTTCACTTCTTTATGTTGTTTGTTTTCGGTTTTACTCATATTTGTGAAATAGAAAAATATAAAAATTTTTCCCCACCTCGTAATTTATCAATTTTAGCAAATATTTACATAGCAACATTAAGGAATAATAGTTGGCCATAGCCATTGTAAAAAAGGACAAATAAATGTAACGAATTTTGTAAGTTCTCAGGCAGGGTTTGCTTAAAGTAAAACTGTAACAGAATTGATTTTTTTTATTTGTTCTGTGTGACTATAAAACGCGTTAAAATAATAGAAACAAACAATAATAAATCTGGTATATTGAAAATGTTACTACAAGTTAAATGGAAAAATCACTTGTGCCCGCTCACTCCAAATCAAACAAAGTCATTAAGTGCTCATAAAATTAAGGGAAGTTTAATGTTTCCAAAAAAATTACAAGACTGTTGACACAAACATGAATTTGTACAAGTGAATGTTTTCTTTTCTGTTTATTTTTTTTTATTCAGTAAAACGTGTCACAAAATGAAATAAAAAACAAGGAAAATCAAATTATATATGCCATTTGCTTGATTTAATTCAATTTTATTGTTGCTACATATTTTTATAAAGTTTACAGGCAGGTTACATAATCAAACAAAAAAAAGATATATTACTTATTTCTCATTTATGGGATTAAATGTTATAAAAAAAACTGAATGTCAAACAGATAAATAATGTTTTCGAAACAATAAAAGCGAAAAACGAAAAACGACACAGCAACATTTTATATATGCATGATGAATGAACCGGTGTTGTTTCCATAAAATTGTACCATAAAATTTTATACTCGTCGTTCGATTGCTTTAGCACATTAAAGTATGCAATAAAAAATGTTTTGTAATTTTTTAATGGCTTTTTATTTTACTCTCCAGCTCTCTTACTCTCACTCACTCACTCACACACAATAGCCCAAATAAATAAAAATACACACACACACACACACACACACACACACACATATATATATATAATCTGGCAACAACAATAATTGTGTATTGTTATTTTTTCCAATACTCACTCGCCAGTGTAATTTCCGGTAGAACATAAAAAACAACTCACTTTAAAATCACTCTCAGTAAAAATAAAATACAAAACTGGAAGTGAAATATGAGTTGATGGTTTTTTTTCGTTTTCTAAGTCTCTGGTCAACATGTTTTTTTTTTCGATAAAAGTACAAAAAGCAACAAAACCAATACACTGTACTAATCAATTGAAGAAACATACATATCTTATGTTACATTTTACCAAGAACATACATCTAAAGAAATTAAATTTTTGCACTTGATTCCTTTTTATTTTAAATCAAATTTATTTTAAACCAATTCAACAAACATAAGAAAGTGCTATCTATGGAAGTGGCTGTTTTAAGTCTAATGTTCATTTTACCATTTTAACTTTGATTCTTTTTTATTTTAAAATAAATTTTAAGATTTTGAAATAATTTATTTTTAAATCTCATAGAATGAAATCATTTTATTAATTAACAGCCTTGTTTATAAAACTTATAAAGACTTTATAAAGGTTTTTTTTTAATTTTCATATGAAATTTTTCTTAAAAAGCCTTAATAAGTTTTATAAATAAGGCTGTAAGAAATTAAGAAATTAGAAAGTAGACTTCAGCTGGGGCAAATACTAGAATTTTTTTGTGCCGCCACATACTTCATGTTTAGAAAATCAAATTAATCTACTGTTTCCACAAGTCAGGTAAACGACTCGTCTAACTCAAGTCGACCGGTCTGGTTTGCAGAAACAGGAAATTATTAATAAAAAAATATACATTCTATTAGAATTTAAAATATGGAGATTTAGGCCGCTTAAGAAATTATTCCTTATTAAAGGTAATTTTTATTATGATACTTTAAACGGCTTTCAAAGCCCAGAAAAGGAAGACTATCACACACCTGGTGCAGCCAAATCAAAATTGAAGTGGCTAACTAAGACAAGAGCTGGAACGAGATAAAAATACTTGCATCGGACAAATCAGAATGGAATAAATTTGTTATGGCCCTATTATGTGCCTTGCAGGAACTATGGCAACTTATATATATATAAAGCCCACTTGCAAAGGTTGTATGGTTGTAAAGGTTGAAGGCAGGATCACCATGTAATGTGTTAATAATAAAGGATGTGGTCTAGCGTATAGTAGTGTGAGTGTGGCCCTATAGTCCCTTGGTTATTTATACAGCTGTCAGGGAGTCTAGCTTATCAGTAGGCGCTCAAAAGAGGTGCCAAAAGTTTTTGAGAGTTTAATTGAAACAAGGCAAGTTGTTGCCAGTTTATGTTCACAAACTAAAGTCTGATTTATCGAATGTTTAACTCTACCTATATACTATTTTACATTTTATTATTTTTGTTTTTCCTTATGTCTTTACTTTTGCTGACCATCTATAATAAAATAATTTTGTAATGAAAACAAAAGTGTGTCACTTAAATTTAATCAAGTAAGCGTTTTGTTAATTATTACAATGAACTGTGTTGCAATTTATTTCTTTCCACAAACTTTCTTCAGTTTCTGGAGCTTGAGTGTAATAACCAAAACCAGGGAAACCGCAAACATGCTATTGCATGTTTTTTATGTTATGACATATTAATGAGGGGACAAGGTATTTATCCGTTTCAGAACTTTTTATGAATTTTGTATTTTTATATTTTTGCATATTTCACCCTTTAAAGCATATTTTAACCTTTAAAGCATGTTTTTGCATATATCAGTCTTACACGCATATTTTTAGCCTAATTTACGCTTTTAGGGCATATTTTGATACATTTTTTATTTCAATATTTTTTTATTTCAATATGCTTTCGAGCCATCTAAGTCTCATTTCCAGTGTTCCATGTAATTTTTCTTATATATAACGCAGTTATTATGGATGTTAGTTTCAATAAAAATCGGTTTTGCTATTTGTGATGGGGACTCTGCTCCGATTAGAGTTTGAAGGAACATTGACAATGTATAAAAGTTTATTTAGGTGTGACAGGCAACGATTTTTATTTCAAAATATAGATCAATATTTTGTGGTTTATTGCAATAAAAATTATAAATAAAAATCTTTTCTTATATATACAAAATACAGTTTCAAGGCCTTAATTCTGATATCGTGATCTACTTATGACCACAACGAAATTCTGTAAACCAGTTTTGTACTATTGCAATTAATGGTTTAAAAAGCTAATTGTTCTTACCAAACTTGGCCTTGGCTTGCTTGATGGTATTTTCGCCAAAATGCATAATGAGCAGGCAAAATTTGCATTTTGCATTTTCTTCTCAAATCAGGCGGTAGTTTGCTGTCAATGGCTATCAAATACAAACTAACTGACGAAGATTGCAGAAATTTTTACAGGAATCAATTAACCGTTACCTATTTATTCATACAAGCAGTGGTGATTTTTCTGTTGAGAGGCGGAAAATTCAAGCAGTCACGGTGTGCTCAAGAATTTCTCCGCATGCTGATAAATTTTTCGTTTCTTTAAGGTCATCTTACTTTGCCGACTTCTAGATACTGGTTTAATTCATGGTTAATCTAAATCATGGATAATTTAATTCATAGATGACTACCAGCTTTTATTGGAAAAATAACTTACTTGCTAAATTTTTAATAGAACATAAAATATTTAGCTTCATCCTCGCTCTCCAGAACAGAATATATTTCAAAATTAACCCCGATTTTAGTATAAAATATCCTTTAATATTACTTACTTTTTTAGAGTAGTATAATTATGGGTGTTCGGGATCACTTTTTCAGTAGAAATAGAACAGGAGGCGTATATGGGAGTTTGTTTAAGTTTTGAAATATGTATAAATGAATTCAGGAGATGTTTTATAAAATTTCTTAATATGGCAACATATTTAAGAGGGTTTAGTGGCCTTCGAAACCAGCTAGTTGTTCCGTTCCCATATGTGTTAGTCAGAATATTTACAACTAACTTTGGTGTTATTTGTTCATTAACAATTATCACATGTAATTTGGCTTACAAAGCGATACGAACTTTAACCTGATCAATTTATAAAATATAGAAACAAAAGAAGTTCGAACAAAATTATTTGAAATTAAATAAAACATTTAGTTTTATTAATTAAAACTGATTGTAGTTTAAAATATCCTTTAATATTATTTACTTTTTTGAAGTAGTATAATTACAACCGTTCGAGATCACATTTTCATTAAAAATGAAACAGGAGGCGTGTGTGGGAGTTTGTATAAGTTTTTAAATGTATATAACTGAATTAAGGAGATGTCTTATAAAATTTCTTAAAATGGCAACAATTATCTAGTTTTTGTCTAACTCTCTCTAAAATGAATGTTTAGTGGCCTTCAAAAACAGCTAGTTGTTCCGTTCAACTATGTTTTAGTCAGAATATTTAGAATTAACTTTGGTGTTATTTGTTCATTAACAGTTGTCACATGTAATTTGGCTTACAAAGCGATACAAACTTTAGTTGTTCCGTTCCCATATGTGTTAGTCAGAATATTTACAACTAACTTTGGTGTTATTTGTTCATTAACAATTATCACATGTAATTTGGCTTACAAAGCGATACAAACTTTAACCTGACCAAATTATAAAATATAGAACAAATTAATTGAAATTAAATTAAATATTTAGTTTTATTAATTAAGACTGATTACAGTTTAAAATATTTTCTATTACTATATACTTTTTTCTTGTAGTATAATTACAACGGTTCGAGATCACTTTTTCATTAAAAATTAAACAGGAGGCGCGTGTGGGAGTTTGTATAACTGAATTAAGGAGATGTCTTATAAAATTTCTTAAAATGGCAACAATTATCTAGTTTTTTGTCTAACTTAATGCTATATCAAATTGCTTCTGAAGTTCGAATGTTACACCAAAAGTGTAATTGTACTAACTTTGCCATCCATGTTTGTTCCATAAGGCTGTGTTTGTTGAGAAGCAAGAGAACAAAATGAAGATTAGTTGTTTTTTTTTTGCTGACACACAAAATATCAAAAACAAAACTGCTTTGGAAATATCAGTCAAAAATAAAATTACAATATCAAGTGAACTGTAATTTAAATAAATACTTTCCAAGTTTAAACAAAAATTTACGAAAACTAATTGTATCATTAATTTTTAAAAAGGATTAGATTTCAGTGCCTATTTTGTCAGCATTTGCATACATATACCCTTTCTAAGAAAAAAACCTAAAGTTGTTCTTTCTAGTATTAAAAATATTCCATTTGACAACATGCCAACATGCCAACATAATTTCCTTCCGGTCTTTTGGCGCGCATTTATTTGATACAAAACAGCAAACAAATTCAGTTATAGAAAATAATAATAAAAAAAAACATACACTTGCTTATGTGTGTGTAGGCATTAACATTGACAGAAGTGTGTAAGGCATTTGTTTTTATATAAAAAATAAATCGAAACCAAACTGAAATGCAATCAATGTTAGAATCAGTTTGATTTCCAAATGTATGAATGTTTACACATGCATACATATTTATTTACATATGTACACACTTATGTACATATGAATGTATGTACATATATATATTTCTGTTTGTCATGTAATATTTTTTTTTTTTTTAAATAAAATGGCTACCGTCCTGTATTTCTGTCATCATATTTGTATTCAAAACATTCACTGAATCTTCAATTTCATTTTTCAGTTTCATATCAAGACATACACAGTCAGTCGCTTAACAATGAGTGTATGTATAAACAAATGTATGGAGGTGTGTGTGTGTGTGTGTGTGATTTTATTTGTACTTGAATATGCAATTTGTATGCCATTTCTGCTGATGCCATTTGTTCTTCCTCCTTGTCATCATCAACATGATCATGTTGATTTTTTTTCGAGCACATAAATGTTCTTCTTAATAAACGTTTCTTTTATGCTTTTTTATTACAGTCGCTGGCAGCTCATCAGCAATACTTATGACACACACTCTCCTAACAACTTTTATATCATTATAACGCTCGTTTGGTGTGCAAGGATGCGTTGGTAGACACCATGAGCAGAGGGTTATACATACATATATACCAGGTAATGGAATTTTTTAAAACTATAATGAATTTTCGAAAAGTATATCATTTTAAAACAGTAGTTTATTTCCTTAAAGGTATTTTGTTTATAAAATATTTTTTTAAAATGCTTTTCTTTGCAATGTAATGACTTAAAAGGTACTTTTTTTAATAGAAAGCAAATATTTAACCAATATACTCGCACTTCTTGCAAAGATATTTAAAATAAACTTTTGTAAAAGTGTCTTTCTACTTATTCAAAAGATAATTTTTCAAGATATAATTTTGAAAAATATAATTTTTAAAAAATTACTTACTTTAAAAGTACTTTTCTTAAAAGTACCTATTTTAAATAGTACCTTTTTAAATGGTACTTTCTAGGAGGCAATTTTTTTAAAGGAAACTGCGCAAAAATATTTAAAAGTGTATTTTTTGAAAAATTACCTATGCTAAAAGTACTTTTCAAAAGATATCCTTTTAAAAATACTTTATTCCAGTTGTCGACATCGACGTCACTTTAACACAATACCAAAAATTTGGGGATTGCTTACTCGTTCTCGAGCACAATGTTGTGCAAGTGACAATATATTTCCGTTCCCTAAGGTCTAGAAAACATCATAAACCTGCCCACAGCAGCCAATTGTTTTCGACAAAGGAAACACAAGCCCCAATTTTTTTGGTATTGCGTTAAAGTGACATCAATGTCGACAACTGGAATAATGGTGATTATTCTGAAAGCTATTCATTAATCTAAAAGCTACTATTGAAAAACGTACCTTTGAAAGCAGTACTTTTAAAAATATACCTATTTAAAATGTACCTTCTAAAAAGGTACGTTTTAGCCTGTTACTTTCTAATAGGTACTTTTCTGTAAGGTACTTTATTGAAAGAAAATTCTATAAAAGTAAACTTTTAAAAGGCTTGTTTTAAAAATGCTTTTACACAATTTACTCATTTAAAGGGTACTTTTTAAAAAGGTATTCTTTTTAAAGGTACTTATTGGAAAGGTACCTCTTCAAAAGTACCTTTCCAAATGGTACATCTTTAAAATATAATTTTTTTAACCTACATTTCCTTAAAAGTACTTTTCAAAAAATTGAATTGACAAAATTTACTTTTATAAAAGCTATTTTTCAAAAATTATTTCATAAAAGCTATTTTTAAAAATTAAATTTTTTAAAGGTTCTTCTTAAAAAAAATTTTTAAAACGCACTTTCTTAAGTGGAACTTTATTTGCGGCGTAGTTTTTTTAAAATAATTTTTTAAATTTTTAAAACTTACTTATTCAAAAGGTACTTTTCTAAAAGGTGTTTTTAAAGGGCACTTTATTAAAAAGTACTTTTTAAGAGATACTTTATAAAAGATACTTTTTGAAAACGCATTCTCTAAAAAGCCTGTTTTGAAAGGTACTTTTTAAAATGTGTTTCTTAATGTACTTTTTTAAAAGGTACTTTTTTCAAACAGACATTTTTAAAAGGTATTTTTTTTTAATGTATTTTTTAAAAAGGTTCTGTCCTAAAAGGTACTTTTTAAGATGCATTTTTTTAATACCTTTTTATATAAGGTACTTTTTTGACATATTTTTTTAAAACATACTTTTTAAAAAATACTATTTAAAACAGTCCTTTTTTTAAAAATACTTTTTAAAAGGGGCTTTATTTAAAATGTACTTTTTTAAAATGTACTTTTTTAAAAGGTACTTTTTGAAAACGTATTTTTTTTTGAAAAGCCAGTCTGGAAAGGTACTTTTTAAAATGTCTTTCTTAATTTAATTTTTTAAAAGGTACTTTTGCAAAAGATACTTTTTTAAAAGGTACTTTTTTAAAATGTATTTTTTTAAAAGGTATTTTTTTAAAAGGTTCTGTCTTAAAAGGTGCTTTTTAAGATGCATTTTTTAATGGACTTTTTTATAAGGTACTTTTTTTAAAAGATACTTTTTAAAAAATACTGTTTAAAAATGAACTTTATGGTACTTTTTCAAGAGGTACTTTTTTTTAAAAGGTACTTCTTAAAATGTACTTTTAAAAATCCCTTTTTTTAAATACTTTATAAAAGGTCCTTTTTACTGTAATTTTTTAAAGGTACTTTTTTCAAAAGGTACTGTTTTTAAAAAATAGTTTTCTAAGAAAAAATTTTTTGAAAGGTACTTTCTTTTAAAATATTCTTTTTAAAAGGTACTTTCTTACAACATGCTGTTTACACGATACTTTCTTGGATCAACTTATGAAAAATGTTATTTTTAAGGGAAAATTTAAAACGATACCAAAAGTTCTATTCGGCATTGAATTTTATTTAAGAATCACCTTATTTATTTACAAATGGTTCTTTTTAAGATTCTTTTTGAAATTAATATTCCAAAAGCATTTTAACAACAGTCTATAATTTTTTCTGTAACAACTCATCAATGTTAAAAATAAAATGTCCAAATTTGTATCCTTTTTGGGGGTTTGTCTTATTAAATATTTTCTTGATTTTATTCATTTGATTTCTTTTCATCATTCTTTCAATTCGTTGCATATTGTCCTATTGATGATATTTGATATATAAATACATATGTTTACATAAACAGACGTTTGTGTGTCTTGTACCTGCAGATGAAAAAGGATTAATGTGAATGTGCCATAAGCCATGTCTAAATTAATCTGTAACATTTGATTTTGGAAATGGTTCTTGTAATAGTCATATGTCGTCATCTGATAATGATTTTTATGTATTTCATATGAATGTGATATCCAATTCCTAGAAGCTTTCATTTTGCTTTACTTGTGATTTCTTTTTCTTATTTTTATTATTTTTAACAAGCATATAAAATATGATTTCTGCTGATACAAATTTATACATTTGTTACATATTTTATGATAATATCTGTGTATAAATAAATATTATTCAAGTGGAAGATGAACAATTTGTCATAAGGACACGCTACAGAGGCGTACAAAAATATAAGAAAAAACAAAAAGGAAGCCATCAAAATGGCAAAGAAATAAGAATTAAAAAAGATTTCGTGTTTAAAGATTCTCCAGTGAAGACAGTTGCTTGGTATATTAAAAATTTATGGCATATATTAAGGCGTAAAATAAATTTGAAAAAAAAACACAGAAATGTAGATGTCGCATGTGTCTTTCTCTCAGGAATATCAACTCAGAATTAACCAATTCTCTATAGAGGCCAAGGCACATTCACAAGGTAGTAGCGGAAATGCAGCTGAGCTATTTTTTTTTTTTTCAAATTAAAGTTCATCAGAAACTTCAAAAATTTTTTACGAAAGAGAAATTAAAAGAAAATGTTAAAAAATTTCAGTATGAAAAATATTTTATTAAAATAAATTCTGTGAAAACAAATTTAAAAATATGAAAAAAACTATTAAAAAATTGTGAGAAGTGCTAAACGTTGCAAATTTTGTTAGTGGTAGCTGCCGTGGAGAAATATTTTCAAATTTATGTGAATCAATTTTATTATTATTATGTTAAATAAATTCTATTTTTGAAGTTTTGGATGAACAAACAACCCATGTTGTTTTTTTCATTGTTGTATTTTTTCATTGTTTTTGTAATCCTGATATTACCTGGAAATGAATCTGCCTTGATAGAGGCCAAAAAGTGTGTGTGTGTGTGTTTTTTTTTTAATAAACCCTCATATCAAAAACGAATACAACTGCATCTTAAACAAAAATATATAAAAAATTTTACTAAAAAAATATCTTTTTTATGTATATATTTTGTATTTAAAGACCTGTTGAAGTTATTGCAATTAATGATGCTTAGTTTCAGTTAATAAGGTGTTTCTAAGTATATCCAAGCTACATGATTCATTGCATGTAAAAATAAAATGGCAACAAACTTTTTAATTAGAATATCCTATTAAAGGAACAAGCCACCACCTCCCCAAAAGAAAAGATTTACATCCAATTAACAACTTTGTCGTAATTACGTACATATAAAAAAAACCTGAGGTAAAGTAAAGTATATATTATATTCACAATTTTGTGGCTTTTACATTCTCTGGGTATTAAAAAAGGCTTTCTCTGCTCAAAGTATTTTATTAAAAATTGAAAGCCAGCAGATCTAAAACAAGCTTATAAAATAGATGTGGATTTTTTTAATTTTGCTTTTTTTAAACAACATAATCCCACAAAATTAACTTAAAGGTGAAGAATATAAAAAGGTATCACAAAGAGAAAGAATAACTGCGCTCATAAGTGATAAGCTCCTAAGTCAACTTAAGAGAAAAAAAAGAGTTATAAACGCCACAGTTTTCTAAGAACAAAACAAAAATAAAATAGTTGAAATAAACATTTTACTAAAGACGTTTGCTAAAAAGATATTTGTAAAATCAAATTGTTTCAAGTAGTTATAAAAGTTACTTCCAAATTACTATAAGAGCCAAAATCTGATTGCCCTAAAAATTTAATAAACAATATCTCTTTTGTGACAAAGCGTTTTTTTAAAGGATTATTTTGATTTCTTAAAAATAAATGTTTGCAGGTTAAGTTATGCTTTTTCTGACAACTTACTATGTGTACTTAGGCTGTTATTACTTGTGACCACAGATTAAATATATATATTACAGCTATAATGGTAAGAGTTTGTGGAAGTTGTTATACTGTTAATCTATTTTACTAGCAATACCATGAAAAACGAGAGCTGGTGGGCAAACAAAAAAACTACAACACTGATTGAAAGCAAGGGATAAGTAAAATTAGAACAATATTAACCGCAAAATATATATTAAATATTAAATTGTAACAAACTTTTAAGTATGCTTTACTTGAAACATGTATATGCATCCCAAAAGTATGCTTTGGATTTTGTTTTATAGATCATATGAGCCTAAGAGTCATAACGAAATTAGTTTACAAAATATAAATCTCTAATTTAAAAGCACAAATGCTAAATCCAAGAAAATAACAAAAAAAGAAGAGAGCTGTCTTAGGACACCCGGTTGTAGCTATGCTGCTTGGTTATATAAAACAAACTGAAGTGTTAAATAATAATGCAATAAAATTATATTATATAATGATTGTTTATAGGTAAACATTTAATTAATTTTTTAATTGGCATTACAAATATTTTAATTGCTATTATAAAATTATTCATACCTATTACTTTTTTGTGTTTAGAATAGCTATAAAATTTTTTTTAACATTTATAGAAGTTTCAAAAACTCAATCATTATAATCTACTGTAGTAATAAATAATTGGTTTGTGGTAGCTAAAATATGATACATATGTTTGCGATTGGATTTTTTCAAGGTGCTTTGAAAAAATTTCATCGATAGTGGTACTGCATACTGTTGTATGTTGTAATGGATCATTGTTTATTTTTAAATCAAACTCATCGAAAAGAAATTTTACTAATGGCTCAGAATTTCTTCTGAATTGAACCCTAAAGCATCAACAAATAAATATTTTTAAATTAAACAATAAATGATTAAGAAAGAGTCGGCAAAATTACACCAAAATCTTTTATTGGTTAAGCATATAAGTACATATGAATTTTAAAAGTAGACTTTTCATAAAAAGCAACCCATTTTCAACTGTTGAAAAATCGTCAATTTTAAGAAAAAAATTGTCAAATCATCATTTTGCTATTTCGGCACCAAAAATCGTCGAAATGACGACAAATCGTCACATCTGGCAGCTGTGGCTGTGTGTTTCAATCAGCGTTACCATAAATATTTTTTAAAAAACTTCTGAAAACTGAAAAAAAAACTTTTTTTCTACAAAAGTACCAAAATTTTAAAAGAAAACATAAAATTGTATTTGGAATTCATTTTATTTAAAAATATAAAACCGATTAAAATCAAAACCTTAACTTATAATAAAAAAATTCATATTTAGTTTTAGATTTAGAGATCTTAAAAAAAATATCACATACATTAATAAATATTAGAGCGACTCAACTTGTATGGAAGAGAAAAAGTGCTTTTGTTACCCCTCTGAAAATAAAGTTTGATATGTTTGATATGAGCTGGACCATTTTTAAAAAAGGTCTTTTTTCAGTTTTTCGAATATTTTTGTACTTTGCTCCAAGACGACACAAATAAAATTTGGTATCATCGAAAAGAGTTTTTGATGCACCATCCAATGTTATATAAAACTTGATCACTTGTGACCTACTAATTGAGATATTTAACTAAATACATATTTTTGTTTCGGGTTTTTATACATCATCAAAAAAATTCCAAAGAAAAGGGAAAACTTGACAATTGGTAACGCTGGTTTCAATACTAACGGCCAGTGATGGGAAATGAGATTTGCATTTCGGCATCAAAAACAAAAATTTTTGAGTACTTTTTTGATCCCGGGAATACCATAAAGTATATTTTCTATTTAAATTTTATTAACAAAAAAGTATACAAAATTCATTTACAAAGAAATAAAATAGAAACATATAAGTACAAACATGCAATAGCCTGGATTAGACTTAATACTGCTGGAACATAAGGCTTGCCCCCGTATTCCGTAGCTCGCTAAAGCTAAATTCGATCCCTAAACTGCTGAACAAATAGAAAATTTAAAATTTTTGGCGATGACATAAAACAATACAATTTCGGCGAATTACGTTTTTAAGCCATTACCTGATTTATCAATACACGTTTGGAAATTGCATTCGTAGCCGAAAATCGTTAAATTGATTTTATAGATTTTTAGCTATAGAGATTTAGGTTTAGCGAGTTACAGATTACGAAGGCTCTTCCTTTATTTTGTTTTCATGAGATTTTGGTAAGAGAAAATCCTTTCAACATTTCCACGGACAAAATTCTGATTTATCAGGAAACATGTATTCATGTAATGCGTTTTTATTTTGCGCCAATGTAGACCTGGGGGGTTATTATGTAATTCGATTCGAATTTGTATGTTATTAACATTGCAATTCGAACACATTTCCGTTCGATTCGGATTACATAATAACCCCCCATACAGTCAATGCTCCATATTGATTGTCCATATTTTAAAAATTTTTCTTTTCCCTGGGAACATTTTAATTAAAAGTGGTATAATGATGTTGATTTTACCAGATTAAATATTTTCAGGGGAAACTTACTAAACCAAACTAACATTTCATTGTCAAAGTCCACTTTTGCCCTTAGAGCTTAATATAATTTTTTTTTCAAATTTTCTTTAAACTGATTTAAAACAGTTGTTTCAATAGATAACCTTCTGTGCCACATAAAGTATCATTGCGTGAAATATGTTTTTCGTTGATGTTTAATTGTGAAAGGTTACACTTTTCTAAAAGAGCATTACTAATAAAGTTTCGTTCCATTTTTCGAAAAAAAAAATAATTATTTTCAAAAATATATGCATGCGCGCGTCTTCTGACTGCATATCTAAGTTGTCCGTGAGAGTATCAAATGTGTTAGGGTCCTTTTTCATCTTAAATAGTATCAAAAAAGTACGATCGTACCAACTTTCCCATCACTGCTCACAGCAGTTTGTTGCCGTTATTCACTGTATATACGCAAATGCAAAGCAACAAATTTTTTTCTCTTTTCCTTGAACAAATTGAGCAATTGTTTTCACTGTTTTTGTTTCTCTCACTCCAAAGAATTAAACGAAAGAAAATCAAACAATTTGTGTCGTTTATTTTCGTGCTCTGGTTTAAGTACAAAGGAATCAAAACAAAAATAAATTTATAACTGTAATAGTGTCGATTATTTATGTTACGAAAATTATTTTCTAACCCCTGTATCGCCCCATAAGTAGCATAGCTACAAAAAATATGTATATCGTTACCTTAATATGAAAAGGCCCTAACCCGCTATCTTTTTTTTTTTTGAAATCGAGATTTTAAAATTTTTCGATACTTTCGAAGTTTTCTTATTGAAAAAAAACCTGAGTTGAACAAGATAATGAGTTAAGGCCTTTCTATATTAAGGTAACGATATGCATTCACTTAAGCCATATTAAAAACAAGCTCTGAGCTACATACATATAAATTCCTTAACACAAAAAATTAAGTATTTTTACTATGTGCAAGTTTTTATACAAAAAAAAAATGAGGCAAAGTCCTTGTGCTACTCTTTTTTATTTTTGATGGTCTCCTAAGCGCGGCACACATATTGAAATATTTTAATAAAATGCTTAAGAGGCAATTAAAACATTTTTTTAACGTTTTTTTATGATCAAAACTCTGAAAATAATAGAGATAAAAATACACAGTCCGTTAATGTTTTTTGTTTATATTTGCGCAGGCTATACTTGATTAAGATGTTTTAAGCTAAAATACAGAACTTTTCGAGTACCAGAATTTCTTGCCTACTTAAAAATCTGTACAAACAGCAAACTTGCAATTTATGGCCAACATAAATAAAAGATTTATTTCAGTTTTCTTGCGAATTATCCTTTATATTATTTTCAGCCAGCCATATCATCTCGTTTGTTATTACTTCTTACATCCGCTTTTCTGGGTCAAAATATATAAAAGTTTTTCAACCCTCTTAAAGTCCTTTTTATAACCATCATTTAAAGAAAGAAAAACAAAGCCGAAAAGGCCTACAAATTGGTTTGGTGCAGGCCATAAAAAGAACGCATACACACACCAGCTAAAAAAAAAAGAGAAACATTGAAATATAATACAAAAACAAGGTTTAAATTTTAAAAGAAACAAGAAGCCCCACTTCAATATTGAAACAGGAAAAAGAAATAATATGAAAGAAAAATAAGTACATACAATAAAAATTTAATTTCAGTGGGAATAATTAACACGCTTTGAGAAATTACTTATTTGCTTAAGGATTACTCTAAATAATTAAAATAAATTATTGAAAAAGAAGAAAAGATTTTTACAACGCAAAATAAATAATCATGATAGCGATATAAATTATTTAAACACTTGAAGCGTAACGAAATGTCCACAAGGAACATCTAATGAAAAATTTATGATTTTGATACATAAATTTTATATTAAGAATTGTAAATGTAATTTTTATTATTTCTGCTCCTTAAAGTAGGCAATACATTTTATTGATTATCCCAAGTAGCAAAAATGTGCAGTTAAATTTGCTTACGATTATTTGGAATTATTTTTAAATTGTTTATTAAACAAAATGGCAAAGAAAATTTTTACTAAATAAAATTAAAAGAAAAAACCAGAACAAAAACGTGCAGCTTTCTTAAATAACTCAAAATAAATACAGAAAACCAACACATATGAAAATTCAAGTTTTTGTAACAAAATTTCAATCTGTCTGTGTACAAGAACTTTAATTTAAAAATGCTTTATAGTAAATTGTTTAAAGTTAAATAAATGTAACGAAGGGTTTTTGTATAAAGAAATAACAAATGTAATAAATTTAAGCTAGCTGCCAAAAATATTTTTAAAATAAAAGTTTTCATTTGAAATTTATTTTTCTTTGCTTTTTTAAGGCAACCGTGTTGAAAGCTTTTTCACAACTCAATTTAAAACAGCCTCTTGCCTTTCAAATAGGTCATAAATTATTACTTTCAAATTTCCTCCCTTAAACTATGCAACAAATTTATATTTTAATTTCCTCCTTCAAATAGCCTGCACAGTTTTAATATAAAATAAATTGAATTTCACTGTAAAAAGGAAAGAAAGTCAAATTCTTATCTTTTGTGCCATTTATTTCTTTACAGCTGTGTCTGCTTTTCTTTTCTTTTTTTCTCTTTTATTTCGGCTTCAAAAATAATCTAAAAGACATTAATAATACCTGCAAATAGTTAGTTCAAATCGTCTTAGCAAACAAAAAAAAAAACAAACATTTAACGCGCCATTTGTTGTCTACATTTGGCTTACCAGCTTTTTGACTTTTTTTACACTTTTTTTAAACGCAAAAAGCACTTAAAGTATCCAACAGCTTTCTTTGCAATGATATTTTTATAATTTTTTTTTTAATGTTCCTGCAAGAGTGAGCAATTTAAATCCAACCACTTGGCTTTGAAGTAAATCTTATGGAATAATTTTTAAAAGCATTACTTGAAATAAAGTTGTATCCTTATTGTGGTGGTGTTAAAAGTTAAAGCATCGCAGAAGCGGAAATTGGGCCAGCTGCTGGTGACAAATTGCTCTCAAGGAAAGTTTGAAAAAAAGGAAAAATTTCAATTGAGATTTTCCCCGGTCTTACTTTTGACACTTCCATTCAATGTATTATTGAATTTGCTATTTTTAATAAAGCACTCATCGAAGACAGATCTTACAAAAACAAATGCAATATTCATAAATATATAGGTATATTTTCCCTTTAGTAAAATTTTATTGTGTTGGAAAATAAAAAATAACGAAGAGCCTTTTAACCCTTTTACGTTTCAAATTTCATTTGATTTTCTGCAGGGATAATAAAACTGAGGCAATATGAGTTAAATGGTTCCTTAAAGTATGCAATAAAAATATTTTTATTAGCCTATCAAACACTTACGCAAGTATACTCTCAAATTTTAGTGTTAAAAGGTGTCGCTAAATCACTGCTTATCATTTATTTCTTTCACACTGTCTTTGGCAGGGATACAAGTCTGAAAACCATTTTTTTTTTGTTTCCAGATAAAAAGTTCAATAAAACTTTTTAGAATTATTGATTTATATTGACAAGATAACATTAACTTCTAAAGACTTTTTAAGTATTTCTACATTAATAAATATTAAATTTGTAGAAATACTTAAAGCCATAAGCTCAATAAAAATTGTATTAAATATATATTTTGCATTTGGCTTGGAATTTTACAAATATTCGTGCAGAAAAACTAATTTCGAAAACAAAATTATTTTGTTCCAAATTTCGAACACACTGCTTAAGCTAATAGAGAATAGATGCCTTAAACTAATTCGTACAAAAAAATTATTTCGAAATATTTGTTATAATGAATACGCTGTTCAAGCTAATATTTTTTTATTGATAGGTTGGGGATAAATTGCATTTTTTCTTTAGATCACTCGAACTTAAGATCGAATTTACGAAATAGTACTTAAATATCTGCACAAAGTTTGATAAATGTTGCCCTTGTTCTGTGCGCATAGGTTTCTTTAGCATGGAAACTTAGAATACAACTTGGCAATACAAAATAAAGTCTACAAAAAATAATAATCTCGAACATGTTCTTATTGTGTTCGAAATTTCGAACATACTGTTCAAGCTAAGGTTTTTTCACTAAGTTAGTGAATATATAGTTTTCGGACAAATTGGGTTAAAGATTAAATTTAATATTTTCTTTATATCGCTAATTCGAAATTAAGTTCGAATTTTCTAAATAATACTTATGTGTGCCATGTTGATTAATATTGAACTCAATCTAATATTTTTCCACTTTGCTTATAAATTTATATTTTCACACATATTTGGCTATAAATTGTATCGTTAATTCGAAATTTAGTTCGAATTTTGTAAATACTACTTCCGTGTGTCGTGTTCGATATGTTTTGAGCTTGCTCTTTGCAAATAACGCTATTTTAGGTAGAAAGACATTTGTTAAGCAAAAAAAAAAAAAAAATAAAGTGATTAAAATAATTCCCATAAAAAAATTAATTTCGAAAATTTTTTTATTAAATTCGAAATTTAGAACATACTCCCTAAGCTAATATTCTTGCAATATTCTATTAAATATATAGTTTTATATAAATGAGGCCTTAAATCAGATATTTTCTTGATGTCGCGAATTCGAAATTAAGTTCGAATTTTCAAAATATTGCTTCTGCGTGTCATTTTTGATAAATTTTAAGTTTGTTCTCTGTAAAGAAAACTCTTTCAAATGAAAAGACATATGCTTAGCAATAGAAAACAAAGTGATTAAAATAATTTGCATTAAAAATTTATTTCGAAATAATTTTTTATTTTATTCGAAATTTAGACCATACTCCTCAAGCTAGTATTCTTGCACTATGCTTGTTAATATATAACTTTTACACATATTTGGCTATAAGTTGCATTTTTTCTTTATATCATCAATTCGAAATTAAGTTCGAATTTTTAAAATACTGCTTCTGTGTGTCATGTTGGATAAATTTTAAGTTTGTTCTCTACAAATAGCACTCTTTCGAATGAAAAGACATTTGCTTAGAAAAAGAAAGTAAAGTGATAAAAAAAAATTCGCAAACAATTTATTTCGAAATTTTTTTTATCTTGTTAGAAATTTCGAACATACTGCCTAAGCTAATAATCTTGCACTTCGCTTTTAAATATATTTTTTTAAATAGAGGGGGCTATAAATAACATATTTTCTTTACATTGCTAATTCGAAATTAAGTTTGAATTTTCAAAATACTACTTCTGTGTGTCATGTGTGGTAAATTTTTTGAGCTTGCTGTTTAAAATTAAGCTCTGTCGAATGACAAGACATTTATTTTGCAGAAGCACATAATGTGATTAAAATAATTCGCAAAAAAATTTTATTTCGAACAATTTTTTTATCGTGTTCGAAATTTCGAACATACTGCCTAAGTTAATATTCTTGCAATATTCTATTAAATATATAGTTTTTAGATAAATGGGGCTATAATTGACATATTTTCTTTACATCGTTAATTCGAAATTAAGTTCGAATTTGTAAAATACTGCTTCTGTGTGTCGTCTTTCATAAATTTTGAGCTTGTTCTCTGCAAATATGTAGCACTCTTTCGAATGAAAAGACATTTGCTTAGAAAAAGAAAGTCGAGTGATTAAAAAAATCGCAAAAAATTTATTTCGAAATTTTTTTTATCTTGTTTGAAATTTCGAACATACTGCCTAAGCTCATATGCTTGCAAATATATTAATGTTTCATAAATTGGCCTATAAGTTGCATCTTTTCTTTGTATCGCCAATTCGAAATTGAGTTCGAATTTTCAAAATAATGCATCTATCTCTGCCCGCTTTTTGATTTGTGGTGGTTCCTGGCAAATAATTTTCTTTGGATTAATAATAAATACTCCTAACGGCAACGTTGTGAAATTTTTTTATCTTGTGTTTTACAAATTTGATAAAATTCAATAATTCCCAAAAAAAAAATCTAAAAATCCCAAAAACGAGTTTTAATATTTTAAAAGCCACATTTTTGCTTTTAGTCTTGAATTGAAGTATATATTTTAATAGTTTGAATCGTTCAGGTTATTACAATTCTTATTAAAATTGAATACCAAAGGTCTCGTTAGCCGAGACCTTTAGAACATTTGCGTTCTTATAAAAAATTCTAAAACAATATATATATATGAATTTCTAAACATTTAAAATTTTTATGAAAAATAACGAAAATTTGTTTCAAAAAATATTTTTTCGTTACAAATTTTCAAAACGAAAAAATCATTTGAATTTACAAAATCTACTTTTTAGAAGATTTATTTATTTATTTAAGCCTTCTGACTTTCTTCAAAATGTAATAAAGGAAAATAAAAGCAAAACGTAGATAAGGAATTCACTATCAGCTGTTTGCCACAGGGATGGGAACTGTGAAGTTTCATATTATTTATTTTTATACTAATTTTATATTAATTTATGTATTAGCCAATGTCTTGAAAATTAAAACACTCACTTTTTTTCAAATATAAGGAAAGGAAACGCTTAATGAGACACCCGTTTTATGCTTCAATAAATTAAGTACACGCCACCGTATTTGTATGTAAGTACGCTTACATTCATTCTATAACTTATATAAATTATATTACAACAACAGTCACCAAGATGTCATCGACTGCATTTCACTTAAATATCAGCATGACAGAATGAAATTTATTTTTTATTTTATCTCCCCCCAAAAAAGAAGAAACGAAATATATTTCTAAAAGCATTTTGTAGATGATACTTAAAATTTTATCTGTGATTTTAATAGTTGTTCGTATGCTTTTTAATGTTTAAACAGCAGGAAGCATAGATGGCAAATTAACCATTTCGAAGGGGAAATAGAAAAGTCATGAATAAGGGAGGTTTGCGGTGTTGTTAACAAATTGTGAAAATATTGCAATTTTTGGTGTTGTTTCGCAATGAATTAGCAAATTACATGCATTTCTAAAGGTAGAGAGAAAATGAGCTTTTGCGGTTTTTGTCGAGATAAATGCAGAAAATTAATATTTAATAAGGATTTTGAAAGGGCTTTAAAAGTTAAAATACCAAGAAATAGAAAGCTGGTAAAAAAGGATATAAAGCAAAATATGGCTGCGAGTTATTAATGACTTTGCAATGAATATTTCAAATGAAATAGAAATAGTGTTAAATGATATAATTCTTTATTTTCAACTTAAAAGTTTATAAAGAAATCTTTGCCAGCAAAAATGTATACTGCTTCATGCATAAAAAAAAGAAGAGAGGTGTCTTCGGACACCCGCTTATAGCTATGCTGCTTAGCTATATAAAATAAAAATTTAGGGCTATTTTCTTACTAATTAGTTAAACTTAGTTTAACATACATTTGAGTTAAGAAACAAATTTAAACGGGCTTTAACCACTCATGCTGTTTTTCACTGATGGATTAACAATTGTCAATTTAGCTAGAAGTATTCTTAAAAATATTTTATGTAAATACGTCAACACTTTAAAAGCGATAGAGCAATTCTTTAGATTTATTTAAAAATGCTGCAATAAATGTTTTCTGAATTTTTGGAAAATCAAAAAATAAAAATATGAACTTAAAAAATAATGACCCTCCAAAAATAAAATAATAAAAAAGAGCATAAAATTTTAAATCCACTGAAATCCAATTAATTTTAATTAATTGGTTTGCCACACACTATATATTAAAAATGCATAATTACTGCGGCAAACCAATAACCACCCGACGAATTGTCCTATCCGAGTTATTCTGGTTTCTAACTTCAGTTTAACTGAGCAATGTTGCTGGGTTAAACCTAGATTATTAACTAGATAATCTTTAATTGGTAAAAAACATTTTAAGTTTAAACTATAGTTAACTGACAAGTAGAGTTTTTTTCTATGTTAAAAACTAGCTCTTAGTGTGTTAAACAAGAATGCAATAAAATTATATTATAAGATGATGTCAAATTCGACTCAAATATTTTAAAACCATTTATTTCCCAATATTTTCTTTTCTAGCGGCTCACGATTAAATTAATATATTGCTTGTGGTTGGTGGCAGCTGTTAGCCGGTTTACAGCCAATCGGCTGTGTTCTCGGGGTGCTCATGTGCAAAAACTATACAAAAACAAATTGAGCAATTGTTCTAATTTTTTTTTTGTTTCACTCACTTCAAACTACGAAATAAAGCAAAATCAATTTGCAGAGTTTAGTTTTTGTACTCGGTTTTAAGTACAAAAAATCAAAGCAAAAATAAAATTATAACTCTAATAGTGTCGTTTATTATTGTTACGAAAATAACGTCCTAACTCCTGCATCGCGCCATAAATAGCATAGCTATAAAACGTGTTTCTGTTATTGAAGGCTTATTCTATGAGAAATTCGTCAAATAAGCCTGTAGTAAAAACAAAATATTTTTTTTTATAAATGCCAAGCAGCGAACGGCATGCGTTAGATCGGCATTTTTCAAGGGCAAGTGGCATATGACTGGAGGGAATATTTTTGAATTCAAAAAAGGAGTTTGCTGTTGTTAAAAAGAAATAAACAAGCGTAAAAAACCAAAAGACAGAACAATTATCTCTATTCGTGTATTTCATCAAGTGAAAAAGATCCATATACTGGGATCAGGTTGATATATTATTTTCTATATCTGTATCTTCAAGTCTTTGTATAGAAGGCATTAAAGTGGAGGAAAATTTCCCATCTTAATTATAAAAAATCAATTTACAGTAATTTTGTAAATAATAAATCACCACACCGGAAAAAGAAAAGTTTTCTACAATTTTACTTCCATTTTATATTCATTAATTTAGAATAAACTAAAGTTCAAATACTGAAATGATATTCCAAGGATATGCAACTTAAATTTAAGTGCTATTGTATCTAACCCAATCCGATATATATTCTTCCATATTGTTTAAATCATGAAAGATTCATATTTATTATCATATATTTAAGGGAGACATTTTTTGAAAATGTTCATAATAAAGGCCCAAGTGCCCCATTAACAAACCTTACAATTTATTTTTCGTATATTAATTTAATGGCTTAGAAAATTTTTTAACATTTCCCAACAAATTCAAATTTTCATCTGTTTAATAAGAACAAAGTAATCAAGAATTTTTTTAACAAATAATTTTTCATATTTTTGTTTTACTAATGCAGCTGTTATATTAGAATTTATTCCTTGTATTTCTGTAAATTACAGACATTTGTTATCAACAAACTTTTTTGGTAAAATATTATAAAAAAAATTTAACATTATTTACAACTTTTACTACAGCATATCTGGGCATTTGCATATTTTAGTTGACAACTCACTTTGACTCTATCAGTTGCCCAAATAAAAATATCAAGCAAAACCATTTTTCTCCAAAAAAAAAAACCCTTACAAGTTTATTTTTACACTAAAAATATTTCTGTGGCAATAAAGAAAAAGTGCTTAGGTAACATTTGGCTGTTTTGCAGGAGAACACTTTTAAGCGTTTAAATCGATTTTCAGAAATGTATTTCTTTTAAAGTTAAATTGTGAAATTCTCTTTTAACCTTTATTTTATTTTAAACAAACATCGTTTTGCACACTGTAAGTAATAAAATTTTATTTTTTCCCAGCTTCTAGTTGTTTTTGTTTAGAGTTACATTATCCAGGTGTGGCAGGGTCTTTCTCTTCTTTGGCTACCTTAAAGAATCCACTCGACTGCTAGAGTGTGGCATTCGGAATGTAGACCCAAACCAGTTCCATTTAGTTTTAAGAATCTCTCATGCAATAGCAGATTGTTCTATCAGCTGCCATAAGTCATTGTTTTGTTTTATAAAAATCCATACAGATTTTGTTATTATTTTCTTCTTACGCATGTAAAGATTCGCCTCCTTGCACAAAAAAAAATAATTTGAGCTTGACAAAATTTTCCTTGCAAATTTGTTTAAGAGCAACTTCCGTGAAGTTAAATCTCTGGAGCCAGAGAAACAAACACAGGAATTGAAGCTCATATACTACAACTACTAGAATAGTATAAAGTGTTTTTAGAGAAACAACGACAACCTTCGAAGCTTTATTTGGCTTGTCTGTAGAAACAACCAGAGCCTCTCACAGGACTCGCACCTGCTACCCTCCTCCTACTGCTGCCTATTAGCCAACAGGGCATCCATATGACAGCGTTGTTTTAACGTTCAAGTTGAAAACTCTGTTCCTGGTTCTGCTCTGAATATAGGCCGAGTTCTAGATGGAACTCAAGGCTCTGTATGTATGCTGGGCTTAATCTATAACCCAGAGTTAACTTCCCTTTTCTGTACACAAAACGTTCACACTTCTGCAATATATCGTAATATCTACGAAAAATTTCATACAGACATCAAAAAATTACAAAAGTATTGTTTTAAGTACCCTCTGAGTATTGGTCGTCAAATAGCTGGGAATAAGTGCAGCTAAAAATAAAAAAATACGCATTAATTTTAAACCGAATACGCATAACTTTAAACATCCAACAACTAAGTGTATACTTATTTTTTTAATTACGCAGAACAAACGACAACAACTAAAATTTTGTAGACTGCTTTAGCCACAACCACACGAACGAGTATAAAAATACTCTGAGTATTAATCGTCTATATATGCGTATATACAGGGATATTTAATTTACACACACAAAATTAAAGCATGTTATCAAACAGCCACATGCACCCACACATTTTGCATTTCTTTTTATATACACAAATATATGCATACGGTGGTGAACGATGAGTAATTATCACGAGTATCATGAGTATAATTTGTGGGCTGATTAAATATCCATAGTCTGAGTATAAACATACTGTGAGCATAAGAGACAGAGAGAGAGAGAGAGAGTCAATGCCTTTGATATATTTGTACCTTTTTATTTTTTTTTTCGTTTAAATGAAGTAGAGATGCTCTTGTATGTTGGAATCGGCTATAGTCATATTGAAGGAAAATACTAGGCTATGCGAATTGTTTGCGCTACAATTATGATTGTATGCAGTTACTAAAATGAAGACTATTGACTTATGTTTATATATTTTTTATAGTACTCATTGACACTCTCTGATAATTATATAAACATTTGTTGCTTGCAGCTTTTTTCTCAGTGTATGCTTACATGCAAAATGAAATATTTTTATCAAAATAATGAGAAAAAAAACAAATTATTCTTGAAACTAAAATATTAACAATATAATATAAATATTATGAAAGCCACAACGAAATAATAAAGCATACGACAAAAACTTTTTGTTACAAATGATATTTTTCACTCTCACTGAAATGTGAGGAAAATGTGGAAAATAAATATTTTTCTGCTGCTTAAAAAACAGACTGGATGTCAACTCCAACTGTACAACAGGAAAAACAAATATATAGTAGTCATAAAACAAACAAAATTAAAAAAATTGAAAGCCCTTACAGATAAAAAAAAAGCCATACAAACTCACACTTTAACACAAACTCCCTCTTCAATAGAAATAGGAAAATGTGTGTTTGGCAAGAAAAGAAATCGAGCTGTAATGGGAAAATTGTTTGCAAGAGTATGAAAAACGTGTAAATAAAAATACTTATGGCCGTGTAAGGCCTATGCTGTGTGGAGAGAGAGAGAGAGAGAGAGACAGACAACATATAAGGAGAGAGAATGTATACATATGAGTATTTGTGTGCCTGTGTGAGCTTAAAGATTTATCTAAAACTTGCCCATTGCCGGTTGCTCTAGTAACCGACAAATTTGTGACGCCAGCAAATAAATGTATAAAAAAATGTATCAGACAAAAATACACATACACTAGCACACTTACAAGTATACATACATACATACATACATATATGGATAGCCAAAATAAATTGAATATTTTTATTATTTAAACAGTAACAAGGACTATGACAATAAATAAGAGGGCGGATCAATAAGTTTGAGATTTATTTTAATGAAATACAGATTTTGTATACCAGTAAGAACTCATTTTATTTTTTAGCATAGTCTCCTTTTAGCCATAGTTTGTTTAACGTATCTTAAATTATTTATCTCTTCCGAAAAAATGAAACAGATATTTGTTTGTGAGATGATTTCGTTTTTAGAGTCAAATCTCTTTCAGCCAATTTTTTCAGATTTGGGAACGATAAATAGTCACTCGGGCCTAAATAAGAAGAAAAAGGGCTAATGGGGAAGCAATTTGGAGACCAATTCATGAAGTTTTGCCATGTAAACTGGAAATAAGTGCGCCTTGTGCTGTCCTGATGGAAAAGAACTTTTCTCTTGGCCAAATGCAGTCGTTTTTTTTAAGTCTCTATTAAAACGATCCAAAATGCTGGTCAGTGATGGTTTTACGCTTTCGGAGGTAAATAGTGTGGACTAAAAAAACGAATGCCCATGGCATTCAAGTTAAATCTAGTGCTACAAAACCGAGAAAAAGCTCGTACACATTAAGGTTGAACCGATTTAGAATTATCCTGAATTCAAGCCACTGAGTAATATGAGATGCGTATGGCTGCCAAAATCACTCTCACTTTGAATCTCTTATCGGCCAATACCATATAAATTGCTTCGGGTGTAAACACCTCAAGTGGGTTTTTTTCCTCTAAAAATAATGCTTAATGAGAAAAACTAATTAAATTTTTTGCTGTCTTCTACACTGAGAGAAAATGACGATTTAAATTTTAGAACAAAATTCTTGCATTTAGATTGCAGAAATCTTAATATTTTAATCTTGAAATTTGGTTAGTAAGATTGACTTTGCTCTTAATTTTTAGCATAAATTCTTAATTTATAGAATGAATTCTTAAAATCAAGAACGTGAACGTGAACATGGTCTTAAACTTTAAGAAGGCATTCTACAAAAAAAAAAACAAAAAGAACCTAATCTGAGTTTTAAGACTATATTCTTAAATTTTTAAGAATATGATATTAATTTAAGATTTTTATTAAAAACAAAATCTTGAATACGGTCTTAAAACGAGATTTTATTCAAGATTACAATCTGAAATGCAATCTTCAAAAAAAATTTTAATTTTATCTAGTTCTACAGTGGCTTGAAGGTATCATTGGAGGGAACAATTACCATTATTTTTATACCATTTAATAGGTCCTGGATCCAACAACATCGAACTTGTTAAGTGCCGTTTACTTTAAGACTAGACCGATTCCCAATTGAATTGACAACAAATCAAGACGATACATCACGACAAAACCATTTACAGGATATGCCTTTTCCCCAAAAACACTACTCCATACTTTTGGTAACAGCCCCTTTTTCTCGAGTCATAGGACGAGTAGGTTTGGATCAATCTCACCAAAGTTTTTGCTGGGTATTTCTTAAAAGTAAGCAAAATACAGTGGTTATAAATTTGATAAACTTAAATCAAAGTTAAGATAAAATTCATTAAAAAAAATCTCAGCTGTTTCACTGCAAGAAATGCTCCTTATTTTAGATCACAAGATAATTTGCTTTTTAAATCATTAAATCTAAAGCCTTATTAATCTCTAGCTGTTAAACGCTCGAAACATACAAACAACTTAATCTTAAGTGCAAAGGATATTGACAAGTTATGATATATTTAGGCACCGCAGAAGTTTTTACTGAAATCTATAAATAATACTCCTGATAAAAAAAAATTTCTAATATCTATCTGTCATTTAGTCCATATAAAGTTTTTCCGTTAAATTTTTTTTTCAAAATTGTTTGCTAACGTCTTACCTTGAAAATGTGTTATTTTCTTTTTAGGTTGTTTTAGTGTAATTTATTTTCGTTGTTTTTTAAATATTTATATTTCCTTAACTTTGTTCGATATGCGCTTTTTAAAATTTACTGTCAATAGCCGCTACACTCAAGCACCTAAACATACAAACAAACACACACACACAAACACACACACAAACACACACACACACTTCTACATACATAAAGTTTACTCATCCAAGGAGAAACCCAATTCCATTGTGCATACCAGGCAGCACCAACCATGTCAGTGACACAAACATTAAAAGGAACCAAAAAGTTTTTGCTCTAAAATCATGGTTAAAAGCAAGCGCAAGATAAACAAAAAGTTTTCCCTTTTTTTTTTTGTAAAGAGAAGGCAACAAAAAAAAAACAAGTGAAACAAAAAAGAACTTTAAGAAAAAATTATAACACGGCAAAAGGACTCATTCATCATTTTAATGTGCGGTTAGACGTTTTCCCTATTGTTTCTACTTCATTATTTTTTGTATTTTTTTTTTTTTGGATCTTCTGCCACATCTGTAACTTTTCGTTCATTTGTTTGAATAATATTTTTAATTTTCATTATCTAAGGATAAGCTGCAACAAAAAAAAAACGAAAGAAAACAAAACAACAGCAAATGGCTTTTGCAACATTAACATTTTTTTTATCTTAATTTCCGTTTTGTTTTGATATCGTTTCAATTTTATTTTGCTAAAAAAGAATTGTAAAGCTGTTAGCAAAATGCTGTTTAATGTCCCAGTATTTATAAAAGGACATTTTTATATACACAAATATAAGGACTAATTTATAAGTTGTATTTCAGGCTAATTTTGTATTCTCCTTAAAATCAGGGAACTTGCATTAGTTCAATTTATTCCGCTTGAACACATGATCTCCATTAACAAACTAATGTAAAAATCATGTACATATGAATCACCTAAATCCAACCAGTTCGTCGTCACTTGAACCCCTCATTCAACACATGATTTTTCATGTATTATTTGCTTTCACCAAATTGTTTTTTTTTCAAACTATTTCCCCTTGTCTATACATTAGTTTGGGTAGTTTAGAGACCGCCCACGTATAAGCTCTGCAAGTAACTACATATTTTATATAACTTTATAACCAATTTTATCTTTAATGATATGTAGGTCGAGCCTACTTATTATCTGCACTTTTTTTATTTCAATTTTGCTAGTGGTACTATCTATTTTATTTTAGAAAAGTTGTGTTAGCATCCCCACTTAGTTGCAAGTCTTAGTATTAATAAGAAGAAAAACTCATAAAATTGTTTGTAGCATCAGCAACAAAACATGCAAATTGCAGCATATAATTGTGGGAGTTTATTCTTCCTGGGACATGTACAGGAATGCATTGTGTCATCTTGAATGCTTTTGCTGCACAGAGAAGCCCGTAAAACTGTTGCAGATACCTTTCTTAATGATATTTCTTAATAAATTTTTTTATTGGTTGAAAATTAAAGCAATACAAAAAGCTTATGCCCTAATTCAGTAAAAACATTTAAGTCTTCAGAAATGGCTGTTGCCTTTGATAATGAAAAATAAAAAAATATAATTGTCAAGTTTTTAAAACATAAAAATTAATGCCCTAATTCAGTAAGAAGATTTAGGACGTTTTTGTTTGAAAATGCTTCTGAGTTCTTGTCTTTGAAGTCTCTAAATTATTTTCTTCAAAAATGGTTGGTGTCTTTGACAATGAAAAATATAAATATTATTGCCATGTTTTTAAAACATAGAAATTCAACTAAATTATTATACAATAGTTTGAAAAATACATGAAAAAATATGTGTTGGCTATAATGTTTAGAACAAAATCATAAAGCAAATACATGAACCTTCTAGCATAGACAATAAATAATAATCGTTTTAAAGAATCATAATTGCCTCTTTTTTTCGTCCATAGACAAGACGATACAATCGTCGAACAGAATTAGGCATAAATTAAAGTATTATACAACAGCTTGAAAAATATATGAAAAAATATGTGTTGGATATAATGTTTCCAACAAAATCATAAAGCAAATACACGAACCTTCTGGCATAGACAATAAATAATAGTTGTTTTAAAGAATCACAACTGCGACTTTTTTTTCGTCCATAGACAAGACGATACAATCCTCCAACAGAATTAGGGCATTAGAAAAAATTTGCTTTCTGACATTCTGAATTTCTCAGCTTCATTTATTTAAGCTGCTCGCGTAAGTTTCTTATGGCAAGTATTGCTAGACACTGTAATATGGTGCAATAACTGCCAAAACAAGCTTAAGGGACATATGCCTTACTTCAGTAAGAAAATTTAGAACGTTTCTGTTTGAAAAAACTTTTGAGTTCTTGTTTTTTAATTCTCTAAATTATTTTCTTCAAAAAATGTTGTTGTATTTGAAAATGAAATATAAAAATATTATTGCATGTTTTTAAAACATAAAAATTAAATTAAAGTGTTATACAATAGTGTGAAAAAGATATGAAAAACGTATGTGTTGGATATAATGTTTGCAACAAAATCATAATGCAAATACACGAACCTTCTAGCATAGACAATAAATAGCATAGACAATAAATAATTGCTTTATAAAGCATTTACTCCTGCACAAAATCTAGCAGAAAATTTAAATAAAATCTTTTTTTGACATATATCAAAAAATTTTTAATCAAAACAAAACCCATTAACTGAAAAATTTCCAAAACTACAACCAAACAACTGCAATGTAGCCAATTCACACACTTTTTTAAGCAGACCATAGCTAATTCCCTCACCTTTTTTTGTACAGGGTAGTAAAGAATAATGCCCTAATTCTGTTCGACGAATGTATCGTCTTGTCTATGGACGAAAAAAAGAAGCAGTTTTGATTCTTTAAAACGATTGTTATTTATTGTCTATGCTAGAAGGTTCGTGTATTTGCTTTATGATTTTGTTCTAACATTATATCCAACACATATTTTTTCATATATTTTTCAAGCTGTTGTATAATACTTTAATTTATGCCTAATTCTGTTCGACGATTGTATCGCCTTGTCTATGGACGAAAAAAAGAGGCAATTATGATTCTTTAAAACGATTATTATTTATTGTCTATGCTAGAAGGTTCATGTATTTGCTTTATGATTTTGTTCTAAACATTATATCCAACACATATTTTTTCATGTATTTTTCAAACTATTGTATAATAATTTAGTTGAATTTTTATGTTTTAAGAACATGGCAATAATATTTATATTTTCATTGTCAAAGACAACAACCATTTTTGAAGAAAATAATTTAAAGACTTCAAAGACAAGAACTCAGAAGCATTTTCAAACAAATACGTCCTAAATCTTCTTACTGAATTAGGGCATAAATAAAAACATTAGATTTTTATTAGATTCCCTACAAATCTACTGAAAAATTAGATGTGGTTTTGTATGGGAAATCTGGAAAAAAGCAGCTTGATTTAGCTCAAAATCCCGAAAATACCAGATTTCGAGACAGTGTAAATGCACTATTAGATTTCCTAAAAAATTGGATTTCGTTTTGTATGGGAAATTTGGAAAAAAAGCAGCTTGATTTAGCTCGAAATCTCGAAAGTACTAGATTTCGAGACAATGTAAATTAAATTATTAAAGAATCACAACTGCTGCTGTTCCCCGTCCATAGACAAGACGATACAATCGTCCAACAGAATTAGGGCAATAATTTTTTAATAGGGCTTTTACATTGTCGCGAAATCTAGTACTTATGTGATTTCGAGCTAAATCTAGCTGCTTTTTCGTAGATTGCCCATACAAAATGAAATCTACTTTGTCAGTAGATTTGTAAGAAATGTGCTCAAAATCGAATTATTTTTCATAACCCTGTGCAACATAATTTATATAAAAGGTACGTGAATTAGCTACGCTCTTCAAAATTTTCTATTGAAGGTGTGTGAATGAGTTAAGTACACAATTTTAGACATAGGATTTTGTCTTGGATATGAAATCTTGGAAAATGTCAAAAAAGCTTAGTGTAAACGATATAGGTTTCGGTTAACGATTTCAAATGAAATCGGCTAGATTTCGAGACAATTTAAATGCAGTATAACTAAAGTTTGTTCACAGAATAATTTGCGATCGTAAATAATCGATTTTCGTAACAAACATGAGGCACAAAAAATGTGTCGGTTACGCTGTTTTGGCGGTTATGGCTCGATATATGAATATCTTATGAATCAAACTCAGTCCTTATAACACTTGCTTTGCATTAAAAACTCTTTACAAAAGACTTCTTCTTTTTTGTTTTGCTTCTGTATGCAAACTACTTTCATCTTTCACTTTAAACATCATGTTGAGGAATTTTTATTTGTGTGTTTTTTATTCAGCTTGGTTTTGTATAAATCTGCTGCCTGAAAGAAGAAGCAGAAGAAGTAGTTTGTGATCCCTTTCTCTCCGCCTCTAACTGGTAGACAAGTGTTGAATTATAAAATCCTTTTATATTTATTTTATATTTTAAGCGTGCAGTTGTTTATTCTTAAGTTATTTCTTTAAGTTAATTTATTACTTAACACATCTAAAGCAAATGCATTTTAACTTTTATGGTGAAAGACAAGCACAGTGACACACACATACACACACTCAGTTTTAGTAATACACTTGCCCCAAGTCACAAATATTACCAAGAGGAGGGGAGAAAAAATATCAACTACAGACATGTGACCAAATAAACGCAAATTTGTTTAATAAATAGTTTATTTTGCAATATTCTAAAAACACACAAAGTGACTGGCTGAGTGAGTGAGTGACTGAGTGAGTGACTGAGTAAAGGAATTAAGGTGGAAATGTGTACATTAAATGTGCTCGGAACAGGTGCTGGTTATGGTCTGGTGATGGCAGTAGGGGTTGTTTTGGCCTATATTTTTATTATTTTTGCCTTGCCAAGCCATTGTGTGGTGTATGCTCAATGTAAATGGTTTATAGAGGTTTTAACTGTGAATAACTTTGAGTTCATATAAACGTTAGTAGTTGTGTGTGTGTGTGTATGTGTATTTGTGCACTATTTCCTCTCACTGTGACTATTACATGGTGTTAGTGGCAAGTAGGGGGTTGTGTTGTTAAAACACAATCTTTCTCGTTCAAGATGAATGACTTTTTAAGTATTGTAAATGTTTTTGCAAATGTCTACTACACAAAACAACAAGAACAACAAAACACAGTAGGTTGCATTTGTTACATATTAATATACAAACACAAATGCACGGGTATGTACATTTATATTTTACGTATGTATGTATGTATGTATGTAAGTGTGGCGGCTTCCACTCACACAATTACAAGTTTACAAAAGATTTTGGCTTATGGTGGCAACTTTAGTAAATTGTCTTATTTAATGGTAAATGTTGTACAGGTATAAACTTTTGTAGCAATTTCATCTTGATTAAATAATAGTTTGCAAAAAATATATACATTTTTTTTTTGTTGTTGTTTATAATAAATTCTAAGGGTTGGAAAAGTAGACATGTGTGTAAGATTGATGGGAGCAAGAGCAGGTAGACAAGACAGACAATCTACTGAAACAAACAGGTTGAACGATGAACACAAACAAATGAACGGATCAGACAGACAAATTGCTAGATACAAGTAAGACGTATTAACAGATGTGAAGGCAAACTGGCGAATAGCCATAGAACAGGTCACATACTTGCAAAATTGACAGTTAGACAAAGGGAAGCTTCTGATAGAGAAATAAACTTAGCAAAAAATGTGATAAAATTAATAATCGTACAGTAAATCACTCAGGATTGTCAGAAAAAAACAACTTTTATTTTCTATGAGAAATATTGCAAAATTTAAGGGCGATATAATTTTAGTACAAAATTTTCGGCAATGCCTTAACTTTGGTCCACCCAGCATTATAAAAAAAATTTAATAAAGTTTACCTAAAAGTTCCTATTACAGCAAATGCTTCCCACTAGCCTGAATGATTGTTGAAAGATGGCTGAATGAATGGTAGTAGCAAATATTTTGTTTGTATAATTATAATAAGAGATTATGATTAATTTAATAATGTCGTTCTCTTTCAAGTTTCTCAATTCGACAATACTTTCTATTATCTATTATAATCATTTAACAACCCAGTAAAAAAATTGGAAGTCATTCTAAAGTTACTACATTTTCATTGCTTCCAAAAAATCGATATTTTTAAAATGCCGATAGTTAGCAGAAAACCAATTAGAAGATTATTTTAGTTATACAAAACCTTGTAATTCCTCCATAGTTTTAGAAAATACTAACCAGAATTTTTAAAAAATCGATTTTTTTTAAGAAATTTATGAACTAATTTTAGTCTAAAATTTAAAAGTATTTTGCTTAAATTTACATAAAAACACTGTTTCGGGCTTAAGTTCGTATAAAAAGAAACGAATTGCTTAAATAGGTAACTATTTACCATTTTTCTTAAATGAAAATATTATCATAGAACACAAAAGAGGAAATTTTTCTTAAAATCACTTCCAATTCGGTGACCAGGCATCGAAAAAGAGAACTTCTTGCAATGACAACCCTATGTAAAAATCATTAGATCGGATCGAAATTTGCACTACTTCCAGATCGAAAACTCTACATTTTCATGGCTTTTTTGGAGTGTCTTTTTTTACTGGGAAATAACTGTGGGCTATAAAATGTCTCTTGTGCCACAGTGATTCTAAAAAAAACTATATTTTACCAATACTTGTGGTACCAAGCTGCTGGGAGATTTTAAATTTAGGTTACATGCGGCCACTTAAACCCAGCAATAAAGTTAGTCTGTCGAGCTATTTTGCATGCAGGACATGCCAGAAAACCACTCAATTATCAAGAGAATTAAATGAAAGAAAAGAAAACTTTTCTTATATTGTTAAAGCATAGAATATATAAAAAATTCTTTGCGCCAGAAACAAATATTAATGAATAAGTGTGGCAATAATAATGCATAAAGTCATAAACTATAAAAGCATGTGGGCTGTTTTCAGGCAAAATATGATCAATATTAAAATATTATTTAATATTTAGCAGATTAGCAGGTATTAGATTCGATTGGAGGGCATACTATTATAATAAAATAAAAAGAAAATTATAATAAAATAGAAAAAAATATTTTCTTACAACAGTTTAGTTCATCATACACACTATTAACATTACGGCTCACTTTTACGCAGAAGTCAAAACCTATAAGCTAAGCAAGATATAAAAAAGTAGAAGAGAGAGCTGAAAGGCCCGACAGCAGAATGGCTAGACAGGAATTCAAGGATTCAATAAATAAATATAAATAAATAAATTAATTATATAAGAAATACAACACTTAAGCGAGATAAGTTAACTTGATACAAGGCTAAGCCAAACGTTATAAATAAGGGTAATTGTTGCTGTTTAATAAAGGATCTTCTGAGCAGAGATTTTATTTTGAAAAGTAATATAACGAGTTTTCTGAAGCAAAATCATTGGATGACAATATTATTTTCATGCAATCTTCCATTAACAATTCCCACAATTCCGGCTGTATGTCCTCGTTAACTTCACGGAATCCATATCTGATGCCTTGAATTGATTGTGAGCCTTTGGCTTAATCCTTATTTTTCCACTTAGCTCCAAAAAAATTTGCCTCAGGGTGTTATATCACTTAAAGGTGTTAGCTGACAATCCTTATTTTTCACTTAACGGGGAAAAAAATAAGCCTAAAAATGTTATATCACAAGATCTTCTTTGTGTTATTTCAGCATCAATTTCACGTTATTTCGACTTGAAATAACTTTGATTGAACATGATATTTCATTTGAATGTTAAATCAACATGAAATAAAGTTATTTCAAAACGAAAATTTTTTTTAAGGATTACTGTAACACATATGAAGCAAAAGCATTACCGAAAAATTTTAAATTAACCTTATTCTCGTAAAATCAAAATTTTTCGTATATATTAAATAAAGTTTCAAAGCCTTAAGATCTTACGGTTTGTCCCATGATGTGACCAGAATTCGTTCGATCGACAACTTGTATTCCAAACAACAACAAATTTTCTAATTTTACTGTTGTTTGCAATACAAGTTGTCGATCGAACGAATTCTGGTGACATCGTGGGACAGGCCTTTAGTTTTTTTTTTTTTTTTTTGCAAAATATGGTGTAATGCCTAATTTGAAGGATAGGTGAGAAATGGGCAAACCTGTGTTCTCCTCAACACTATGCGCTAAAATAGTAAAATTCTCAGTTGCACTTGAGCGAGGTTTATGAGTTGGATTCTTGACAATACTTACTTCTCCCACCATCTCAAATTTTCTGCAATTTTCACAATTGCTGACCGAGAAGTTGCTTTATGCCAACTCAAAAATGCCTTAGTCTTGCGAACTGTGAATACAAAAGTTTGGGGCGTTTTTCTATTGAATTTTTATCGTTTCAATGGCTAATACTGAACCTGATATATGGAAGCAATTTTTAATGGCCCACGAGGCCCATTTTGCACACGGTGGCATGGCTAATAAGAAAAATTTTCACACTGGAAGAAAAAAGAATCATCCACAAGAAATGCAGAAAGTAAAACTACATAACCATAAAAGTAATGTTTGGGTCGACATTCGTACTAAAAGGATCATTAAGAAATTTTTCTTCACAGAAGGTGCCACTATTTCGATGAATGTCAGTTCACTTTATTTTTATTTGAAATGTATGAAAAATATTTAATAGATTTTTATTTTCAGGCCGCTTTTGCAACAAAAATTTTCTAGAGGTTAAGTGTCAAAAAATTTTGAATTAACTAGCTATTTGGATCTCTAAATATTATCGTTTGGTCATGCTTTCATCAATAGCAAAATATTTGTCACAAGAAAAGAAAAAATGCTTAAATCGATTCAAGCGAAAAAATTACTTAGGGCCAAGTTTTGTAGAACGAAAACGCTAAGCGTTGACAAATTTTATATGAAAAAATATAATTTACAAAAACAAAATGCATACAAAATTTGTCAACTCTTAGCGTTTTCTTTTTACAAATTTAGGGCCTTAATTTTATTTATTTTTTAATTAAAACTATAACTGTGCAAAGTTTCAGTTTATTTATTTATGTGATTTTTAAAAAAATTTACAGCAAAATTACTTTTTGTCTACATAATTTCAATATGGGCTTTCTTTTCGAAAAAAAGCTTAACTTGACTTTCGACCTAATATAATTTAAATTTATTTAGAAGACCGTTTAAATAATATGAGCGGGTTAGAGATAAGCATCCCTTAAAGCTTAAAAGTGCTAAACTAGACTTAAACTTTGTTTCCTTATTGCCAAGGCATAATATAATAGCAAAGACACTTAATATTTTTTATTCTAATAAAGGCAAGTTTTCACTTCTTTGCTTAATAAGGAAAAAATTTCGACCCATAAAATGTTCTCATCTAGACGTACTAGTTATACTTTAATGAATTTTTTTATTGACAATACTACGAGTATTATTTCCTTTCAGTTTTGCGTGGTAAAATGGAACATTTTTTACAAGATAAAAATTACAAAAGGAAATTTTATTAAACTATTTCGTTTAACTATATCATAAAATAATCTCTTTTACTTGCAAGAATTTTCATTTATTTATTCATTTAGTTGATTCAACATTTTTATTGCTCAATTATACATATTATGTGGCACAAAATTGTTTCATTTACATGTATAGGGTATTGAAATGGTCTATGACAATGCTGCCAGTCAAACAAAAGTCATTATTTAGGGCCATTATTACTTAGAGACCCTTAATTATATTTCACATATCAAGCATGGAAATCTATGTATCTCTTGCTTATGGCATGCTGTAAATTAATCTGTTGCCGCCCATAACAAGGATATTCTTTCAAAATCTCTTTCGTTCCTTTGTGCTCTTTAATTGTTTATTACAGTATGCATGCTGACCTTATGACCCCTAAAAAAATTATAACTCCTCTTGTTTCCTTTGTTGGCATTTTTTATAAAGCTTTTTTATTTTTATTTTTTTTTTTATAATTTTGTTTATACATGTTATAACATGACCCTTCAGTATTAAGCAAATAACAGTGATAAAAAAACTTGTTAGTTCAAAGAACTCATACATTTAATCTGTGTTATTATATAAAAATACACACACATACACACAAAAACACACCGACACACCCACACACATGATCGCAATTGCTTAAAAGAGAGTGTGGGCTGCAAAATAACCAACTATCATAACAGAAAAAAAATTGTTATACGAACATAAAACTGAAATTGTATTAAAATTTTATTTTATAAAAATAACTTTACAGACTGCCTTCGTACTTTTGTACCGAGGTCATGTTGCATACCCTTGGTAATCAACAATTAAGGCATATAAAACACATACAAATATTAAATCTTATCTATCACAGACATGCAACATGTATTAACACTATCAAACTAAGGCTTACTTACATACCCACACGCATACAAAAAGTTGTACAACAACAAAATGTAATGTTGCCCGTGGTGCTAAAGCAAGAGCAAGCAATTGCTGTTGCTGTTGCTGCTGCTGCTGGTTGTACTAGAATATACAGGAATAATGTGAATATAAAAAAAATAAATTACATAATACAATCAACAGCACAGAAACGTGTTTGTTTATAAAAAAAGGAATAATTTAAAAAATAATTTAATAAAATAAATAAGCCACAATTTCTGTGTTGTCTTAATACAGCAGAGCAACTCATTGAAAAAAAATACAAGTATGTATAACATGTGTATATAATAAAAATAAAAACTTACATTTAATTTCTTTTTTTTTTTTTTGCTGCTGTTTATTTTTTCCATTATTGTCACATTAAATATAACAGGGAATTTCAAATATTAACACTAAGTATTTCATGTCCGCATGTGTTAATTGCCGCAATGGCAAACAAGGTTCAGTAAATGTCCTTATTTTCATGTCATTTGCATAAACTTAATGTTAAACAATTTTTATTTTATATAGGCAGTATGATGATAGAGTCAGAAACGTGAGAGTAAGAATATCGCTTATGTCCATTAACTCTAAAATCAACTCATATGCAGTCTATAAATTTTTATTATCACACGAGTCAAAAAAGTAGTCACTTACAAGAACAGTCACGTTAATGAAAAATTATACTCACGCTTGTTATAACATTAAACAAAAAATATATCTAATCTATTGTTAAGGGACTCTCCCATGTTATCGAAAACTTTCGACTTGTCGTACACTTTTATTCGTTACAAAAACTGCATTGTAACATTTGTTGTTATTTTGAATGTAAGTGTGCGACAAGTCAAACGTTCGAGATCGTGCGACAGAGGCCCTAAATTGTTTGCAATACATTTTAATGACTCGTGGTTAATTATACATCATTTTGTCTTTCACATTTTTCTAATTATTAATTGGTTTTTCGAGAAACAAAAACTATTTACATATACATATATAATCATACTAAAGTTTGTATATGGGCCATTCCACGAAAAAGGACCCTTCGCAAGAAATGCGTAACTTTCTTATTTTAAATAAAAATCTTTTAACTGATGTCCACAACTAAATGAAAATTATAAACAAATTACAAATACATATATAAGAGTTTTAATATTTTTATCACCTTAGAAATGCCTTGAAATAAGGCACATACGGATCACTGTGGTCCTTCTCTCTCCCTCTCCCACTCTCCCTTTTTGCATTTTTGGTCTTTATTTGTCATTTTCCTTTATTGCAATTGGCAAAGTCAGCTACACACATACATCTTTATATTATTTATGTATTAGTGATAATATGAAAGAGAGTAAAATGTTGTTTTCTTCCGTACGTGTGGACGTTTACTTGTAAATAAGACCATAACAAAGTGCCCACGGGCGGGCTTTGGCCTGTGTCTGCTTTATTGCCTTATCTTATTATATATGAGAAGACCATACTCTTGTTATACTTTCGTTAAAGTTTCGACTTTATATGTCTTATAATATTAAGTCTTTTAGATTAATTGATATATTGAAATTTTCAGTCACACCCGTCACAGTAAAAATTAAAATTTCTATTAAAATGTGTACAGTACATAACAAATACTTGATAGTTTTCAACAATAAAAAGTAAGCACAATTAATAATATAATAAAATTTTGTGAACCTGAAATTTACTATTCCAGTAATTAGTTATAGGCAATATTTGGTCACACCCGTCCCACTAAAAATTAAGTGGAATTTTTGCAGTGCATGCCGAAAACACAAGGCGCTAACTAAGAAAGAAATTTAATGAAAATGAAGAAAAATGAAGTGTACTTAGCCTTAGAGAGAGAGCAAGGGAAAAGAAAAGAAAATTGCTGAAGAATCACTGAAAAAAATATCGAGAAAGAAAATAAAAGGGTAGCTAGAGGAAAACAGATAAAAGTAAAAGTAAAAAAGATGAATACAGCTAAAATTGTTATTTTTAAGTGATTTTTTTAATCTGCGAAGCGATTAGCTTGTCTGCAGGAAACACATAGGGTCTATAGTGGGAATGGAACTTATGATCTCTGGATTGAGATGTTAGCATCGCTACCACTCAGCCACAGGGGCACCCTTAGCTTAACTTAATTTTCCTTTTTGAAATGTTTTTTTTTAATATTTTGACATTGCATTACTGACAATCCTTGCTATCTTTTATTTTGTAAGGCCAGTGTTGCCTCATTTGCAAAAAAAATATGCGATTGGTTTTTCGAAAGCGATAGAGAGCATCAAATCGCTTACGCATCTAAATTTATATTGCATCGCAATAGTGAGTAACCCCCTCACGTGAAGGTGATAAAAAGTAGCCACCGCGATCGTGTGATTTAACCAAGATATACTTTTTCTTGTGGGCTCCCTTAATTTGCAGGTTTTTGCTGCAAATAAGCTACAAACCACAGCGGCTCTCAAAGCCAACATAACACATGCCATTGTTAGAATTTAGCCTGCTTTATTTGACAGAGTTACGGAAAATTGGACATTTGGGATGCTCATCCACCCATCAAATCCGCGTTTGACATTTAAAAGATGTTAAATTCTATATATAATGGCATCGGTAGATCTTTTAAATAAATTTGAACTTGGTTTTATTTAAATTTAAAAAACAGCAAGCCTTTAAGAAAAGGCCCTTACTAGTGAGATGGCAACCAAGTACATATTGTTATTATTTTTTATTCATTGCCCAGCAATAATAAGTTAAATGGGAAAGTTTAGCAGCTAAATTGCAAAAAAAAAATTATTTGAAATTTGCAAGAAACATAATTAAAAGTTGTTTTCCTTGCCTGCAATCGGTTTAACTTTCACAACTCTGTAGACTCAGTATTCTGTCTAAACTGAAACAACAACAAAATTAAGGTGTTGTATTACATACAATGTTAACAAAATGTAATTTAAATGTAAGCATATAATTTTAGCATGAAAGTAGACATGTGTGTGTGTGTGTGTGTATGTAACTCTACATGATACTGTTAATGTGTGTATAAGTGTTTTGCATTGTAGTTGTACTCATTATCGGTATATTTAAAATACGAGTAAGAGAAAAACAAAAATAATAAAACTGCTGTTAAAATACAAACAACATTTTTATATTTAAATAACTTTTTTGTTTGTTCGTGTGCATGAGTATGTGTGTATGATTGTGTGTATGTTTGGTGTTTTGTTAAGGCTTTAGAGCATATTTTTATTTCCATGATATTTTTTCTCTATTTTTCATATACATTTTTGGCATCCCTTAGTGTCCTGTCGTCAAGAGATAAGATTTTTTTTTAAATAAAAATTGCTGCTTATTTTACTCAGGGGGTACTGGTTCAACAATTTTTATGAGTATGCTGGTATTTTTTTTTTGTATCTTAGCAAATGTATGTCAGTGCTTACTGCTGTTCCTTTTTGTTTAAGGAATTTTGTAGCACATAGTACATATAAACACTCTTTTCGCATTTCCTCTTTCTGTTACATTTTGAATATTTTCATTTAATTCTTTTATTATTTTACTTAGGTTATATATGTAGCTGAGGAGTTATATTCCATTTGATTGTTTGGAAAAGCGTTGAAAATCTTAAGCCCCAAAATGTAATGAAATAGCAAAATCTATGCTTTTCTTTTTCTTTTATTTTTTTCCATATTCGTATATAAGCTCAACATGCATTAAACTTCCTTACAAGCGAGAGTTTGTGTGTTACTTTCATTGTTTCAACTCAAATTTAATACTTTTAAATACTTATTTTCAATGTAGTGTTAAATTTTTAAAAATAATAGCAGCCCACCGAAAACAATTTTACTTAGAAGTGCTTAATAAAACGAGCAAATTTGTGGGTTTCTTAACCCACATAAGCTTAGCAGTGATGTTTCATTTTAAGGTAAAAGGTAAATGAATTCACAGCAGTATTTAAAAGTTATTTAGGTCTTATAAATTATACAAAAGTAAATGATCAGAAGGTAAGACCGCAAGTAATGAATAAATATCTTTAGCTTTTAAAGAAGGCGTCACTTGTTATTTTGAGAGGAAGCAGGGAGACCATGGTTATGAATAAAAAAATTTATACATTAACAAATATGACTGCTTTTGTTTTTATTTTCAATATAACTTGGCAGACGGATATATTTTAGTTGTCTTCTATAAACGGGCAGCAAAAGTTATACTATGATCCTTTCAGTTTAAAGGAATTTTTCATTATAAAATTAAGCTTTTTACATAAATCCTTTAAGTGTATATTTTTCTATTACAACTTGATATCGAACTTGCTTACATGCTTTCAAATATATTGGCGCAAAGTCATAGTCAAAAGAAAGTATACTTTAAGAGTTTAATACCAGTATTTTGTATGGTAATATTGGTTTTAATTTCTTAAGGTTTACTTTGTTTTGACTATCACTACGTGCCATTATCTTTACCAACAGAAGGCTCAGTTTTAATAAGAGTCTCTGCCACAAAACCCTTAATGCGCTGAGATTTCTATACACACCAAGCTAAGAGAAAAATAATTTATTTTGAAGCCAAAAAGCATGCTTTAGTAGCAAGCTTTCATGCTTTACCTGTATCTCAGCTCATTCAGAGTGACAAATTTAATATATTTTTTTAAAGCTCACTCATCCCTTGCAAATTTTGCCGCCCTAAATAGGGCTTCGCTTAAAACCATCTTCCTTTGTTTCTTCCCTTCAATAGTTAGAAAAATTTTGTCTGTTGTTTTTCCTTTTTTTCATCTTTATTGTCATGCATAATTGTTTTCGTAAACTTTGACATTAAGAAGGAAACAGAAACAAACCATTAACACCTTGTTGCTATCGTTGCACACAAACATAACAGCGTTAGTAAGAGAAAAATGTGTTTTAATACCCACACCGGAGGAATATATGACAGCAGCATTAAGAAAGGTAAATTTATATATAGTATACTTATGAATACTCATGCTTTCACACTTGTGGCACGTATAAGAGTCCTACTTAAGGTAGTCGTAGACAGGGTTGTCAGATACAATAATTTCTAGCCAAACATTGGCAATTTTTCAACTTGTTTGGCGTCTAAATTTTTGATTTGGTGACATGGATATTTTCGGGCAATCAAGAATGTTTCTTACGAAATTGAACTTAAAAATTTTTGTAATTCAGCAAAATTAGTTGGTAGAAGGAGTACCAAAAAAAAACTCCTCTACAAGAAATTAAAACAATTTGATTTTAATGATTTTTTTTATTCATTATAGTAATTAATGCGTTTGGAATATGCACAGAGAAAACAGTGCCTACTAAATACTTCATAAAATAGAACAAAATTAATAAGAAATCTCTATGGTTTTTTTTTCAATAAGGAAATCTTATTGATTTCATAGAGAAAACCTTTTTGAAAAAATCAAGAAGAAATCTTGTAGTTTTTATGAGGTTATCTTATTGATTTTTTCAATAAAAAATCAAAAAAAAAAGTGCGTCTTTATTCTCTGTACTTATGTATTTTCATTTAAATTCTATACCATAAACATATGTATGTATGTATGTATGTAGGTAGTATATTGTAGGTGTTATTTATTTATACATACATACATACATACACATTATGCTATGTTCTTAACTAACTTATTCACCAAGTATTGAACCAGCAAACTTCTACCTGATAGACAAGCACTCTAACCAATATGCTAACAAGTAGCCTGAACAACCATTGAAATTATTGTGCAAACATTCTTATACAAAAATGAAAAGATCATAAAAAATTGTTTCTATGTCTATTAAAAGAAACAAAATAACAAGAAACCTCATAAAATCAAGAAGATTTCCTTATTAAAAAAATCAATAAGATGCTTTACACATAATCATATAAGAACCTACTAAAATCAAGAAGAAACCCATATTGAAAAAACTAATAAGATAGCCTAATAAAATTAAGAAGAAAATCTTTTTAAAAAAATTAATAAGGCAACCTCATAAAATCAATAAGAAATCCCTATAGCTTACAATTTATAAGAAAACCTAATATAATCAAGAAGTTTTTCTATATGGATTGTTTTTTTGGTGCCAAAAATAACGAAAATTGAGTAAAAAAAAGTTTTGAATAATAAGATTTCTTCTTGATTTTATGAGATTTTCTTTTTGATAAAATTAATAAGATTTATCACATAAAAACAATAAGGAATCTCTATGAAAAAATCTTCGCTTCTTTCTGCCGGGATACCCCTTAGCCTAAAAACGGTTCATAGAGAAAATCTTCTTGTTTCTATGAGGCAGTTTTTTCTCTGTGTGGATGAGAAAAATTTGCAAAAAATATTTTTCGACAATTTTATTTCTACTTTTGACGATTTTGTACTAAAATTTTTCTTATATAAATATTTATATTAAAAAAATTTATTATCAAATAAATACTAAAAAGAAGCTACATAACATTAATTTTGTCGACTCCTGGCGATTTTTAAAATTTAACTTGGCAAAATAGATCGGAAAAAGCTGACAACTCTGGTCGTAAGCGCAAAGAAGCAGATAGTGCTTTTGTTACACTTAAAGAAAATGAGACCAGTAGGGGAGAAGGTTTGAGTTTGAAATGATGTTAAGCAGACTTTTAATTATCTCAAGCCATGAGCGAAAACTTGCAAGAAATCTTATGCAATCTCTGTGGTTTGCAAAAAGTATTGCTTTCTAAGAGATGGGCCCATTTTTTTAGGCCATTTTCCATACTTTAGTCTTCGTTTTCTTCGGTAGAAATTAAGTGCTTCAGAGGATTGACAGGCAAGTCCTGCTCCTTCTCCTCACTCCAAATGCAATAATTCTGCTTATTTATGTACCCATTCAACCAGAAATTGGCTTCATCGGAAAATGGAACAAGTGCACGATGAGTTTGACCAATAGAACAATTAGGCGTTGCTCTGGTGTAAGTTGCTTCATAATTAAATTTCAAAGTAAACTAACAAAAAGCAACTATCAGCTGTTAAATGGGTGCTCAATGGGTGTTGGCAGTGATGTCAACTCAAAGTTGCAACACTCTAAAAAAAACAACTCGCTTTATGTATTTATTTATTTGAAAAGCAATTAGAGAAATGAAATCTTTTAAGTTTTTTATATTTTAAAGTTGTGTATTGTCTATGATTGGCTGATAACAGCTGACAAAGCTAGAAATTGGTATCTGTACTTAGCTTAAAAACTTCAGGAACAAATTTGGTACGTTTAATACGATTTTTAACCCCAGACCAAAAAAAGGGGTGTTACAAGTTTGTAGTGTGTGTCTGTGTATCTGTGTATCTGTGTGTCTGTCCGCGTCTGTCCGTGTCCACGTACAGCCCAAACGGCTGGACCGATTTTGATTTAGTTCGTCTTTGTTTGAAAGGTGACTTGATCGAGAAGGTTCTTATTTAAGTTTGAGGAAAATCGGTCCAGCCATTTAGAAGATATCACATCTTTTCTAGATATATCTTATATTATTATTATTATTATCTTATAATTAAAAATTTAAATATTAAAAAAAATTTTAACAAATATGTATTATATTCAACGTAACTATAGAACTGTTTAAATTTATATGTTTATTTTTCTACTTACTTTCTGTAAAACGTTGAAACGTATGCTGAAAAGTTAAGCTTTTAGGTGACTTGATCGGTTGCTGTGCACTTAATAATATTTTATATAAATATGTGAGAAGAATAGTTTAGTTTCTAAACTATTTTCCTTAATACATATACATATTTCATAAAACACTTTGCACTAGCTATGAATTTTCTTCCTGAAGAAACTTAATAAAGAGAATTTTGTTATGAAACTTTTTTGTATATGTATATATTTTTCTGCTCTTTTTTTTTCTATGCTGGCGTTTTATTAATATATTTTTTATATTAATTTTTTTTTAATTTCTTCTGAGTTATTTACTCAGTTTAATAAAACTAATGAGTCATAACAGTTTTGCATTTCCGCTTTTAGCACACAATAAACAACTTCCGTTTTCATTTTGGAGGTATGAGCAAAATTGCATATGCATTTCATTGTTTAAATCAAAGTTTTCAAACTAATATTTGCATAGAAGTTGTTCTTCTTGTTATTGTTGTTGTTGCTGTTGCTAAATTGTTGGTTTAATGATTATGAAACGGAAATGTTTTGTTGCAAACACTGATGGGTATATAAAACTTTTAGTTTTTTCACCAGCAAAAGAGCACTTGCAGAACAATAAGTTTTTATTTTTTTTTTTTTTAACTTTAATTTCTCAATTAAATCATTATATTATTTTCTAATACTCAACAAAAATGTTGTGCTACATTTTTAAACACTTTCAATTTACTTAAACTATACAGCAAAGTTATTATTTTATCATATTTAAATAATTTTTCTGGCATTCTTATATTGAGGTCTGTTGTTACTTCATTTCACTCCCACACAATTTTATTTTATATTTTTTTTTTCAAAATTTCCTTTCTAATTATGCTTGTTGGCCGCTGCATTTAACACTTCCGTTTCCGCTCATTATATGTACACTGTTGCATGACAAGTGCTTTAGAATAATGCAGAATTTTAACATGTTTCTAAATATTTTAACGTATTATTTCATTTTTGAATACATTAACATTCGTTTTACATAATTTACTTGGTTTTTAATTTAAATTTCCGTTTAATTTTGTTAATTGCATTTCATACATTCATTAACTCTGGCGGTTTGTTGTGCGTTAAGCTGCTGTGGTTTTCTAGTTAACAACAAACATTTATTTCAACAAATTGTTGTGGGTAGATATACAATTTTAATAAGCAAACATATAATTATATATAAAATTTTATACAATAAATAATAAATTTAACTTATTTCGCGTAATCTTAAGCAACATTTCTTAGCAATGGTATAGATATTTTTTCTTTTAATCTGGAAAGACTTTTCAAGACTTCTTTCTTTGAAGTTACAAAATGATTTTTGTTTTTAAGGCAAAAGTTCTTAAGGCGAGATAAGCTGATTTTGAATTAATGGCACTCCTGTAATCTTTATATTGCAAAGTACTACTTGGCATGAATCTCAATTATTTCGGGTAATTTTTGAGCAAGTTATAGCGCAATGACTTGCAGCTTGTATTTTTTTTTAACTTATAATCTCATAGGAAAGAATAGCTAAATTAAGCTTATACTTCTGCATATTTCAAATTTAATGTAAAACTTATAATGTGTAGAATGATGTTTTTCTAAAAAAAATCAATGGATAACGAATTTTCCAATTTAACTGTAAAAGAAACAAATTTCTGAAAATCGACTTGAAAGCTTAAAAGTGCTCTATTGCAAAACATTGAAATATGACTTAAGCACTTTGTCCTTATTGCCACAGATATAAACAAGTATGAGTGCTAATGCCAATTAAAATTTATACTTGAGCACTTTTTACACTTTTTTTTTAATATATTTAAAGAAATAATTACTTTTTTTCTCTGCTTAAATAAAGCTTATATTGTGATAAGTTGTTAGAATTATTTTAATAGTTCTTCAATTTTGTTTGTAAGTTTTATATAACATTTTCAAGAACGTAATGTATCAAGGATACCCCTAAAGGATCATACCCCTAAAGGTTATGATTTTAGAAGGTAACATATAAAAATTAAATAAATTCAGTGAAGTGCTACATTGACTCGCAAAAGAAGGGTTCCGTACGGCGTTTGTTTCCTTTTGGAATTTTTTATTATTGAAGCTAATTTTTAGTTTTTTTACAATACATATTTTTAAATTTAGCTATTAATTAGTTTTAGTGCTTTTTTCAATTTGGCGTTTTTTTCGGATTTTGACAATTTTTCCAGTAAAAGTAAAAATATGGACTAGATTTTTTCACTTTTGGTAATTTTTAGCATTTTAGATCAGTTTTTTTTCCAAAATGCTACAACTATAAAATCCCAAAAATTGGGGGGAAAAAATAAATCGCTAAAACTAAAAAAAATCGCCAAAAATTAAAAAACCTCAAAACAATTACGGGGAACTTAAATATTTTTTTTTAAATTTCTATAATATAAAAATTATTTCAAATTATTCGACCTTTGTACGAACATAAATATCTTGCCTAAAAATATTTTATTCCTATTGACGAATTAAGAATAAAAAAAAAACCTGACCTCGAGCTTAAAGGAATTAGGCAAAATATGTATATTCGTATGGTGTAGTCTAGTTTATATATGTAGTGTCCATACCGAACACTTCGTGTGCGAGTCAAACACGCACTTTACTGAGTTTTTAGCAATTTAAGGTTCTATTAATTAGGTAATTTTTTAGAAGAATTTTTAGACCTCTAACCAAATTTTTTGAAAAGCTTTAAAAATCATGTACTGGTATTTATACAAAAGCTTCGAAGAAACAGATGAGAAATAATAAATAAACAAATATGTATAACAAAACAGAAAACTCTAAGAAAAATTAAGACATACATACATAATTCCCTCTAACTAGTTAATAATAAAAGGTATTAATTAATATTTGAATAAAAATATTGAATAGTTTTACATTAAAAATTTTAATGCAATAAAAATTTAATTAAATAAAAATTAAAGCAAAAGAAAAACTATAATTTTTTTATTATTCAAGAAAATATTAGAATCAATGAAGTTTAGCAGCGGCTAAATATGATAAATTTTACTTGGAAAAACTCCATGTTTATATTTCAGTCCCATTTCGGAGAGGGTTAGTCAAATATCATGCTTCCTTTTTGGGATCTATGTATGTTTTGAGATTATTATTTTCTATTTTCATTCTGATTTTATTCGCTTTGGAAGTTGGAGCTAATGTAAACCCCTTTTTGATAGCATTAAGTTAAGCTCAAGGACAACAACGGATTTTTCTTAGATACACAAAAGTAAGACAGAGTTGCTGGAGCTCATTCAAGGTTTGAACAATTAACTTTAATAAATCGCTAACCCCACGGAAGCAAGTTTTTGAAGTACGGGTTCGGAAGCTGGCCCGGTTCTGGTTCTATCATGACTTCTCCTATGACTTCGAAATTCGAAAATTCAGGTTGGTAAATTTCATAGAGAAATTTCTATTTGCTAGTAAGTACTTTCAAAAGAAAATTATACGGAATTTTTAAAATTTGTTGCCTATCTTAGCGATGCTATAAATATAAGTGGAGACTTTTTTCAGTCAACTGGAAACAAAAATTAATGTTCATAGAATTTGTTTTGTCAAGGAATTTTGAACATATCTAATTTTCATCAAAAATAAATTAATTTGTTTGTATGCAAACATAATTCTACACAAAAGGCTACACGATTATTTATAAACGTGAAATTCCGTAAGCACTCTGTACCGGCCTTAAAGTATTTATTATTAATTTATATTCAAATACATATAAAGGTACTGATTTTGTGATGAATTATTGCTGAAGTCAGTACACTTGCACGCTGTGGTTGAGACCTAAATTGCAGGCTATAGAACTTGTTTCATTTTTTCTGGCATGATCTTGCTGTGCTGATATAAGGCTGATAAAAGAATGCTGGTCAACATCAGTTTTAAATCTATTTAACTTCTCACTATAAAGTGAATGTTTAGCCCATGCCTATCATGTGCACAGATTTTGAAATGTATAGTCCTAACAAGATATTATTGGCAGGAGCTGATGTTAATTTTAAATACAAGTTCATGCAAGCAAAAACTTTTTTTATCAGATTTAATCTAAGAGATATGGTACGGTGAAAATAATTTCAATCATTGGCCTAGAAATAACCTTCCTTACTTTCTGGTAATTACATATTAATGCCTGAAATACCTTTCGACTTTTCGGTTAAAAAAAACTTTCTAGTATTAAAAACTTTATATTTTCTAAAAGAGATTAAATATGAAATATCCAAAGAATGTACACAAGGTATAGTAATTTTTCTATAAATTATTAAAAACCGTCAAAACTTCTGTGAACTTCTGTTAATGGTCTAAAGCTTTCCAGCAATGCCACTATGTACAATGAAAAACAACTTGATTTCTAACAACGTTTTTAAATAAAATTAAATTGCAGTCTATGAAAGTCCTGTAGTATTTAGAAAATACAATTTTCTGAATAAGAATTTAAGCTTTTAGATATTAGCTGGCATCTTGATCCAAGAGCACTTGATACAAATTGAAAATTTGATTTGTGGTATTTGTTTGACTAAAAGCAGTGATTGCAGAAAACAGAATTATCATGTAAATTTTATTAAGACTTTTAAGCTTTGATATGCAATTTAACTCAAAATTTACTGTTTTTGTTCATGTAGAGCTTGTGTGTATTTTGCTGTTTTTTTTTTTTCATTAAATAGTTACAATACAATCAATATCCCTTTTAAATTCCTACAACGTGTGGTTTCATATAATTTCTTGGGTTTTTGCTTTTAAATTTCGCATTGCTTTTCGCCGAAGAGGAAAGCAGAAATATACAATGATTCGAGCGGCAAAAAGCAACAACATTAAGTTATTCTTACACTCAAAGCTTATTGTAGCTGCTGCTTTTAATGATGGTATTGTTCTTGTTGTTGTCGTGGCTCTCATATTATTTCACGCATACCAGTGTCACCAGAATTAGGGTGAATTTATTTTATCCACCTACAACCACTTTTCCGACAAAAAAAAAAAATAAGCCAGAAATGTTACTTAAGAAGGCACCAATGAAAGAAAATACAAAAAAAACTCAGCAAAACTTTTTATTTAGATATTTATTTTTGATATTTAATTAAAAAAAATGTTTTGTTCTCACTTTTTACTTTTGGCTTTTTTTTTTAATTTTTTAATTTAATGTGTTTTATTTTTCTTCTTCTTAACTTTCTTTTTATATTAATGTAGCTTAAATTGCTTTTATTTTCTATGTATTTAACTTTAAAGAAAATTAAAGAATTTTCTTATAATTTTACAACTTTTTTTTTCTTCTTGGTTACAATATTCTTGCGAACACACGCGTTCAGCTTATTACGTTCCAAATTGACCCGACGACTGGAACTCCATGACTGAATTTCAATAAAGATTACATTTTTGCTTCAACCACCTTCTTGTCGACATCGTTATTGTCCTTATAGGTGATTATGTGTGTGTGTGTGTGTGTGTGTGCTACCAGCTAAAGTTGTCAGAGAAATAACCTTTTTCACTTTGCCTGAACCTCCCATTAGAGGGATGTAAAACGTGCTACAATTTCGCTCAAGTTGGTACAATTAAAGCTTAAAAACTCCAAAAGTACGTCAGAAGTCAATCAAAGCTTTTATTACCCTAAAATAATAATTTAAAAAATGTTTAACCTCCCGCTATCGAAAATAGGCAATTGATCCCAGTAAAAAAAATTGGAAGTCATTCTAAAGGAACTACATTTTCATTGCTTCCAAAAAATCGATATTTTTAATTTGCCGATAGTTAGCAGAAAACCAAGTAGAAGTTTATTTTTGTCATACAGAACCTTGTAAGTCCTCTATAGTTTTAGAAATAACTCACCAGAATTTAAAAAAAATCGATATTTTTCAAGAAACTTATGAATTAATTTTTATTCTAAAATTTTGAAGTTATTTGCTTAAATTTACATGAAAATACTTTTTCGCGTTTAAATTACTATAAAAAGAAAATAATTGTTAAAATAGGTAACTATTAACCATTTTTTCTAGATGAAAATATTATCATAGAACACAAAAAATTAAATTTTTCTTAAAATCGCTTCCAATTCGGTGACTAGGCATCGAAAAAGAGAACTTCTTGCAATGACAACCCTATGTAAAAATCATTAGATCGGATCGAAATTTGCACTACTTCCAGATCGCAAACTCTACATTTTCATGACTTTTTTGGAGTGTCTTTTTTTACTGGGATATTCTCATTAGAGTCTCAGGGAAATCTATTCATAATTTAAGAATATCATAACCGGTCAGAACCAAATTTGCTGCATTCTAAAGACATGGGCCTCACACAGATTTCTTGCTATAATAAAACAATTCAAATTTGTTAATTTTAAGAATTTTCGAAAATAAAGAATTCGAGAGCAATAATTCCCCTGAATTTTATTTCTCTTTTCCTTGGTTCCCTATTAAAAAAAAATCATTTAAACATTTGCAACTTAAGTAAAACAAGTGGAAACAACATCGTTGGCTTTGAACATTCGAAATTATCTCTCAAATAAGTATATAAAAAAAAAATAAGTAAATATATAATTTCGGCCTAAAATGTGCCAATGGTCTTTCAAGCCTCATTTTTATAGAACGACATTAAAAATAAATAAACAAATTAAGTGAATTATTATTAGAATAAACTTTTTTAATAAAAAACAACTTTTCCCCAACATATTCCTTGATTACTTAATTAAAGTTCTGCTGCAGCAATTGTTTACTACAGTGTTCCTTCGAACCTCGTTTTGTGCGATTAAATCAAAGGAAACAAGTTAAGTGAATTATTATTAAAATTAATATCTGTGATATTAACAAAAATCGGTTGTCGTATTAACTAAATATAGTTCATTATAGGATCATAATAATGGTCCTTTAAACCTCATTTTTATGAAACAACATTAGATCAAAGAAAACAAGTTAACTAAATTATTATTAAAATATTTTTTTTTCATTTAGCCAAAAAATAATTTCCCCATTAGTGCAGAAAAAGTACTAGTCTTAAATCTCATTATTGCTCACATGTATTCGTAAAATTTTCCTAGAGCATCCCTGGTCCTGTGTAAAAAATACTCCTAAAAATACTTTAAGCTTGTTTAAAAAACAGAGAGAGAGAGCTTAACCAGCTGTAAAAAAAGCTTTTAGCAATACAAACTTTTGTTTTTGTATTTTAGTTTTATCCTTCATTTGTGTTTATTTTTCACTTCTACATGTGATTAAATTTACGCACATTTCCAAAGTTCCATATTCCAGCAGGTGTTTTGAACGCCTTACAGCCAACAAACATATATAGAAATTGAAATTTGATTGATATTTTTGTTTTGTGTATTACATTCATTATACATTTGGCCATGTTTTCTGCTTTTCTCTTAACTTGCCACCATTATGCTAAATTTATTTTAATATTATTTTTTTTTCCTTTTGTAACAATTTGTCACGTTGTTTTGTTTCTGTGGTTTCAATAAATGAAAGAAAAAAAATAATAAATTAAAGCCACTTTCAAAATGTGGGTGAAAGCTTTTGCTTTATATTTCCTGCGCAAATTTAGCTCATTTGTAAACAAACTCTCCTAACAGTTCTATTTTTTAGAGCTCTCTCACACACACTCTCACACTAGCTCTCTCTCTCACTCTGCCTTTACTTTCTTATATTTGCTGTGTTCATGTCCTTGGTTGAAAAAAAACCAACATTACAACAATGCTTAATGGTAAAAAAGAATTTAGAAATGGCAATGCCTCTCCAGACAACGTGTGCCGGTATTTACAAGTTGTTATTTTTTTATTGTTGCTGTATTTGATACTGATACTGTGATAAGTATATCAGGCCTGGAAAATTGTATACATAGTGAAATATTTTTAGCGTAAAATATAAGATAATTCTGAAAGAGGCGAGTTGCATTTAGTAAAATTTTAAACTATACCCGACTGTGCGACGCAAAGAAGGGTATTGTGTTTATCAGCTTATGTATGTATGTACGTATGTATGTGTGTTCCTTTGTGGCACTATAAGGCCAAGTTTTTGGGATACAGCTAAAGCCGCGTTCAGACTATTATACTTTGTATTTATAGTTGTCAAAATTTCAAATAATACGTGCAAATGTGATACTCTGAACGCAAAATGTCATCAAAGTGGCAAATAATACGATAAAAAATTGTACATCCCATAAGACCTTTTCGTTTTTAGAAAACTTTCTAAACGATAATACTTTTCGTTAGATCAGTGTTGCATTTTCACACAAACCAAATTTCCAAGTCGGCTGTTTCGCCGCCGATAGCGTGTCGTCATTGATGTAATGTTTTCTCATATGTATATCGGCTCAAAATTTTGAATAAGTGAATCGTATGGTAGTATATTTCGTTGACGTAATTTTTTAATGTTTTTGTAATATCTTTTCTTAAATTTTTTTTTTGTTATTTACATAAAATATTTTTAACTGCTGAATTTTTTCAAGTTGCCGGCACGTCCCCGCCTACATGAAACTGCTTTGCCGCCGCTAGTAAATGAATAGCACAGACATTTTCATTGAACATTTGTTTTCTGCTTGTATTACACATTTTATTTGAAGTGTGATGGTCTGAACACAATATGTGATTTTACGTTAGATTTTTTGACAGTCGCAACGAATGTATTTAGATTTCTGTATCGTAAAATGTGATGAAAGTATTAATACTTACATATATAATAGTCTGAACGGGGCTTAAGCAGCAGATAAGTGTAATAGGCGTTTGTTATGTCACATATTCATTGTTTGTTTTTTCTTTCGCTAAAGCATAGACAGGCTGATTTTTAAGGTAACAAGAAAGAAAATGGAATTTGTAACGTGGCTTTGTAGTCTGTAGGTCTGCTTACAGATCCCCAAAGCTTAAGTAATAACTCTATCCATTTGTCTTATATCAGGGGATGAAATATATTTTTATCTTTATTTATAACTACATATCTTCCCTCAACTTCTTTGCATTCAGAAAGAAATTGAGACTTTCTTAACCTTATCTTATAAAGTTATTTAGCGTTATATTATTGGCTAGTAGATAAGGGGTTAATTAATGTAAAAATCTTTAATTTTTTTCCAGGAATCTTTTTTGATCTGTTACCGTTCTGTTGTTATTCCGTCAACGTGAATTTCAACCTCCGGCGGTGCTGCCTTATCTTCTTAATCTCCCTTACTTGAGTCAGATCTATTTTAGCTATGTCTTAAGTTAAAAGAAATTAACAAACTAAAATATAATGAATTATCCATCTCTGCCCGGATGTTGCTAAGCTAAATATTCTATTGTGTGTGAATGTTTATAACTAAAAAAACTCTATTCAATTTAAAAACATTCTCTAGCAGATACCAGTATACATGTTTTATAAGTGAGTACAAAAATAATAGAATAGGATGCGTGTGTATATATGTATATAACTTTGACTGCTGGATGGAGTTTCTCTATATGCTTTTTTCCACCAATTTGTAAACAAAATCGTTACGGCCACCTGTCATCGATTTCTTTTTTTGTCATCAAAAGATGTTTTTCTTTGCAAAAAGACAACACTTTTCCAAACATTTATTCTCTTTTGTAGTTATTTCTATTCATAAAACGCAACAACAAAAAATTAGTTTTGTAAGTTGATGACTCTTTAAACACTTCTGGTATTTATGACACTTTTTTTTTTGTTATGTATGATATAATGGCAATTAGAAGAAGCAAATTAAAATGTTTAGAGCATAAATATAACATTTACTTGGTATTGAGAAAAAAAGCTTAAATAAACTTACAACATAAAAGAATAATATGATTTTTTTAATACATACACTTATTTATTGTATCCGCAAGAGTGAACTAAGAATAAGTATTCAAGTCTTAAATCTAAATATAATTATTAGGCTCGACCAGTGTCAGACATAAACTTAGAGATAGTGATTAATAATACATAAGAGTTGTGCTAAGCAAAGTATTTTTAGGGAGTTTCATCTGTAAGGTTGAGTATTAAAGCCCTTATGTCCCTCTTTTTTAAGCGAATGTGTCCAGTAAAGTTGCAGATATTATGAGCTAGCGGATCAAAATGTGACTCTAGTCTTGTTAAAAATTTTACGAAATTACTATTTTTTATTTTCTAAGTGACTTTAAAAGTGTATGCAGTTAATCAATTCCAAGTTAAGGACATAGGCCCTTATTATGAGTTGCATTCGATTTTCAATCATCGCTGGCTATCGAACACCGAAAATCTAATGTTCAATTCATATTATGAGCATCGAAAATTTTGTTGAGCAACAAATTTTCTATCGAACAGAATTTAGCTTTAGATGAAGTATTTTAGTTTAAAAATTATTACAAACTATTGTTTTTCATTTTTAGGTAAAGTTTTTGCAAATTTTAAAAATTACTTTGAGTGATATTCACAATAAGGATATTCTTTGTCGAGTGTTCGTCATAATACCAAATGAAAATTCGATCGATAAGTACTTTCGACTACAGTCGAAGATCGAAAGTTGCTCGTAATAAGGGGCTTATATAAATATGTATATATAAAAACACAGTAAACATTTTAAGCTATAGCAATTTAATTCCATTATAATATTTCACATTCCCTGACCGCAATTAATAAATGATTTTCACTAGATGCTAGATACTGAGTACTAGAGTATCCACTTGCTTAATCGTTGTTCGATTATTCTAGAAATTTTTGGCTATAAATTGATTGTGTAATAAAACGGCTTCGAACTTCTTGATATATAATATTCATATACATATCGCTCATATTCTAAAACAACGTCACAACTAAACAAAACTAGTTTGCAGGAAAACGACTTTAAAGTTGTAAATTTTCACAAAACTTAATAGAATGCGAATATATTGTTTATTCCCCAAGAGTTTGTGTGAAATTTTTACACATAATGAATGATATGATAAATTTAATTTTTTGAGTTATGACGTGAATTAGAGATCTCTAATTTAAATAGAATTGTTGCATGATGCGTATATCTCCACTCTGTTTAATATTCATCGATTTTTAAAAATCTTGCGATACTCTTCAACATTCAGCAATCTGAAACTCTCTAAGATGTAAAAGGACCTCTGAAAAACTCATATCTTTGATCCATAATTTGATGTATAATAATGGTAAATGCCGCGTTCTGCATGAAACTACCGTCAGCAGAACAATCAATGTCAACATAGGTGCTAGACAGGGCTGTCCTCTCTCCCCTCTATTATTTAATGTAGTTCTTGATAATATACTGGCAAGGACTACAACAGCAGCTAGGGGCATCACTTGGGGCTTCTGCAGAAGGTTAGAAGACTTGGACTATGCCGATGATATCTGCTTACTTTCTCATTGATTCGAGGATATTGAGGCCAAACTTAAAGTCCTAGAAAGTGAGGCATTAAAATGCGGCCTGAAGATCAATACTACAAAAACAAAAGTAATGCGAATCAACTCCGCCAGCACTCAGCAATTCCTCCTAAATAACCATCAGCTGGAAAACGTTGACACTTTCTGCTACCCGGGCAGTATAATATCGACAAACGGTGGTTCAAAAGCAGATGTATCGAACAGAATAAATAAGGCCAGGCAACCCTTCGGTCAGCTCAATTCAGTCTGGAACTCACAGCATATATCCCCACGACGAACGAAAATTAAAATATTTAACAGCTGTGTTAAGTCGGTGGCATTATATGGCAGTGAAAGCTGGAACGTAGACCCGCGCGATCTCAATGCTCTACAAACATTTATAAACAGTTGCCTGCGCATAATTCAAAAAATTTTCTGGCCAAACGTTGCCAGCAACCACCGACTATGGGCTGAGACTGATCAGTCGCCAATAGTAAAAGAAATTAAAAAATGTAAATGGAGGTTGCAGAATCCAGGATGATGTTACGAAAAGCGCCATAGAATGGAATCCTCAAGGCAGCCGAAGAAGGGGAAGACCTACTAGTCACACCTGGAGGAGACAGCTAGAAATTGAAGCGGGCAGAACAAACAAATCGTAAAACGAAGTCAAGATCATAGCAGCGAACAGGCAGAACTGGAAAGAATTCGTCGAGGCCCCATGCTGCTTATAGGAACAACAGGAACTAATATATATATATATATATATATATGTATACGTGATGCGTATACTTAATGTGTAATTAATTTTTTGCCGAGTATGTAACTAGTGCGCATACGTTACATATAAATTTGTCTAATTAAATGTTAAGTATACGCTTGCAATAATTTCTAGGGTTGTTCGAACTCTAGTTAGTTGCCCGATTTAGACACAAACCTATACTCAAACTCATTTAAATCACATGGGTTTGATACAAGGTTTGTGCTTAAAACGACCTACTCAAAGAGTTCGATACAAGTCTAATAATCTCCTACTTTGTCATAATAAATTATTTACAGCCTTGAGGCTGGTACGGAGTTCTTACGGAATTTCAGATTTGTAAATTTACTATTTTTCTACACGGAAAAATATTCGTGTAGCCTTTTGTGTAGCACAAATTCGTTAACTTTTGAATTTACAATGCACAAAAATACTAAAAATTAATTACAATTTGATGAAAATTAGAAATATCAAAAATTCCTTGACCAAACAATTGTTTGAACATTAATTTTTGTTTCAGTTGACTGAAAAAAGTCTCCACTTATATTTATAAATCCCTAAGATAGGCAACAAATTTCAAAATTCCGTGTACTTTTCTTTTGAAAATCCCTACTAAAAAAATGGAAATTCCTTTATGAAATTTACCAACCTAAATTTTCGTATTTTTTTTACATAGACTTTGTATGAGAACCTGAAATTCCGTATGAACTCCGTACCAGGCTTTAAGTACCAAATTGCAACACCTACTTTGTGCTTAGAGAATTATAACATAGCAACAGTTTTCTTATTGCTTAACAAGTTGGTTACATTTGTTAAAGTAAATCTATAAATAATGGCCAGACACAAATATGTGCACGCAATTATACACACTCACTTATTTACACATTGTTGAATGCATTTAAAAACTGCTGCAAGTTTTCTTCTCTCATTACGTTTTAAAATACACATAATTATAGCAACAAAAGACAATTAAAACCTGAAAAGAAAAAAAAACACCAGAAGGACGTGGCACAAAGTATTAAGTAAGCCAGAGGTCCGCATTAAACACCAGCTAAGAAAGAAAAAAAGTAAACCAGAGATACAAAAAATATGAATTTTTTTTCTTCAATATTCATTATAGATAACAGAGTCTTAATTTTATAGAAGATTTTTCTATAAATATCGAATGTGTACAAGTTTACAGTTTTATTTTTATTTTTAGAGGATCTCTAAGGACCTCAAGGAAAGTAATTAAGAACAAAAAACCACATTCAATAATAGCAATAATCTAGTTCTATATTAAAAATTAAGTTTTGCTTAAGTACTTTATTTATGTTCTTGATTTTAAGTAACCAACAGTTTTTCAACCCTTTAGTGCCCACTGTGTGCTTTATTAATACAATTTTGAAGGCTATTGTCCTGAGAATGAGCTGGGTTGCAAAATGTGCTTACCAGTGTTTTAACTTTTTATTATGTTTATTTTCATAGTGTCTTGTTACTTGCTGCACGGTATTGTGTCTGTGTGTGGTGTGTGTGTGTATGTGTAACTATTTATCTTTTAGTTTTTTTTACTCTTTTCCTTGTGTCATTTTAAACTGAATTAAAATCACCTGAGACTTAAAGCTGGCAGGAATATAATGTTGAATGCGTATGTTAAATATTGAATTATACTTTATACATATAAGCAAGCAAATGGACACACACACACCTTCCATACATATTTATACAAATCTTTAATTTTATCCTCAATTTAGCGGCTGTTGTTTCCTTCCGTCTGTATATAATTGTTCGTTTAGTTTTCTTTTTTTTTTAACAAAAATCTTGCTCGCAGCCTTGCAATAATGAACCATACTTTAGTTATCATAATAAAAATGCTTAAATATTGTATAGTTAAATGCCAAATTGGTTCGAGGTTATTTATTTTACTTATTTACGCTTGAATATATCCTTTTATGATAAATAAAAGGATGCAAAGCGTATGCATTTTACTGCTGCTGTTGCATTTAAATATGATGTATTTCATAAATGATAAATTAATTTATAATCGTTGAATAAATTAAAAAAAAAATTTTATAATTCAACTCATTTAAATTGCAAACGCCTTAATGATAGGCAACAGTAAAATGACATTTTCATTTTACTTATTATTACTTTCGGCCAATTTCATTACTTTCCAATATAGGAAAGTTATTTGAAAGGATAATCAGGGAAAAAATGGATATGGGATTGAATGGTTCATATATTCCTCAGGAACAGTTTGGCTTCAAAAAGGGTAACTCTACGGTGCATGCTCTCTTGAAGTTTCACTCTGATATAATTCGAAATTTAAGAGAACGTAGGTGTACTGTAGCTGTATCTCTTGACGTTGAAAAGGCATTTGACAAAGCTTATCACGAGGGCATTTTATATAAAATGGTAAGAATTGGATTCAAAGCGTCCATCGTTAAACTCTTTCAAAGTTTTTTTGATGGCAGGAGTTTTTGCGTACAAATTGGAGATCTGGTATCAGATCAAGCGGAGGTTTCTTGTGGTGTTCCGCAAGGATCTGTTCTGGCACCTCATCTATATAACATTTTCATTCATGATTTTCCTCATGAATTTAACGAGTCGAGGAGCATACTTTATGCTGATGACTCACTTCTTTATGCTCATGATGAATCTCCTCGCGTTGCTCTTCAGCGTGTTTCATCACACCTAGAAAGGACGAATCAGTTTTATTCCAGTTGGGGTATAAAAATTAATGCCGCAAAGAGTAATGCAATTTGTATACGCAATGCCTCCGGGAAGTGCAAGTATACTGTTGTTCCGGAAAGCAAGTGTTTGAGACTTACGTTGAATGGCAACGAAATCGAATTTAAAAACAGTATTAAATATCTTGGAGTGAATTTTGATAAGCTTTTGAAGTTTAATAATCATGTTGTGTACAACTTGGAAAAGGCAAATCGTCTTAAGGGGGCCTTTGCATAGAGAAGAATTATGAATCCTTGCACAAAAGATTTTCAAATAGATTCGTTTATGAAAAATCTAAATTGTCACCGATACCTTTTTATGGCCTGGATTTGATGAGAAAGTTTGTAGAAAAACTATCTTATTTTGAAGGGAGTGTTATTAAGGACATTTTAACTCATGAACAAGATTTTAGTTGGTCAAACACTGAATATATTTCCAGCATTGGAATATTAAAAGAACCTTGCAATACTTATCCTGGTCAAAACTTTTACTCACATGTTACTCCCGGCATACATAGAGGTTAACTTTTGTTTTTTGTTTTTTTTATTAATTTTGTTTGTTTTTTTATGGATGTTTTTTTTATTTATGTTTTTGTTTAATTTAGTGTAAGTCTTAGGTGTAAGATTTAGTTTTAATTTTTTATTAGTTTTAAGTTCTATTTTTGTAGATATAACTCTACTAATTTAGACAAGTGCTGGGAGCAGGCACTATATTAAAAAAAAACTGATGTTAATTTATTATGTAAATGTTAATTCTTTTTATTCAAATAAGCAAGTTGCATTATCAGAAAATGTTATTAAAATAATACATAATAGTTTTAAGTTTCCTATAAAATTATGTTGGCTAATCTTGTTATGTAGAAAAAATGAAGTCTCTCTAAATAAATAATAATAATAAATTTACTTATTATTAATCGATTTCAATGAAAGGAGGAGTTTCTCAATTCTGTTGTTTTTTTTTCCTTTAATTTCCAAAGATGTTGCTGCCTTTAAAGGCATAAATCTCTTTAATTATAAAATAATATTTATATAGAACTAAATTATATATAAAAATAAAAGGTTTTTTAATTATAGTTAAGGAAAACTTAATTATCTGGTTTAATGAATGAGGCCAGTAATTGCATTATTTACATGGTTAATTAAAATATTTTATAATGTTCGTATATAATTTTTATTCACTCTACCATAAGCCTAAAGGGCAATATTTGTTCATCATAGCTTATGAATTTTCGTTTATATAAATGAGATCACTTTTGGAAAAATCTAATGAAACTTTTCTCTTCAAGTTTTCTTACCATGTTGCCGATTATACTAAAGGTTCACCTATACATAGTTCTGCAAAAAAAATTTTTATCTGAGAGAACAAATATAATTTGAAATAAAATATAAAAAAAGATAAATGAATTACTTCACTGTCAAAGATGGGTTTTTTTGGAGCTAAACACTACAAAAGAAGTAAATTTATTTATTCAAATTAAAGCCTGGTACGGAGTTCATACGGAATTTCAGGTTCTCAAACAAAGTCTATGTAAAAAAAATTACGGAAATTCAGGTTGGTAAATTTCATAAAGAAATTTCCATTTGCCAGTACGGACTTTCAAAAGAAAAATACACAAAATTTTTTAAATTTATTGCCTATCTTAGGGATTTAGAAATATAAGTGGAGACTTTTTTCAGTCAACTGATACAAAAATTAATGTTCAAACAATTGTTTGGTGACGGAATTTTTGACATTTCGAATTTTCATCAAATTGTAATTAATTTCTAGTGTTTTTGTGCGTTGTAAATTCATAAATAAACGAATTTTTGTGTATGCAAATATAACTCTACACAAAAGGCCACACTATTATTTTTCCGTGTAGAAATAAATGTAAATTTACAAACCTGAAATTCCGTATGAACTCCGTACCAGGCTCAAGCTTTTAAAATTAAGCTTTACTACTGCAGAACATAAAACAAATACATGCCTGAAGTATGCTGCATGTTGTTATCCTTAAGTTATGCAACAAAAAATATGCAACAGCATAATTTAACTCCATACAACTGCAGCATTTCATTAACAAAAGTTGTTTGCCTCGAAAACATAGTTAGTTAGTTAGTTGTATTGAGACTTAATTTTTACAGGTTTATCCACATTAAAAACTATTTATCATCCTTGTTCTTAAATAATTTTAGTTATGAGCTTTAAAAAAATGTTTAACATATAACATGTTCAACGCTTTCAAAAATTTCAACACATATTTTATAAAGCATAAAATTAGAAGTAAACACTAAAAATTTAACTTGGAAAAGGGTTTGGGCGAAAATGCATATCAGCAGTGTTAAATATCTTTTTTTTTTGCAAAACTCTTACACATTAAAGTGAAAATGGAAATAAAATTGTCATATATGTACTTAAGAGCACTCGACAAAAATCAAATTGTACATGTTACGGAAATATGACACATTTCTACAAGTTTTAACACACACACACACACACTCTTGCAAACACATCCTGTATGCTTGCATGTCGTTGTATATTTTTCATAACAATTTTTTGTTTATCCAATTGTTCAATTATCGTCCAATGTTAATGGACAGTTGGCATAAAACAGTGTTGGTCAAAACACTGACAACGGAAGTTATATCTTGCAGATATTTTTAGAATTTTATCTCTTGAAGAATAATAGAAAATTACATTAAATGATACCTCTCAAAAACCATCCTTTGAAAAAAATGCTGCTTGCTTTTAAAAAGGTACCTTTCGAAAAATAAACCTTTACAGAAAGTACCTTTTCCACAAGCGACGTAAACGATTTGGTTTTAAAAATTCACCTCTTAACGAAACTAGCTTTTAAAAAAATAACTGTTCAAGTAGTACATTTTAAAAGAAGTACTTTTTCCTTAAAGTACCTTTCAAATGAAATATTTTTTCTTAAAAGTACCTCTTAAAAGAAGTACTTTTTCTTCAAAGTAATTTTCAAAAGTAATATTTTTTTAAAGTAGCTCTTAAAAGAAGTACTTTTTTCTTAAAAGTACCTTTTAAGAGAAATGTTACTTCTGAAAAGTACCTTTTTAAAGAAGTACTTTTTCTTAAAAGTAATTAAAAATTGGTATTTATTTAAAGTAGCTTATAAAAAACGCTTATTTTAAAAATTAGGTTTTTTAAAAAAATTTTTCTTAATAAAAAAAATACATTTTGAAAACGGACCCTTTAAGTAAGTACTTTTAAGAAAGTACCTTTGAAACAGTACTTTTTAAATAAATAAATTTAATTAAAAAAAGTACCTTCCAGAAAGTTCCTTTTAAAAAATTGCCTTTAAACAAATTACATTTCAAAAGTTACTTTCTTGAAAAGGTACTTTTTTTAAAGGTACTTTCTTAAAATTGCACTTTCTTTAAAAGGTACTTTCTTAAGAAGGTACTTTCTTAAAAAGGTACTTTCTTAAAAAGTTGCTTTCTTAAAAAGGTACTTTCTTAAAAAAGTACTTTCTTAAAAAGGTACTTTCTTGAAATCGTACGTTCTTAAAAATGTACTTTCTTAAAAATGTACTTTCTTCAAAAGGTAATTTCTTAAAAAAGTGCTTTCTTAAAATGGTACATTCATAAAAAATACCATTTGAAAAGGTTACTTTTTTAAAGGAACGTTCCTGAAACTCACTTTTTTAAAAGGTATGTCCTTTTAATTAAATTTACTTTTTAACAGATGTTTTTTCATAGCCACTTTACTAAAAAGGTACTTTCTGAAAAAGATACTTTCCTAAAAAGGTACGTTTTTAAGAAGGTGATTTCTTAAAAAGTTACTTTCTGAAAAAGATACTTTCTTAAAAAGGTACTTTCTTAAAAAGGTACTTTCTTAAAAAGTTGCTTTCTTAAAAAGGTACTCTCTTAAAAAGGTAGTTTTTTAAAAAGTTACTTTATTAAAAAAGTACCTTATGAAAAACGTACTCTCTTGAAAAGGTATTTTCTTAAAAAATACCTTTTGATAAGTAATATGGTTAAAGATAATTTTTTTAAAAGGAATTTTCTTAAAACTTACTTTTTTAAAAGATACTTTTAATTAAATTTACTTTTTTAAGGGATATTTTTTCATAAGTACTTTCTTAAAAGTACTTGCATGAAAGGTTCGTTTCCAAAAATTTTTTTCTCTAATTAATATAATGTTTTTAAGGCTACGTATTTTTAATCAAGTACCCTGTGGCTGTGTCCAGAGGTCGTGGGTTCGATTCCCGCCATAGACCCTGGGTGTTTTCCGCAGACAAACTAATCGCTTCGCGGGTTAAAAAAAATTACTTTTTAACAAAAAAGTTTACAAAACGTACTTTTTTAAAATATTAGCTTAGAAAAGTACCTTTAAAAAAATTTGGCTTATAAGAAAAAAGTACCTTTTTAGAATAGCCAATTTTTAAAAAAGTACCATTTAAAAAACGGTCAGTATCTTTTGCGAAAAGTACTTTTTAAACAAGATCTCTTGAAGAAAAATTACTTCATAAAATATTTAATCATTTTACTTCGCCAACTTTTGGCAGCCACTGTTCCTTTAGAGAAATAAACAAATGATTTTATGAAAATGAAAAGTCATAACGACTTTTTTTTTTTTTTTGCTGTAAATATGGTGTGTCATTGCTGTACTGGGAAAATGTCGTTAATATGAATCCTACTTTTACATAAACTACCAGTGGTGCTCCATGATCATACACAATTTTTCCAACAAAATAAATACAAATAAACACTCCAAGTTACAATTGTGAAACAAACAAAAAATCAACAACAACCACTAAAACTCCCATAATAATTACAACAGCAAAACAAAATATATTAAAATCCATAAAAGCAAAGCAGAAAAAAAAACACTAAATTGCAAATAAGCTCAAGTGGCACACTGGATCCATAAAATGCATTTGAAAAGCTGTTAATTTTATAGTTTTAAGTCGAGTTGCTGCTACAAAAGGTGTGAAATGCAATTTTATGGAGTTTAATTTAATTGAAAAAAGAGCGTATGAATGCAAATATGAAAAAAGCAGGAAAATGAAATGCAATTTTCAAGAGAGTGATAAAAATTAAGGTTTATGGTTGTTAGTTTTGGGCTAAGATTTTTAATATCCTGCGCTATATAAGATACTAAATAATAGACAAAAGTGCGTACTTTCATCATTTAAAATTTTAGTAAGCCAAATGATTGTATAATATACTCAAAAATGATTTTAAACGCAGTGATTTATACAATGAGTTGATTGGCAACTATAGATATTAATTGCGAAAAATATAATAAAGCCAGGATGTGTGCGACCTACATCTGAAAAAATTATATTTTGATGTGACTGGTGTTCATATTAAAAGAACAAATATTGCCCATTTCGTTAGAACCGCTGTCAAATTTATTTTACCCGATAATTAATAATGATAAGTTTCCGTCATTTCTATTCACATGGATCAAGCATAAAGCTTCAATAACTTTATTGAACGTATCTCTATTTTGTGCCAACGCCTTTTACTTCTCCCCGACTCTTGTCATTATCGTTTACTTCAGCCTGAAGTGTAGGCTTCCATCCATGTGTAAGTTAGACGTCCCTTTTTTTCTGTTACCTTGTAGATTCCAGTCTATAACAATTCTGGTAATATTGTTTGAATGTCTCCTAATTGTGTGGCCCATCCAGTGATATTTGCCTCTCTTTCTTTTAGTCAATATGGACTCATGAACACATCGACCTGTCGCTAGTTGCCACTAATGTCGTTGTCCCAGATAGCTGCAAGTTTAATACACACATCTCTGGGTCTATTGTCCCATAACCGCCAAAAACAAGGCTTAAGTGACATAATTATTTAGTTTAATTTTTTACGAAAATCGTTTAGTTACGATCTTAAATATTCGATTTTCATCAAAAAATGATGTACAAAAAATGTGTCGGTTAAGCTATTTTTGCGGTTATGGCACAATATGATGACCACTAAGTACATCTGCACTCCTGCGCTTGCTAACATCTGAAAGAGATCATCTGAATGCATCACGGAATCTTTGAAAGTTGAGACCATTGTATTATTGATGCCTAAGAAAAGCGTTTAAAACATTTGAATGCTATTGCATACTTTAAGGCTTATATGTATCCTTAAGTGTTAATCTGCTTATAAAATCTTTTTTGGTCTATCCTAAAAAATTCATAAAACATTCATTAACACAAGGTTGAATAAGTATCAGTTAATATTGAACTGACATCTTATAATTAATTCAAACGATTAAGCTTTTTTGCCTTGTTTTAAACGCATAACAAAATTTGCAGCCCAGAAATATGCAACATTTTTTAATTTTCTGCCTGTTTCGTCTAAAAAAATTACTTTATTTCAACAAAATACCTATTATTATTTCTAAATAAAACCTTTGCAAACAAAATTTAAAAAAAAAATCACATAATAAATTTACCATTTTCCATGTAAAGTCGACCGATAAGTTAACTTAAAATAAATAATTTAAAGTACAGCATCAACATGTTGTATATATGTATCTATATAGACTTGTCAAAAACAATTTCCATTATATAACACCAAGTCTCCAGTGATCTGCCCATTTTAGTTTCATACTTCCTACTTGTACAAATATGTAAAATTGTTGTTGGATTTCGTAAAGAAAAAAGTTTTGCTTATGAAAAACTTTGCCACAATCAAAAGTCAAAGAGGGTGGTGGGTTGTTAGTGGTAAGGGAAAATAGAAATAAAAGATTGATATAAAACCATATCAAACGTGATGCTGATGCTTTTTTTTCTTACTTTTTGTTCTTACTTTTGCAATTGTAATTTTTCAATAAATTCTTAAAGAGGAATGGATATCCATATGTACAAAAAGATACCGACAACAAATAACAAAGGTGATAAATAGCAAAGCATATTTTAGGGGTTGCTGTTAGTTATACACTGACATTGTTGTTGTTGCATGAAGATTCAGGAATACAAAAGCATGTGTTTGTCATTACTCCAGCTCTTGCAGTTTAGGTGTAAATTATTTATAGCATACTTATAGGTGTTGAAATGAATTTTATAAATATAGATTGAAATGAACTTTACCACAAATAAAATGTATTTTTAAGCATACTCTCATCCTCCCAAAAAATAACACTGAATATTTAACTGATTAGACAAAGGAAAATGAGAATTATTTTGATATAAACATTTGGTAGCTAAATCTTAAGGTGGTTGCTACTAAGTTTGCGTTAAGCTTCATGTTTTAAAAGTTACTTAGCAAGTATAAATAAAATATTTTCACATTTACATATTTCAAAGAAATTCTTGTTCTTAACGTTAAGCATAACATCTAATAAAAGAAAAAATATTTACATGCTTTTGTATTCTAATCGTTTAAGCTTTATTTCTTTGCAAAAGTAAAATATTCTAAAAATACACATTTTTTTCGAAAACCCCCATTATAGTTTTAGCTGTTTTGTTTAAATAGTTCAGTCATTTTTTAAATAATTTTGCAATATTTTTAGTATGAATGAAAATAATCTTTGCTTACACCAATAAGTAATAAAGAGTACAATTTTCAGTGAAATAAAGCATTTAAAAGAAATTATATGATGTGTTTAAGCACATCTAGATGCATTTTGTTGCTCCTCAAGCTCCTCATTGGATTTTTTTCAACCATCATTCAAATAGCCTTATAAGCCCCAATGTTTATATAATTTTAGTTTCTTTAAAAAAAAACAAGTTTTGATTTTTGTAAAAGCTGTGCTAACAAATTTTCGAGAGCTTGTATTGTGACGGGTGTGACCACAACACTTAAATTTGTTGCTATAACTCGATATTATAAAGCCAATAGCATAAAAAATGGTGCGATTACCAAGATAATAGCTAGACCGTAAAAGAACACGACTTCTGCTCAGAATTGCCATCAGAAATCTGTGACGGGTGTGACCTAGCAAAGCTCAGTTTTTTTTCATAATTATTACTTTTGGTATGTATTCTGTGCAATCTTGCGTAGAATGCATAGAAATATTGTTATAGCAAATTGTTCAATATGCTTTTGATTGTATTAAATACAAACTGCGTGGAAAAAATTAATTTTCTCTAATAAAGAGTTTTTCGAAAATCTGATAGCTGCAGACTGTTTATATGACGGGCATGACCTTCTGTGACTTCATTCATCAAATAGAAATAATAGAAAAACAATAAGAATTTAACCAATAAGCTAATAAGGTTTACACACCATCATACAGAGCAGAATACTACAGGCGAGTATGCTTCCAAGTATTTTTTTTTTATTTCAGATGTGCTTTTTGAAACTTATGGATTTTTCAAGTACATATTGGTTATTGAATCGACGTCTGCTCGGCATCTTCTGTATATGCTTAGAATTGCGAAGCTTACTCGATTTTTTTTATTAGTATATATTTTAAGCAGTCCAGTGGTGTTTTTATGATATACGAGGGTGGTTCAATAAGTCAGTGACTTCTTGAATTAAACACAGTTTTTTTTCCAAACCAAAAATTTGTTTTTCAACATAATCTCCTTTTAACTCAATACACTTATGCCCTAATTCTGTTCGACGATTGTATCGTCTTGTCTATGGACGAAAAAAAGATGCAGTTTTGGTTCCTTAAAGCGATTATTATTTATTGTCTATGCTAGAAGGTTCGTGTATTTGCTTTATGATTTTGTTCTAAACATTATATCCAACACATATTTTTTCATATATTTCTCAAAACTATTGTATAATGCTTTAATTGAATTTTTATGTTTTAAAAACATGGCAATAATATATATATTTTTCATTATCAAAGACAACAACCATTTTTAAAGAAAATAATTTAGAGAATTCAAAGACAAGAACTCAGAAGCATTTTCAAACAAAACCGTCCTAAATCTTCTTCCAGAATTAGGGCATTAGTCCACTTAGTTCCAGTTTTTGTATATCTTCCAAAAAAAATAGGATTTTTCGAGGCCCTTAAAAGAGACAATTGTTTGGTCAATAATTTCACCGTTGGAACTAAATTTCTTTCCACCGAGCCATTTTTTTGGTTTGGAAATAGGAAGAAGTCACTAGTGGCTAAGTCTGGGTGGGTGAGGGAGTAATTTAAAGCCCAATTCATAGATTTCTGCCATGGAAACTGAACATACGCTTGTGGTCGATTGTGAGCAAACTTTATAATACCCAACTCATCATTGAAAATAGAATCCACTGAACCATATAGGATACCTATGGCATCAACATCTCAAGCTCGTTTGCTCTTCGATCGGCCAACACCATATCGTGGATTTTTTTCGATATTTTCGGGTGTACTGACCTCAATTGGCCGCCCAGAACGTTCAGCATCATTTGTACTTGTGCGACCATAATGAAAATCAGTAAACCACTTTTTTACCATTGAAATCGATGGTGTTGTATAGTATTTATCGAGCTTTTCCTTGGTTTGATTGACGGTTGTTTTTTTCGCAAAAAATAATGTTTAATGAGCACTTCAAATTCACTTTTTTCCATTGCTCAAAAACAGGTGGTTCTTGATGGGAATAGTGTTGCATTTCATATAACTATGAGGGAAATTCAAAAAGTCACGGATGTATTGATCCGCTCTCGTATTTTTAAGCCCTTGTCGCTGCCCATAATGGCTGAATTTTTATTATTGTGCTTATTTAAGACACTAGAGCTTCTGCGAGAAGAGTTGCTTAATAAATTTCCTAGCTCTCTCTCTCTCTCTCTCTAACTCTCTAACTCTCTCTTTATATATGTATATATCTCTTTAACTCTCTCTTTCTTTATATTTGTCTCCATCCGTCTCTCTCTCTATATATATTTATATCTTTACCTCTCTCTCTTTCTCTCTCTCTCTCTATCTCTCTTTCCTTCTCTCCCTCCCTCTTTCTCTCTCTCTGCCTCCAGCTAAAGGCAGTGCATAGATTACTTTATTTTTCTTAAATTTCATCCCTTGCTACCGATTTCTATTTTTGATATCCATTGAAAAATACCAGTTCAGAATTGGTGGGACGGGTGTGACCAAATATTTCCTATAACTAATTACTTGAATATTAAAATGATAGTTTTAAAAATTTTCTTATACATATTATTAATTGCACTAAATGCTGGAAAGTATCAAGTACCAATTGGACCTAATTACGAGTATCGTATTTCGACTTTGACTACGACGATTAGGCAGTAGACTAAGAGTCTAAACACAATGTTTGCGGTGCGGTGCGATTTCTTGTTGCGGGAGAGAAAAATAAACATAATACAACGGAAGACGGCAATACTTGTCATTGTTTTTTTTTTAATTTTTATAAATTTTTTTTTGTGCATACATTTTTATATAAAATTTACTCTTTGTTTAATATTTTGTAATGGCAGTAACTAAAAACAAAAATTTATTCACATTTTATACATTCGCAGATATATTTGATATATTTTGGAAACTTATATTTTATGGCAAAAATTTTTGAGCTTTAAAATCATGTTTTTTGTTCACAATAATGTTGTGAACACCGCCAATTATTCAAAAACTATGGCAACATCAGAAAGAGAAAGAGAGTCAAAATTGAGAGAATAAAAAAGTCCGCAGAGAAAATAAAATAGATTTTAATTTTATACCGTTCCGCACTGCGGTTTTTTACTTCAAAATCGTATGAAAAACCGCACCGCAATAAATTATCGTTGCATTGTGCTCAGACTCTACAGAACAATGCACATTTTTTTCTTTAAAGGTAGAAAAATTAAATTCGTAATTATGCCCATTACATACAGTAACAATTTTGTTATACTTTTTATACTTCCATTTTCATTGTGACGGGTGTGACCAAAATGTTCTTTTTAAACAACAAAACTCTCATTATAAGACACATAAAGTCCAAGGCAAATTCAGTACCAGATGACCTTTTTCGCCCGGCTGATTATCAGCTGTTGATGCCAAATTGAGCAATTTGAAACAAAATGTCAAAATTTTTTTAGAAATCTTCGGACAAATTGGATTTGTAGCATAGCAAACTACATGTTTTTTTTTTGTATTGTTAAATTGTTGTAGGGAAGAGTTCACCTGATACTGAATTCGCCTTGATAAAGTCTAAGCTTCAACAAAGACTAAACAAGGGTATATATAGTCTTATCGTTGATAAAGGAATAAAACTAAAATAAAGACCAAGCAGAGGGTTTAGTAATGAATTTTCAGGTTCTTAAAAATAGAAAAATCTTCATTTGTTTTTGATTTTTATTGCTATTTTTGTTTATTAATATTGTTATTAATTTATCCATAATTTTGGTTGTCTTATGGACACCAGTTGAACGATTTTTATTAAAAAATATGTATATTTATCCTGTGTATGATAATTTTACATGGAATTGCCCTTATTTAACGCAGACTCTGCTTATTGCAATTATAATAAAATTATTCATCAACAGAATTTTACTTCATTTAGTCTATCAATTAAGTTAAAAAAAAAATGAAATTATTTAAACTTTACAGCTTATTGAAATAAAAACAAATATGCAAAACGTGATAGCATGCTTTTAGGTTCATAACTGCAATTAATCTCTAGAGCAAATATTTTATAATAATTTTTTTTCCAGACAACTAAAAAGCTATATTTGTTTTATTTTACATTAATAATAAAAAAAGACTCTAATCCTCTAACAAAAATGAATTAATTTCAATAAAACGCATTCTCAAACAAATAACCCATATACATATAAAAATAATAGAGAAAATTAAATTAAAAAAAAAATACAAATAAAAATAAAAACAAATCATGCATGACATTTTGTTAAGTAAACAAAAAACACACTTCAATGCGACTAAATAAGCAAACCCTACAGTGTATCTCTGCAGAAATCAATTGGCCGTATGATATATTCGACTTTTAAGTGAATGGCAGAACAAATTGATTTTATTCTGCATTTCAACTTAAGGCCATTAAGTTGGATTTATTCTTAAATAGTAGAGAATAAGCTGAAAATTTCAAAACTACTGGGCATTTGATAGCTGATACAGCATGTGGTAATAAAACTAATAGAGAATGTGAGTGCTCTGATGAACAAAAACTTTCTAATGTAGATATGAGTACGTTGCATGGGAGTTTGTATGTAGGTACTTCGAAAATTTATGAATACTGACAGATAAAGCCACACATAAAATGTCATTTTCATTTGTCAATATTTAAAAATAAAAATTATTACTCAACATAAGATAATGTTTTTTTTATATTCTCCAATACAATTCGAATAATTCCACCTTCAGCCCATATAACACAACACAATTCATTCATTCACATTTCGAAAATGTATATATTTACTATATACATCGTGCCATAAGCGCCAAAAAAGCTTAAACGACTTAATATTCCAACTTCAATTTTTCGACTAAAATCTATTATTTACGAACGTAAGTAATGGATTTTCATAAAAAACTGAAGTTCGAAAAATATGCTGCTCAAACTATGTTGGCGGTTATGGTATATACATATATCAAAATCAACTATAATTTAATATAAATGTGAAACTTTCGAACTTTGGTAATATTTCATCCCCACGTGGAAAATTTTTAAGACGACAGTGGTCAAATTCCTAGAAAAAAATATAACAATTGCAGTAAAGATTTCAAGTATTTTTCGACCTAAGTTCGAAAATTCGAAGTAATTTTCTTCAATATAAAAGTTAATTATGACTCAATTATCAATATTTTTTTATTTAGATCCTAAAACATATTTTTATACATGCACATATCGAGCCTTTTGTTTCGATTGTATCGTAAGGGACATGTTATCGAAAATGTACTTTTTTATTGAAATTAAAGTTTTATGGGCCTACCCATGATTTATAATTATCAAAATGGCAAACTTTTTAATAACTTTCAAGATACAGGCTGCACAATTTTATCGTAAGAGACAATTTACGTACAAAAACAAATTTGAATATTTAACAAAAAAAAAAAAAACATTCTACTGAAAAATTTAATTTTTGTCGGATTTCATTAAGAAGTTAACCGAATATTAACGAAATATTGAATGTTAAAAATTATAAATATGAAGAAAGAGCTACCTACAGCTTAAAAAATAGTTTAAATATATTGTATAATTATTAGTAAGTTGCACATTAGAGCGTCTCGCCCAACAGGCAACAAAAAAAAGTTCTCCGTACACCAGCGAATATAAAGTATTGTTCCAAGGATATTTAAGAAAAATTTTTGAAATTAGCAAACGTTTTATGATTTTTCGCGAGCTATAAATTTCTAACATTAGGGTGTCACATTAGGGTGGTTAAGAAATGAGATTTGGGGGGTAAGTACTAGAACGGTACATTCGAGGTCAATGGATCCAAGGGCAAAAATATTGGCCTCTCTGAGACAATAACTTCGCTATATCAAACTTTAATATCGGACTGTAAATATGGAAGATATAACGACAAAACTAAAAAGGCGACCGCTACGTTCGGCAAAAATAAATAAAAAAATTTTTTTGAAATCTCCTTGGAACAATACTTTAGATTCGCTGGTGTACGGAGAACTTGTTTTTTGTGATACGGTCTATTGCACATGTACATGATACAATTTTTTTTATATCGATTTAAAATTAAACCAGATTTTTTTACATTGTGCACCTTTCACTGTGGTCTGCCAGATGTTGTTGTTTTATTTTTCTATTTTTCACATATTCTAGTTATTATTGCTTATTTTGAATTTTCCAGCATATTAAACACATATTTTCACATAGTTAAGTCCTTAAAGCATTTTTTTTTGCCTAAGTTCGAAAATTCGAAATTAATTTCGAAAATTCGAACATATCAGAATTACGTATATTTTGCATTTGTGCATTAAGTGAAACATAAATAAAATATTTATGATCAAAAATATATATTTGTTGTAATAAAAGTGAAACGAAAACAAAAGCGGAGACAAAATTCTTCGTGAGACAAATGTACTACATTGAAGACAATGCAATTACATAAGATAAAATTTTATTAAATGCTTCTAGGTATAAATATCACAATCGGTAACATTTTGATTTTACCTCCTCAGCTGTGGCACATCCAATTCTCGCGTCTTGATTTTATAGGATCTGGACTATTTTTTTTTCTTTCTTTTTTCAACATTTAAAACAAAAGCAGCAATAATTTATTTTCACGCTCCTAAAAGTATGCAATTAAATGGCAAGTAAAACACAGATGTACACTATCGTAAAAAATAAATTACAGAATCACATTATGGTTGCGGTAAACGAATAAATATATCGATAAATATTACGATTTTTGGTTCGCAAAAAGTTACTGAATCCAGATGCAGAAATGTCTTTATGAAATTTACCAATCCGAATTTCTGTAATTTGCTTTTTTTCATACATTTCATATGGGAACTTGAAACTCTTTAAGAGAAGCAGAGTTCTAACCTTTAATATGTTAAGTTGAATTTCAAAATAAAAATTACTTTTCATTATATAACAGAAAGAATAGCAAATAATGTCACCTTTAAATTATCTTTAGTATCAATGTGCAGGTAGTTAAGTATAACTTTATTCATCATCAGATCTTTACATACATACATACATATGTACATACATGCATACCTACATACATATATACATATAAATGTATGTATGTATCTACGTATATTTAAACCCAAATATAAACCAAAAAAAGTTCAATAAAATTATTGATGCAAATGAATGCTGTAATATTATTTTATTTCAATGTTGACTTATTCATAAAGTTACTTGCACATCAGTTATTTGTTATACATACATATATACATAAATTATATACATATGTATGTCAGCTTGTTTCAACAAAAAAAAACTATTGCCAAGAAAAACAACAATAAATTTGTATGTAAATTATTATAAACTTGTCATATTTGTTTTTAATAAATATTTTGTTTATTTTTTGCAATATTAAATTTTTTGTACTGAATATTTTATTAAAATACATTGGTTAAGGGTAAAAGTAATTTCTCATGCATCATTTATGTTTCATTATTTTATTATTATATTTTTTTCTGGAATATTAAACATTTTGTAGTGAGGGCCAATCTTACCAACTCTATTTAAATAACAATTCATATTTAAATGCCGGTTTTGATGAATTGATATTTAAATAAGTTGATGAAGTAGTCCCTGAATATTTTTATAAAACACATTGGTTAAGGGCAAAAGTCATTTCTCATACATTTCTTATTCAAATCAAATGTGTTGCTATATTTTTTAGTTTACAAAACAACCTAAATACTTTTCCTCCCAACCAATTTTTCAGCCATACTTTAAACTATTACAAATTATATTTCTGTCCATTTTATTTTATTTGCAGCTTCATTTCCAAAAAAAAAAAACAAAAATTATTTTAAATGGTATTGAATTTTTTAATAGCAACAACAGAAATTCACATGCTGCTAACAATCACATTTGTAACAAAACAAAATAAAAATAAAAAGATTCCTGTCCAGTTGCCTTTAATAAATATTATATAAATAATAATAGTTTCATTTGAGTAAAAACCAATATAATTTTCAAATTGTTTTAAGGCCCAAACAGATGAGTATCATGCAGAATGACACAAAAATTTGTTTGTTGTTATGCGCTCTATTGAGTTGGAGAAAAGAGAAATGTATATGCAATAAACATTAAATTTAAATTAAATAGTTTGAAAAATATGTTGGTAATTAATATTTAATGAAATATTTAACTTAAAATTTTATTTACTTAGCAAAGGCTATCAAGGTAAATTTACTAAGATCATTACAGGCTTTGATAGGCATTGACACCATAGCCCAATTCACAATCTTATGCAAATGGTCTTGCAACGTAGCATATGGGCATTTCTCCGAGAAACTCCACTTTTTGTCGCGTGCGACAGCAAGCTATTAACCTTGTATTTCTAAACAACTTAACTAGATTTTTCTTAAAATTTTACCTAACGTAGAGCTGCTGACGGCCTACACAAATATATAAAGAAGTAAAAAAAGTTTCATTTTCTTTGAAAAAAGTAAGCATATTTGCTTGCTGTCGCACGCTACAAGAAGTTGACATTCCTGTGGATATGCCCATATGCAAAATGATATAGTACTCGTATTTTGATACTCACCACTTAACAATTCTTAGTGGTGAGTATCAATATACCTTACCATTTTGCACATGCTATGATGCAAGACCATTTGCAACAGACTGTGTGTTGGGCTCATATAAATAATCAGTTTTATATAATTTTATATTAATTTTTATTTTTGTGGTTCTAAATTTTCAATTATAGTATTTATAGACTTGTTTGTTACTGAAACCATTTGCAATATAATCGAACACTTTGTATTGAACAAATGCAAACACTCTAAAACATAATAAATAGATTTTCTTTCTTGCTTGATTTTTGAGGAAAATAAGGTTTTATTTTCACTATTTTTTTTTTTTTTTAGAGCATTTGATAAGAATTATTTTGATGGTACATAGATGTACACACGTATATTTACATAGTATACACATATAAAGTAATTTCTGCAAACAATAGTAGCACTACTGTTGAGGCTGAATGTCAAAAACAAATTGTATCAATAATCAAGAGCAGCACAGGCACACTTATACTCGTACCAATCAGAGAACAGCAATGAGTAGTGAAAAATTGAGTTGAGTTTAATCATGACTTGTAATTGCTTGTACTTATGCGAACTCATACTTATTAAAATGTTGTCTATGAATCGTATTCACTCGGAAGTTTGAAGCGCACATCGAACTCATACTTAGCAACATTTATGACATTGTTGATTTTGACTCTCCTTAACTCAATATCTATGGGCGATGCAAAATAAGTATGATTCACAATGCGAACTTCACAACGAACATTAAAGTTATCATTATGAGATTATTAGTTTCTCTCTTGCTTTTTTTTTTGTTTGTTTTTTTGAAAAACAATCCTATTTACTACTATTATATACTGCTTGCAAACTGTTTAATGACTAATTTTTTAAATAAACATACATGTATGAGTTGAATTGAGTGAGCTGAATCAATGTGGGTAGTGAGTGACTTCGCATTCATACTTATTTCAATTTATACTTATGCGTAAAACAGAGTAGTTGATGATGTCACTTATATTTAAAATTTCAGGAGTCAGTATGAATAATGAAAAGAGGATTCATTGCCGATCACTGATACAAATGTTTGTAAATTTTGTAAGCAGCTCTGTGGGTTACTTAAGCATATGTATTTACATCTGTGTGTTTGTGTGTGTTTTAGGCTCAATTGAAGTTCAAATGAACATGAAAATTGTTGTAGTGTTTTATGTTTCTTCTTTTGTTTGAGACTTTTGTTTAACACGTAACCTAAAATTCAATACTCACTCGTCGTCTACTGTAAATATTTGCAACATTCCCCTAACACATTCTTATAAATTATTCCTGCAACAATATACTTACTACGTCTACTGGGGCCTACTTTGATGGAAGCCACAATATATGTACTTCTGTACTTCATGGCACAATGGTAATAATGTGAACACTAATGCGTAGCTGAGATAAAGTGTGTATATATTTGTAGTTGATTGATAGAATTTTAATGCAGCAAATTCTATGAATTGCAAAAAAAAAGAAATGTACTTTAAAACATTTCAAGAGATAAAATTAGTAGTTTTAAGAAAGTAAGAAGGTAAGAGTACGAGTATGAATACATATTTTGGTTTTATTATAATACAGTCTTTAAAAAAAAATCTGTTATTTTTGGAGTTATTTCTGTAGAATTTTACAAACTAATCTAACATATTCCCAGACCTGGCCACACAACAACAACAACACAACTATTTGAAAAACACATTAGCCCAATTCACGATCTTGTGCAAATGATCTTGCATCGTAGCATGTGCAAAATGGTATGGTATATTGATACTCACCCTTAATAATTGAGTATCAATATACTATAAAATTTTGCACATGCTACAATGCAAGACCATTTGCACAAGACTGTGAATTGGGCTATAAAATTCAATTGTACTATGAAAATTATTAACAATATTCTATAATTAGATGATTAGTTAATAAATACGACGTTAATACGAACTTGTGAATTGAAAAAAAATAATTGTTTGATAGTCTATAAGTGTCTTCAGTATAGTGCATGAGCTTAAAACTTAAAAGTATGATTCGTTTAAATTTAATATTTTAAAATGCCTTTTAGACTTGCAGTACAAATAGATACATATATGTATGTATTCCTGTTATGATGTTCCTGTTTTATTTTTTTTAATATTTTTCAATACCATTAACAGTTTACAAAAGACTTGTTCAGGCAATATGTTTTCATTTTATTTCAAATATATTTTCTATTTTGGCACAAGCATTAATCATTTGCTTTGTTAACTATGCTTCCTCTTCCGCACTGCAAGTGTTAACAAGCTTTTAAAATTGATTTCAACGAAAAATAAATAAAAGGAAAGAAACCAAATAAATTAGAGGGAGTGAGGTGAAAAGATCTCCACCACTACACATGTATTTTGTTGCCAGATTAAATTATTGTAAAATGATTAAAGTTGAAGGGAAAATCGTCAAAGTATAATTCCGCTATTTATCTAACTGAGATCGTGAAAAAAGCCTAGAAATAATTTTTAGCAGAGATTGCTTTTAAAATTATTACAAAAAAAAAACGCTAAAAATTAAGTTTAATTGCATTAATGCATTAATAATCCCAAATGTTATTATTTTACTTATTCAGTAAAATATTTTTTATTAAAAATTAAATCGAAATTGATTATTAAGAGGATTAGCTGGATCCTTTATGCACTGGGTGACCGATGACATTTTTCAAAAAGTGGCACCAAATATTATATCATTCACTTTAAAAAAAAGGGGGACAAAAAGTGACAAGGCAGTCGAAAAAGTGGCAATTTGTCACTTTAGTCGGTCAAACGGTCACGCTGCTTACGCATTTCACTGTTGCTAATACAGATCATCAGGTAATCTATACCCAACAATTTCTTACAACAACTAGAGATATTCAGGCATATCATAAATAAAATTTCTCACGAAAATTTCCGAACGTGTGAACAAGTGCTATCAAAAAACTTCATACGATTGCGAAATATTTTGACAATTTATGAAGAAAATCATTCACAAGGATTTGTCTGATGGAAAACGTGGAAATTTGTTAGCTTTTAATTTTATTCGAATTGATAATACGAAATTAAAATCCATGTGAACGAAAAATTTGATTCGGAAATTTTCACATGTGGAATTCATAATAAGGCTGATTAAGTTAAACTTTCTTTTAAAAAAAATTAGAAGTTCAACTTATATCATAGTTGAAACAAGAACTGAATAAACAACATGTTTTTTATTTTCTTACCTTACCATTGCTATATTGGCTGGCTTTTTTCAGCTCGAATATATAATTCTTATCAAAACAGTAGGTCTACTCTGTATTTCGAAGCGAAAGAAAGTGCCTTCGAATTTGTATGATACTAATATTACATTTCGAAAGCATTTGATTTCATTTCGAATTACAGAGTAGACCCCTAGAGCACTTTATTTTTTATTTATTCCATACTTATATTAAGAGCCTTTAAAACGCACAATGCTAAATTATTCACTGCTGGAATACCATGATGTTAACTTTGCTGCATTTTACAAAATATTGTCCGCTTAGCTGATGCATAGTCATTTTTATACCTTAACATAAATCTTGCAGAAGAATGTAAGCAACATCCAGAACCTTTTACTGCACGCAAAGAAAAGATATGGTTTTAAAATGGTTGAGAAAACAATATTATGTTCTCTGAAACAAATGTGTAGTCGTTGAAAACTAGTTATTGTTATTTTAAACACTAATTTCGTTACGATAAACACATTAATGTTTCAATTTAATAATTACATTATTATATTCATAGAAAGTGCGATATGGTTAGAGTTTAACAATATAGTTTTGTTAAAAATTTATGACTACAATATAATTTGTATTATTGTGTAAAAATAATATGATGTAAATAACAATATAATGTTATCCAAAACCATACTATGTTAAGTTTTAAAAAAATCTTTTTCAGAAACATCTGTCAGTTCAGTATTTCGTTTGTAAGCTATCGGTAGTGCACGCGTGGTGTTAAATAAATAAAAAAAGTATAAACACAAGGGTAGATAAATAAAAATAATATGTATGTATGTATATCTCTTTATACAGATGTGTCTGTACTTCGTGTATACACATATATGTAAGTATACATTTCTATACATACATACATACATTTTATTTCAACAATATTAATTTATTTTTATTTAGGATTTACCGCACAGCTGTTTTAAACAAAATATTTGCCAATAAATATATGATTAAAAAACAAAATAATATTATTACATAAAATAATACTATGGTCGTATTGAACAATATTATTATAATATTAGAACACGATATGGTAATTCTCAATTATATTTTAGTCACATCTAACAATAGTGTTGTCTTATTTACAATAATAAGATTAGGTATAACACGGTTAATTGTTTTTGTATATAATATTATTATTAACTCAGAAAATAATATTATTTAAACTTTTTTTCCGTTGACAATAATATGATTTGACTGCAACCATATAATTCAATTATAGTATGTTGTTGTTTGATTATGGTTACCTCAACCATATTTTTTCTTTGCGTGTGCGTATTACAATTCGTTCTGTTTGTTTGTGTGTATGTATGTTGATAAGTGAGCAACTGCTGTTGTTGTTTGTGTCTGGCGTCTTTATTGGCTGATGTGTTTGTGTTGATGCATGTTTCTTAATAAGCAGAATGTATAACATTATAGTTACTATTATGCTTTATGCTGTTATTAATTGTGTCTGGCGTCTGTATTAGCTTATCTGCTTGTGCGATTGTATATTTCTTAAATAGCTAATAATATCTGTATAATTCTTGTTGTTGAGAAATATTTTTATGCTTCACGGCAAGGGTGCCCAAGCCCTACACTATTGGTGCTAATTTGTTTTTGTAAATGCTCTTAACTATATACTCACAGCATACACTCAGCACTAGCAATAGGAAATACACAAACAACTTTGTCTTATTAGTTTTTTTTGCCGTTATTCACTGTATACACGCGAGTGCAAAGCAACAACACTTTTTATTTTTTCTTTGTATGTATTGGTTTTAACAACAAGAAATATTACATTAAAATTAGTTTTTCTTTAAATGTATTGGTGTTTACTCTTCCATAAGGAACTTTTGGGCACCCCTGCTTCACGGTATAGTTTCGTAACAATATGCATATGCAGCACTAATTCGATTCGATTCGCATTGAACAACAGCAACAGAAAATTTATCGCTATTGAAATTATTTTCTATTCGAATGATATTTCTATCACGACTGCCAGAACTGGCCTCAATATTGTGTGAAAATACAATTTATAGTTAAACCTTCCAATATTGCCTCTCGAGAAATAACAGTCTGGCAACTGTGTTTGCAAGCCATCCATTAAACTATCTATGGCATATAAATAGGCCTATAACATATTCTATATGTCGAAGATATGTACGAGTTTTTAAAATGGTAAATTTTGCATAAAATCTAATAAAATATACTCATGCATACCATCCACTCCCACATGTACATGATTTTTACAAAACAACATAATACATTAATGGAACAGCAAGGGGTGTGCCGAAAATATAACAATTCGAATATGCAGTATCAACTTATGTTTGTATGTCCATACATGTTTATGCTAATAAAATGGATTTAAATTGTTTTGTACAATATATTTTGAAAAAATTAATTCTGAGTGTGAAATGTTTGTATTTAAGAAATTGAATTTTATAAATATTTTTGCTCTGAAAGAAATTAATCTGTTAAACTGGTGGGCTTTTGGGGGAAGAAAACAAAAAAAAAAATTTATATCAAAATGTTTTATTGGATGAGGCACTCAACAGCACCCCCTCCATTGAAGTAAAACAGCAAACACAAAAGAGGCCATCAGCACTAAAGTGGTGTAACCCATATTTTTTGTTGGCTGCTGGTCTTTTCATTACCAACTATCAATACAAAAGTAGAGTAAGGCACATTTTAGTGTTCAAAAGAAGATTAGAGCTGAAAAATCGTTTTTGCACAGAACATAATAACACAAAGTAATAGAGCAATTAAACAGAGCAATTCGATAATTAAATAGTTTGTGGTTACACCATTTTCAAGCTGATAGCATCAATTATTTTTCTTATATTTAATTTTCATCTTTGAAAGCAGTGGAAAAAAAGCAAACTCTAATGGCTCAATCCATAGTAATTCAGGGCTCAGATACGCTCTAATAGATAGCACTATTGCTTGCTTCCACCATTGTATGTATGTATCTATGTATGTATATGTGTGTACTAGAGCCCTGCATAAACATTCTTGAAATGTAAATACGTCTTGCTTTTTAAATGTACTGCAGTGGCATGTATTATACTAACCCTGCATGTAGACGTGAAAGTACTTACATATAAGTTCTGTGTATGTATTATCATCGAAAATTTCGCAAGAATGCCCGACTATCTTGCAACTTGCAGGTTTACTTTTTAGTGCAGAGTTGTTCATAACATTAAAAAGTTTAGTTTGAAGGGAACCAGATAGTATTGAACTTTCTTTGTATTGTTTCAATGACATTTATGTCTCAAAAATTCATTAACTGCTTGATCTATAAATATTTAAGAAAAAAAAACTATTTAATTAGATTTTAAATGTACTTAAAATAAGTAAAAACTTAAATAATATTATACACCAATCCAGTTAATTTTTATTAAATTATTAATAGTGCTACACTGTTAACTAACTTTTCATGTACTTGCTATAAGTGAAAACAAGTCCACTGTCTTGTAAAATTCCTTGAGTTGAAGTTGAGTTGGAAGTAGGCTCCCACTCCATAAGCTAAACTACTCCATAAGCTAAATATAAATGCACTGGGGAATAAGCTTGTCATAAACACTTTTTTGTAAGCGGCAGCACTGTTTTCAAGTTTTTTGTTGTTAATGGCGTCTCGTTATTTTTTTGTCTTGTTTAATAAGTACAGTGTGTTAAAAAAGTTCGGTGATTTTTCTAGATAAATTTATATAAAAAAAAAATAATTATTATATTAGAATATAAATTTTCATTTTAAATATGCCTACGAAAAGCAGGATTATATTATATAATTAGAATTATAAGCTTGTTGTATACTAAAGGCTAGCAATTTTATAGCATGGGTTCAATTTTCTTTATAAAATAATTGTTAATACACTTTTCAAAATAGTATTCACAATACTTTTATAAGCTTGAGACTTATGGCGATAAGTTTGTTATAAACTATTTCCATATCGTTTTGGTTAGTTGGGTTGCAAGTGCCGAAAGTGTAGTTGTGTTAGTAAAAGAGCTTCAGTGTACTCAGTTTTTCGAACTTGCACTTGCACGTGTAAACCCTGGGTAAATGCTGTCGTATAATATGCGAAGCACGATGGATGTAGTGATGTTCGTGTATATGAGTGTTTACAAATGGTGTCCCGAACACTTCTTGTTCGTAAAAAATACTCCAAATACCACCTGTGGTGCGATTCAGTAACTTTTAACGATCCAAGAATCGTAATTTTTGTCTTTGCATTTTGTCGCTTGCAATAACGATTGTGTGATTCTGTAACTTATTTTTAACGATAGTACGCAGCTGATATTTTCTGTTGATTTTTGTCGATAAAATTAACAGCACATAAATTATTGTCGCTTAAATAACGATACAGCTGGCATTAACCTACAGCGATTATCGTTAAAAATGTTACTGAATAGCAAATTCGATAAATTTTCGTTATAATTATTTTAACGATGCGATTATCGGTAAAAAAAAATGTTAGTGAATCGCACTAATGGTTACAAATACTGGTCACAACTACATAGCATGAGGCTGCTGCCACTGCGGATTTGTTAGATTTTTAGTGTTGCCTTAATTTTCCGGGGAAGTGCCAGGGGAATTTCTGAGATTTTGGGATTTTTAGATTAGTTTAACTAATATCCCATATGGTTTGTGTCTTTGCTAAAAGGTTCGTGGCTTGGATAAGTGGATCGTGGCAGTGATAGCTGCAGGTGTCTCTGCTAAACTAAAAGAGCATACACATAATTTATGTGTGTATGTGCAATATACATACGTCGCACACTGTCGCGAAGGCAGCCAAAAATTAAAAAAATTTGTTTTGAATTAAAACGAATAAATTACTCTGTTGCATGTGCAATATTCTAATTAAGTAAAATAAAAAAGAATTTTTTAAAAAAGGTATACTTTTTAAATAGTTTTGATGATTTAAAGTCAACAGATTTTGGCCAGTATGCAACTATATGAAAATATGGTACAGACACGTGCAAACTTTAACAGGTTAATTAAAAATTATTTTAGATATTGCACTACAACTTCCAATAAAACGTAAAGGGGATATTGTTATAATATGGTTACAATACATTTTTTCTATATTCTGTAACTCATATGCGATGTGCCGCTGCTTTTAATGTAAATTTAAAGAAAGCCATCGGTGAGTGAAAAAGTACGAGTTAAGTGGTCTATAGAAAAATATATTTTTCATACTTTCACATTATATTTCTACAAGTAAGTATATTTGAAATTTTTTGTACTCTTGTCCACCTTTCTCCCCCTTACAATTTAATTTTACAATACTTTTTAAGTTAGAATTTGCATTTTTTCAGTATATTATTTAGTTCCAGGATATTTGGGAAGGATACTAGTCCTTGAAACTTAACAAACCAAATTGTAGATGTGATTTATATTATATATTGTGTCTAGTTAAACATTTAACTCACTATAAGTGAAGACAATTTGTTTTGATGCTTTTTACTTGTTTTAAAATGACATTTTTTGAGGTATGCGTATGCTTTCTCTGAATTGAACGAAATTTTTACGAAGCATTAAATGTGTTAAAATTAGTGTCTTTACACAATTTCATTAAGTTACAATTATTTTTCTCACTGTTATGATAATTTCTTATTTCAGGATATATGGGAAGGACACGAATCCTTGGAAATTTATATACATTATACATGATCATGCGTGGGAAAAAGCGAACATTACAAATTCTGTCGTCACGAAGTATTTGCTTCTTTACTTCTATAACTATAATAACTGAAACAAATGTCTTGCGAACAGTGTTGTTCAGTGTTTGTTTTTGAAGACTTCGCTACAGTAAAGCATTTGACAAATCCCTCATGTCTTGAAAGTTCTTTTAAATGACCTTATGCAGGACTCTAGTTTTTACTCAAACGTGATGCTTGTATTGCTTAAAATGGTTTTGTAAAATTTGAGAGTAAAAAAAAATAGCGGAAAAAGAAAATCGATAAGAAATCAAAGTTACAATAAACTAGCAGAAAAAAAAATTTGTTATAAAACAATTTGACATTAACATATACGAGTAAGAACTTGTAAAAAGCAATAAAATTTATGCAAATCACTTCAAGGGAAAAACAAACAAAAAAAAAATTTTCTAACAAAGAATATTTATTTTTGCCGCAAATCTTTTAAAATAACATGCTTAACAAAACACAACGTATAAAAATGGACATAACATTTTTCTTGTAAATGTTGCTAATTTTTTCGCAAAATTTTTATATATATATTTTTTTTTGCTGTAAAATACAAACAGCAATGAATGAGTGCGGGTGTTAACTTTCTTACAAAAAATAAAGTTGAAGGTTAAATGCAAAATTCACAAAAGATGAACAACTGTAGATAAAAAGAAATAAACTTTGAAATGAGCAGTTAAACAAACTTAACAAACGCATACTGGGGAAAATTTATGTGAAATGTTGTTAAAGAAAAATGTAACATTATTTAAGCAACATTATGAGAAAAGACTTAGAAGAGATTTTTTTTGTATAATAAAATAGGACGAGGACGAGTAGAAATGTTTCTTAAACATCTTAACATATTTGAAAACAACAACATTTCATTAAAACTTTGAATTGCTAAGAAGATTAGCTAAGAACGTTAATAAAGATATTTAACTACTCTCAGGGAGCCCTACGTCAATAATACTAAGAGTATGCTCTTGTGATGGCTGCACTCTCAAGAACACATGTTCAGCAGTGATGAAATTTAGCCAAAAGCTCACAAACAATTCCAAACGTTTAATTGATTCCAGATATAATTTTCTATATAAACTGTGCTTGCACAAAGTTAAAGTAAACTTAAATGTGAAGCCTGGTACTGGGTTCAACATTTTAAGTGAAACGCTGTCAAAATACATGTAAAAATTTGCTTGAATTGTTAATGAAAAAAAGTTGCAGGAGTATATGAAGTGTACATACAACATTTTAAGTTTTCATGCCAAGTACTTTGAGCGACATTTTTTTCGCATGGAATTTGCAGCAGTCATATAGAGCTAATTTTTAACATAAATATAAACTCTACTTGTCAGTTAACTGTAGTTTAAACTTAAAACTTTCTTTTTCAAATAAAGATTACCTACTTAATAATATAGGTTTAACCGAGCAACATTACTCAGTTAAACTTTAGTTAAAACTGTCAAATAATAAGTATATGAAACAAATTTCACTATATAATAAATATATTCATACATAAATAAAATGGATGTTTGTTTTGACGTCGAAAATTTTTGTGATTATGAAATCAGAATAACTTGGATAGCATAATTGTGATAAAAATAAGAGAGATAAAAACACGTCCAACTCATTTTTACGTATATAATGAATTGGAGTTCTTGCAAAGATTTCGTTTAACAAAGAGGTCAGTGTATGATTATTTTAGAGCTGATTGGAATTATCAGAATGATTCCAAAATGGGTCTCCGAGTGGAGGTGTATTTTTGGCACTTAACTGGTCAGAAAGTCTATTTGATTGGATTTAAAATTGTATGATCTTTTTTTGGTTTTATTTTTAGAGCGTCAGTATTGCTTAAGTCCATATTATTTATTTTTTTATTTTCAAAAATTCAGAATTGAATTACTGAAGTTTTGTTTTTAGTAAATTTAAAGAATTGTCACTTCGTTTTTTAAGTGTTGCCCTATTTACGTAAAATATTTTCAAGGATGCCACATCTATATTGAAAAAAAGTGTAACATTTCTAGCTAAATTGACATTAAACCTAGTTTAAATTTGTTTCTTGGTTAACTCAAACGTGTGTTAAACTAAGTTTAACAAATTATTATGAAACTTACCCATAGTGTGTTTTTACCAACCAGTGTTGCCAGAAAATTATGATTTGAAAATCAACAAACGCGGACAGCTGAAATATTGCGTATATTGTCTCATACAAAAATTATGCCCAGAACGCATAAAAATCACAGTCGACTTAATTTACATTAATTTTATAGGAATTACCAAATAGGTGATGAGCCCAACAACAACAATTTCTCCTGTACAAAAACCGGTTTTTGATTGATTCGAAAGAGAATAGATTTAAAAACTTAGCTTTAAGCTTATTAAAGGCTGTGTAAAACCGTATTTTTATATGAAGAAATGTTTCTCTAAAAACCCGGTTCACTTAAAACCGGTTTTGTTTTAGTAAATCTAATATAATTTTTTATTTCTAAATTTATCTAACAAACGCATCGTAGGCTATCTGATAATCCACTGCTAAATTAAATACGGTTCGAATAATCGGGTTTTTATTAAAATCCGGTTCAATAAAAACCGGTTTTGTATGAAAATGTAATATATTTTGTTTCGGAATTTATTTTACGTAGGCAATCCTATATTCAGTTATTTAAAAAAAATCGGTTCAAATAACCGGATTCAAAATATTGATTCATCAATTACTATATTAGACCAATTGAATTTTCACCCGACTGCGCCACGCAAAGAATGGTATTGTGCTTATCAGCCTATGTATGTATGTATGTATGCATGTGTGATGTATGATGTATGATGATTCTTACATCAATCGATTTGTCTTAATCCTGGGAGTGTCATTAAAGATATGCCAGTAGGCAAAATTCAATATGGCGGCCAACAACCGCGAACTAAATCAAAATGGGTATCATTCGACAAGTATTTTAAAATCATCTTTAGGTTTCTCTTATGATTTTTAATTTCGAATTATTATTTATTAGTTAGTTAGTGACTGCTATTAGTTAATTAATGACTGTAAATTTGGGCCTTAGACGTTTTGATATAAATGTACGTTTTTAGAACTATTAGTTGGCCGTCGTTGGCCGTCACAATTGAAATTGCACTGTAGGAATAACTAGATTTTCATGTTTCATTCTGCTTTATTTTATTTAAACTTATATATGAAGATTTCGCATTTTCTAAATTATGTAAAACAAAATCCTTTTTTATATTTCATAAAAAAAAATAAAATATATAAACAAGGATGTGTGGCTTATGATTAATATTAATTTGAAGTTACATAACAGTGACCTAGAAAAGTTCCACAAAATCTATTTAAGCGGTTTACTCAAATCTAATTTAAAATTCAATCTAACAAAACAGTTTATTACCCTAAACCATTAATTCTCAGAAATCCCATAAGCAAATCCTATAATAAAAATAATAAAGACCTTTTAAATTTACCTTTTTATCTGCAAAATTTTATTTTATTATAAAACATTGCTTTTAAAGCCTTTTGGTATAAAAACAATAAGAAAATGTTGTGGCCCAAATATGTACGAGTATGTGTCTATATAAAAAAATAAAATACTAAAAATTATAATACATAGACACTAAGTAATTTGCATACGACATGCCATGACCATAAAACTTGAAAATGCTAAAATGTCTAAGAAATATTTAACACCAGAAATGACGTTTATTTTTTTTTTGCAAACAATAAGGAAATACACAATTACAAGAAAATAGAATAATAAAAAGGGTTTCATACAACAGACAAGCATGGCCAAAAAAAGAAAACCAAGTTAAGTTCACAGCACAGTCCTTCACTTCCAATTTATTGTTAGTTCGCCATTTTTTTTTTTGCTTCGTCTCAGCTCTCAAAGTCAATGTAATGTCCAAGGCAGTGTTGTTGAAGGAAAGTGCAAGAAAAACTTTTATGAACTCCAATACTTGCTGCAATAGACTTGCCAGAGTGTAAATGTGTGTGTGTACAAGAAAATCTACTGTTAAATCATGTATAAAATAATTTGCATTATAATCACATTTTTTTTTTCTTCTTTTTTGTAAGAGCGAGCACAATTTGCTTCTAGTTACCTTGACAAGCATTGAGTTGAGCTTGCTATGAAAATATTTCTGTTAAATTGTGTATATTAAAATCCTATGTTTTTTTTTTTTGATAGTACAACTCCCCTTTTTGCAAGTATGTATGTGGGAAAATTTGCTTGAAACATTTTCATAAAATGCAAAACTTGTTGCAACTTTATTCAGCTACTCGTAACAGCTCCTTTTATTATTCTATCTCTTATTGCAGGTGAAAAAGGTATGCATGTATGAGTTTGTCAGGCGATTTGTTATTCATGCAAATTTTCTTTCCAACTCATAAAATTATGTACATACATATTTGAATAAATGTTATATTTTTAAATGATTTTTATTAGCAAGAAAAATTTTATATTAGTCCAATTCACAGTCTTGTGCAAATGGTCTGGCATCGTAGAATGTGCAAAATTATATAGTATATTGCTACTCACCACAAAGACTTGTTAAGTGGTGAGTTTCAATATACTGTACCATTTTGCACATGCTACGATGCAAGACCATTTGCACAAGATTGTGAATTGGGCTTTTACTTTTTATATATTTTGCGAACTCATCAAATTATATTGAAATAAAATTATTTGAATGTTTATTTAATTTTTTACTTTTTTATTTGAAAGAAAAATTGTTTAAGGCCGTTTCACACTATAATACAAGTATTAATACTTTTGACGAAAATGCATCCCTAATCTAATTTCTGTTTCAAAAATTTCAACAACAACAACTCAACATGTCAGAGTTGCATTTTCCACAAAAGTATTAATACTTGTATTATAGTGTGAAACGACCTTTATCAACAGTCATTAAATAACAACACCACGCATTTTTCTGATGTGCATTAGTGCCCCTTTGTATCAAGTTGTTGTAGGAAAGTTGAAGTGATGAAGGCACAGTCACTGGTCACTGAACTATACCACAACTTCAGCAGATACTAATCCTAATGTAACATCAGTGCGCCCTCCTTCGTTGTGTAGCAAAATCATCGGCGAAGTAAAATAATCAATAAAATGGCAACAAAACACAGCTTCAAAAAAATTATTATCAGAGGTGCTGCAAACGTGCAAAAAGCAGAGTTGTAAAAGAATGAAGCTTTCCTCTATCTCTCTTCCTTCACCACCTGTCTTCTCTATCACTATCCCTTTCCTAAAGAAGGTAACACCTAGTAATAGCAGTAGGCATTAATTGCCTGAGTGTTACTTTTCTTTAAAAAATAAAAATAAAAAAATAACTCGAATAAATTATAATCGAATAATTTTTAATCCAAAAAATTTTATTCGAATGATTTTTAAACGTATATATATTAAAATAACTTTACATACATATAAACATTTAATACATTTTTTCCAATCTTAAATCTTAATATTTAGTAAAGGATTTTTAACAAGAGTTTAAAATGTATATGGGCATTTCCACGGAATCATAGCTTATTTTTTCCAAAGAAAAGCGTATGTTTTCTATTCTTTTTTTTTTGGATATTAGTATTGAACAAATCGAACAGCATGGCTCTAAATTACAAGCTTAGTTGCTTGGTGAAGTAGGTAATGGTTAGTTTAGGCTAGCAGGCTGCTGGTAAGGAAGGGTGAAAGTTAGAGTCCAGCTCACTTGGGTCCAATATAATGATCCCTTTGTGCTACCTGTGAGTTGAAGAGATGATAGTGAGAGAGGGTGATAGGGAAGGGATAGTGATAGAGAAGACAGGTGGTAAAGGTAGAGATAGAGGAAAGCTTAGTAGTAGTGAAATGCCGCTTCTGGCGCCGATTAAAATTGTGAAATTTGGGTAATTAAAATTTGAAATTTGAGAATTTCAGTACAAAATTTTAAAATTTGGGTAATTAAAATTTTAAAATTTTAAAATTCTTGGAAATTTGTGAAATTTGATACCCTACGAGGGTGGATCAATAAGTCCGTCCAACTTTTTGTTTACATAAGGAATTTTTTGTTTACATAAGGGGGTTTGTTTGTTTAATACATACGAGGGTGGTTTAATAAGTCCAGTTTTTTATTACCGTGGGAATTTGTATGTGTGTATGTTTGTGGGGTGGATTAAGGGGTTTCATAAGATTAATATTTCATAACTATATATACCGACGGGAAAATCATGAATATGATTTTTCCTATTACTAATGGGGGTGAAATAGTGAAAATTATTTTTTCCTAATGCCGACGGCAATGCATGAATATTTTTCCTAATGCCGACGGCAAAACATGATTATTATTTTTTTCAAATGCCGACGGGAAAATGATTTTTCATAATTCCGACGGGAATTATTATTGCTAATGCTAATATAGGAGTTGAAGACAGGCCGTGATTTGGGTGGGTGGAGTTGTTGTTGTAATATATAACCGAGGGAGTTTATGGATGTGTCTGTCTGTCTGTCTGTTGTGCGAGGCTGTGATTAGCCGGGGGAGCGTGGTGTAGTTGAGGTAGATAGATTCGGTGTATGTGTGTATACCTGTCTGTTGGAATTTGTGTGAGGGTATGATTGACAGGGGGCGGGGTGTAGTTGAGGTAGATCGACTGCGTGTATGCAGGTGTTGCAAGTCTGTAGGAATTTAAGGCTTATAGTGATTTGGGGTAGGTGAGGATGTTGTTGTACGAGTAGTATGTATCCATGGGAATTTGTGGATGTGTCTGTCCGGAGGAATTTAAGCGAGGCTGTTATTGGGAGTGGGTGTGGTGTAGTTGAGGTTGATCAACTGCGTGTATGTATGTCTATATGTTTGTAGGAGCTTAAGGCTGATCGTGATTTGGGAGAGGTGAGGGTGTTGTTGTAATATGTATACGTAGGAATCTGTATGTATGTATGTCTGTAAAAAATTAAGGCTGATCATGATTTAGGGTAGGTGAGGTTGGTGTAGTAATATGTCTGTGTGTATGTACATATGTTTGTAGAAGTTTAATGCTATTAGTGATTTGAGGATAGGCGAGGGTGTTGTCGTACGAGTGATATGTACCCGTGGGAATCTGTATGCATGTTCGTAGGAGTTTAAGGCTGATCGTGATTTGTGTTGTTGTCAGTGTTGTTTGTAGGAATGACCGTGAGAATTTTTGTATGCATATCTGTAGGAATTTAAGGTTGGCCGTGTTTTGTGAGGGGTGGTGTGTTGTTGAAATAATTTGAATTTTTCTTAGATGAAATCTGGTATATATGTGTGTGTGTGTGTGTGCGTGTGTGTGCGTATGATTTTCTCACGCTAGTAGTTTTATGTACGTAGAAATAAATTGTATTCAATATCGAGATTTGGTTCTATAAAATATTTTCATATATCTGATACATATACATAAGTATATTTTCATACTCAAGGTTGCTGGGTATTTTGTCATGCTTAAAATTGTGTATATTTTCATACTCAAGGTTGCTGGGTATTTTGTCATGCTTAAAATTGTCCAGCTTTAAAGTCTGCCTGCGAGAAATTTGTTTATATTACAGATTTTGTTTATTTAACTACGTCCGGCTTCTTTCCCTGAACTTCTTTTCATACGATCATGGGAATTTATAGTTTCTCTGTCCATAATAAGGTCGTTTAGCTTGGGCATGTGCTCTGACTGAATGATTTGCGTTATTCATATATTTTTATGATGTAGATATGTAAGTGTGATTGTCAAGATCTAATAAATATTTGAGTATTGATAAGAAATTTGATATTATGTGTACATACATATCTACAAATTGATTTTATGTATGTATGTACATATGTATGTACATACAAATAAGTGTTTGCCTCCGTGTTTGAATACATTTTTTTTGTTTTTGTTGTTGTTCTAAATATTCGCCTGGTCTTTTATATATAGATGTCAAATATCTTCATAGTTTTTTTTTTATTTGAAATTAAAAAACGTTGATTTAATTTTTATCTGTATTTACTTCAAAGTTTGTGAGGATTTGCTGTTTTAAGTAAAACTAAATTCCTAAAGATACATACTTTAGAATAATAGTAACTATAATAGAAATATTTCCTATATTTAATTTACATTTGTTTAAAGTTGATGCAGCTTATCTTCATTCTTAGAAATATTTTGATACAAAATTTTTTCCAGCCGTAGGCTTTTTTCATCACCTTTTACATTTATTTTAGAATATCTTGCATTGCCTTTTATACATTTATAAACATTTTTAAATGAAACTGATCCAGCAGTCCAGCTTATGTAATGATAGTTTTTTGTTAGCCAGCTTGCTTCTTTTTTTTATTTTTTATTGATTATTGAGTTTTATAATGAAATTATTATATTCGTAATTGTTGAAAACAATCGCTACTTCTTTTGCGATGAAATCATTTGAATTACTTTTGAAACCTTGTACGTATATAAAAATTATGTTGTTTTCCATATTACTCAATTTATAAGACTTTTCGAATTTGACCTTTGATAGGTATATATATATTCTAGTATATGATCATGAATAAGAATACAGTAAGCTGATTTCTTTGCTTACTATTTCAAATTAAAATTTTATTCAATTAGCCCGATATTGAATAAAAGGAGCTTTTTTATCTTAAACTCTGGTACAGGTAGAAACGCATGAGATTCTTTCATATACTACCTTTGCTGGAATCTTAGATACATGTAATAACTATATAGAATTGCATTACGTTTATTTTTAAATTTTATGTTAGGATTATCATCATATGGATATGAGACTGAACTTAAATGTACTTTTAAATTAGTCAATTCATAATGAATAATCTTATTTTCTTCTTGAATAGCGAACAACAGAAAACGAAGTCGTTTTCTTACAATTTAGGTCTAACCTCTCAACTGGTCCTCTAGTATAAAATATGACTTTATATGTCAACATTTCTGACTCCTCTTTGTCAGCGTTAGGGATAATTAATTTTAAACTTTTTATTCTTCAAATTGTGTTACTTCATACTGATAATATGTTTAAGTACATTAATAATGTACGAGTATATGTTTATTTTATGACGGGTCCCTATAGCTTTTATTTGATGTTCTAGATGAAGTGTTTTTTTTTTTTCTAATTTTATTAAAGTTTAGCGTATTGCGTATATATTTCTAATATATTTAAGTGAGCTTTTTGTACCTGTCAGACAGAGTGTACGTATCAGTTGATCAGTCAGTCTCTCTTTTTATTTTATTAATTTTTTCTTCTAATGTGTCACTACTATTTTTTCAGATTTTACTACTTGAAATAGAAAATATTTATATAATTTTAAAAGTATTAATATATACATACATATAGGTAAATATATGTATGTACGTAAAAATTAGTTCATATACAAAGAAATACATCTTTAATAATCAACTATTCTAGAAAATCGATCTAAAATAACACATTTACCTCCATCATCATTTCACCGTCAGTGTTTTCATAAAGTGTTAGAAACATTGGAATATCTATGTTTAGGAGAATTTTTACTTCAAGTGTTTCTATATAAGATTTGGTGTTTGACCCCTTGACGTTATTGTGGTTAACGTAGGCTGCGTTGTATCGCATTCAGATGTAATAATTTCTCACTTAGAAAAGGTCCTCATTACCATCAATCATACCTGTATATAATACATTCATGAGTTGAGTTGATTTAGATACAATTGCTGTCTACAAATTAATGATTAGAAAAAAGCTTTCTCATCACATTCTAACAGGTTTTAATATTTTGCTAGCATGCATGCTTTAGCATGCTATTCTATCAATAGTGAGGCGAGAGTCCGACATATAGTGGTGTTTCAATTAAAAATCTATACAATTAGAATTACGAATTCACTCTTTTGAATTTTTGACAAAGTAGATACATATGTATGTATGTATTTCACTTGCCACAAACTCTTAAAATTTCTGTACTTATAAAAATATGATGTCAGGAATTTTTTTAAATCATACATGCTTCGGCATGCTTCCAATATTTTTCTCGGTAAATTTATTTCATACTCATACAGATACAGATATAAAGTAAGATCTGTTTACATTCCATTTTACAATTTATGCATGCTTCAGCATGATTCTAGTTGAAGTCTGTATTTATTTAGTAAGTTTGTTTGATACCCATTCATACACATGTACATTGTTAAAGATTGGATATCAAAATCCAATTTTCTTAGTTTATCTAGAAATGAACAAAGTGAATATCTTTTATAATAACCATATTCACACTTTAAAATTTTGTGTGCTAGAGCTTTCGAAATGGAAAATGTACACCTTTTACTACAAAAATTGATAATATGATGTGTTGCTGAATATTTTGAACTCTTAAGTTTTCACAATATTTCATACAGACCATCAAGTTTAGAGAATTGTAGTATATTAAGCTATTTATCTTCCCTGAGACCTAACATTCCTAATCAATCCTTCAAAAAACCAATACAAACTAGATTTTTCCTTTTTAATTTTATTTATATTTTCATTGAATTTCAACATTTTGTACCTCTTCAAATTACTGTATACTGTATTTTGCACCTTTTTCTCATTCGTTGAGTTAACTTTAATCGCAAATATTTCAATGATGAGATGAACTTTTCTATTGTAGGCATTAAGTAAATCTTTGTGTATATCAATCCACTTATATGAACCATTATACCTAAATTCTTAACACATAATTCCTTTTAATGATCTATTAATTTATTCTACTATTGATGCTTTCATATTATGAAATTTTTAATCCTCTGTTTATGCATGAATTTTGCAGTGTTTATTAAAAATTCTTTACCAACATCTATATGTATTTTTTTGTTTTGATACTCATATCATTTCAAAAATATTTTCCATTGCCTTGGTTTTTTTTTCGAGTGCAGCTTTTATTTTCAACGATACTCACAATATAAATTTTGAGAATGTGTCAGTTACAGTCAGCAAAAAATCAATAATTTCTATTTTCTCTAGAATAGCTACCCAGTTCACCTAAATCAGCTCCATAAAAGATCATCTATTCCATTCATTACATCACTACAATACACAAACAATTTTATAAATTTATTATGGATTACGTTTACTAAATTTCTTTTTAAGAACATTGAGTTGTTTTACAGTTTTTTGGCGAGTGTTGTGATCTACTTGATACATTTTCAGCTATTTATACTAAAATGTAGTTAATTTTCCAATCTATAAATTTTATCGCTCAGCTGTTCAATTTGTTTGTCAAAAGATGATTTAATTTTTAGAATGTCTTTTTCAATTTTATACCTATCTTCTATCGTTAATTTTATTTCGCACTCCACTCCATTAATTTGCATTTGAATATATCCTTGAATTATATTAATGCCTTAAGCTTTATTATTAATTCATCCTTTAGTTTCTAGATTTGAGTTTCCAGAAACAATTTACTGATAACATTATTCTCCGTCAGTGAATGATGATGATTCTCTATGTATGCATTGGTAGAAATTATATATTTTATTTAGTTTTCAAAATCAAACTTGTCATAGTATTTTCACGTTTTATCAATCACTAAAGAAAATAAACCCACTTTTAAACTCCATATTTGACCATCAACTTGTATTTTATCTTTATTCAGTTTTAGATTTCTATCACCAAATTCCCATTCATTATTGAAATCTTTAGGTGAGTCATAGTTTGTATCTAATTCATTTCTTCCTTTCAAGACTAATAAGTTAATATAAGTATCTTCGGTGTTGGAAAGCTGTGGGTAAAAATCATCTTCTTCATCATCATAATCATTCACAGTATTAGCATCATTAAATAAGATGGTATTATCAAATATTGTTCCTTTTGAAAGTTTCTTTAACTTCTTTCTATCTTGACTGATGGTTTCTGAGGCTTTAATACTTATACTATTTTCAGATTCTATATTGTTTTTACTTTGTTCTTTCTTGTGTATTCTTTCAATATTTTTAGAACTATTCATGAATTCTTTGAGAGGTTCTGTTTTAGGATCAAATATACATATCTCTTAGTTGTTCACGTGTATCTATTTCACCAGTTTTTATACTACGAAGCTTTTTCTTCAAGACGCTTCTTATCAACACCAACTGTTTAAAATTTTCTCATACATGTTTAATAATAGCAAATAAGAGGTATCAGCTATTAGATCAGGTACCACCTATTAGATCAGCTATCAGCTATCAGATCAGCTTATCAGGAGCTGGTCTGGTTTTCAGATCAGCTTATCAGGAGCTGGTCTGGTTTTCAGATCAGCTTATCAGGAGCTGGTCTGGTTTTCAGATCAGCTTATCAGGACCTGATCTGGTTTTCAGATCAGCTTATCAGGACCTGATCTGGTTTTCAGATCAGCTTATCAGGAGCTGGTCTGGTTTTCAGATCAGCTTATCAGTACCTGATCTGGTTTTCAGATCAGCTTATCAGGAGCTGGTCTGGTTTTCAGATCAGCTTATCAGGACCTGATCTGGTTTTCAGATCAGCTTATCAGGACCTGATCTGGGTTTCAGATCAGCTTATCAGGAGCTGGTCTGGTTTTACGATCAGCTTATCAGGAGCTGGTCTAGTTTTCAGATCAGGTTATCAGGTATCAAATCAGATTATCTGTTTCAGATTGGGTTATCAGTTTACAAGTAGCTGAACACTTATAACATCTAGATGAAGGAAGTTTAAGGTCAGATAAAATGTGAAAAACTATACTGTTATGTAGTCAAGTTATTTTCTAAGACGATCGTCACTTAATTCAGTATCTTTGCTTATAATCAAAATTCCATATTTTTAATACCAACAAGATTTATATTTTTCTCACATTACTTAAACATTCTAACTACATTATGATTATTTCCTATCAAATGTATGGTGATTCTGGTATAAATTTGACATTAGTAGAATGCATCAACATTCTTATCTTACCCCATACAAAAATATGCTTCTCACACACAACATGGTTAAATATCGTATTGGTATTACTTCTAGATTTCTTAAAAGAAATAACAGATTCATTATCTGTAAATGTGTAATACCCATGACTTTCATTAATGAAATTAATTTCTACAGGTATTTATATTTAGGTTGTTAGAGAGATTTTGAGTTTAAATATGAAGATGTTTTCAAGTTTTAGTCCATTAGAACTGTCTAGCCAACCAATCATAATATTATTATTTTTTTATTTATTTTTTATTTATTTTTTTTACCAATTTAACAGACCAACTATTCTTGCACGAATAAAAATTGATAGAAGGGAACTATGATTTATTTTTGAGCTAACGTTTGATGACTCATCAAAATTGCATACCAAGGTATTTTTATGTTGTTTTGACTATGAGTATAGGTCAATATTTATGAAATCCCTTTCCTAAATATTAGTGCATGCACATAGTCAAAACAAAGTATGCTTTAAGTGTTTAAAACCAGTATTACCATAAAAATAGTGGTTTTAAACTCTTAAAATATACTTTGTTTTACTAACCTCATTTTGTAACTAAATGCATTTCATAAATATTGAAGCATACTCATACTCAAAATATCCTTTGTTTTGAGTATGAGTATGGCTCATTATCTCTTATTATAGAAAAAATAGTATGATTATATGATATCAGAAATTATGTTTTCTGTTAACATATGACCATACTATTTTTTCTATAGTAATATATAATATTTATAAAATGCATTTAGTTACAAAATGCGGTTAGTAAAACAACATAAATATACCTTGGTATGAAATTTTGATGATTCATCAATATTTCGTACCATCCTAGGTTGTTTTGACTATGAGTATGTACCAATATTTATGAAATGTATTTCATAAATATTATCTCTTATTATAGAAAAAATAAAATAATGTAGCTATACGATATCGGAAAATATTTTCTGATATCATATGGCTATATTATTTTATTTTTCCTATAATAAGAGATAATGGTTCCTACTCATAGTCAAAACAAAGTATATTTTAAGAGTTTAAAACCAGTATTGTCGTACAAAATACTGATTTTAAACTGTTAAAATATACTTTGTTTTACTAACCACATTTTTTGTAACTAAATGCATTTCATAAATATTGACGCATACTCATACTCAAAACAAATAATATTTTTATGTTGTTTTGATTGTGAGTATGCAGCATTATCTGTTATTATAAAAAAATAAAATAATGCAGCTACACGATTTTAGAAAATATTTTCTGAAATCGAAAAGCTGTATTATTTTACTTTTTGTATAATAAGAGATAATATTTATAAAATGTATTTAGTTACACAAAAGCGGTTAGTAAAACAACCTAAATATAGGATGATACGAAATTTTGATGAGTCATCAAACGATAGCTCAAAAATAAATCATAGTTCCCTTCTATCAATTTCTATTCGTGCAAGAATAGTTGGTCTGTCAAATTGCGAAAAAAAAAATAAATAAAAAAATAATAATAATGTTATGATTGGCTGGCTAGAAAGTTTTGATGGAGTAAAACTTGAAATCATCTTCATATTTATACTCAAAGACAATCTAAATATGAATTGCTGTAGAAATTAATTTCATTAATGAAAGTCATAGGTATTACACATTTAGAGATAATGAATCTGTTATTTCTTTTAAGAAAGCTAGAAGTAATACCAATATGATATTTAACCATGTTGTGAGAAGCATATTTTTGTATGGGGTAAGATAAGAATGTTGATGCATTCTACTAATGTCAAATTTATACCAGAATCACCATACATTTGATAGGAAATAATCATAATGTAGTTAGAATGTTTAAGTAATGTGAGAAAAATATAAATCTTGTTGGTATTAAAAATATGGAATTTTGATTATAAGCAAAGATACTGAATTAAGTGACGATCGTCTTAGAAAATAACTTGACTACATAACAGTATAGTTTTTCACATTTTATCTGACCTTAAACTTCCTTCATCTAGATGTTATAAGTGTTCAGCTACTTGTAAACTGATAACCCAATCTGAAACAGATAATCTGATTTGATACCTGATAACCTGATCTGAAAACTAGACCAGCTCCTGATAAGCTGATCGTAAAACCAGACCAGCTCCTGATAAGCTGATCTGAAACCCAGATCAGGTCCTGATAAGCTGATCTGAAAACCAGATCAGGTCCTGATAAGCTGATCTGAAAACCAGACCAGCTCCTGATAAGCTGATCTGAAAACCAGATCAGGTCCTGATAAGCTGATCTGAAAACCAGACCAGCTCCTGATAAGCTGATCTGAAAACCAGATCAGGTCCTGATAAGCTGATCTGAAAACCAGATCAGGTCCTGATAAGCTGATCTGAAAACCAGACCAGCTCCTGATAAGCTGATCTGAAAACCAGACCAGCTCCTGATAAGCTGATCTGATAGCTGATAGCTGATCTAATAGGTGGTACCTGATCTAATAGCTGATACCTCTTATTTGCTATTATTAAACATGTATGAGAAAATTTTAAACAGTTGGTGTTGATAAGAAGCGTCTTGAAGAAAAAGCTTCGTAGTATAAAAACTGGTGAAATAGATACACGTGAACAACTAAGAGATATGTATATTTGATCCTAAAACAGAACCTCTCAAAGAATTCATGAATAGTTCTAAAAATATTGAAAGAATACACAAGAAAGAACAAAGTAAAAACAATATAGAATCTGAAAATAGTATAAGTATTAAAGCCTCAGAAACCATCAGTCAAGATAGAAAGAAGTTAAAGAAACTTTCAAAAGGAACAATATTTGATAATACCATCTTATTTAATGATGCTAATACTGTGAATGATTATGATGATGAAGAAGATGATTTTTACCCACAGCTTTCCAACACCGAAGATACTTATATTAACTTATTAGTCTTGAAAGGAAGAAATGAATTAGATACAAACTATGACTCACCTAAAGATTTCAATAATGAATGGGAATTTGGTGATAGAAATCTAAAACTGAATAAAGATAAAATACAAGTTGATGGTCAAATATGGAGTTTAAAAGTGGGTTTATTTTCTTTAGTGATTGATAAAACGTGAAAATACTATGACAAGTTTGATTTTGAAAACTAAATAAAATATATAATTTCTACCAATGCATACATAGAGAATCATCATCATTCACTGACGGAGAATAATGTTATCAGTAAATTGTTTCTGGAAACTCAAATCTAGAAACTAAAGGATGAATTAATAATAAAGCTTAAGGCATTAATATAATTCAAGGATATATTCAAATGCAAATTAATGGAGTGGAGTGCGAAATAAAATTAACGATAGAAGATAGGTATAAAATTGAAAAAGACATTCTAAAAATTAAATCATCTTTTGACAAACAAATTGAACAGCTGAGCGATAAAATTTATAGATTGGAAAATTAACTACATTTTAGTATAAATAGCTGAAAATGTATCAAGTAGATCACAACACTCGCCAAAAAACTGTAAAACAACTCAATGTTCTTAAAAAGAAATTTAGTAAACGTAATCCATAATAAATTTATAAAATTGTTTGTGTATTGTAGTGATGTAATGAATGGAATAGATGATCTTTTATGGAGCTGATTTAGGTGAACTGGGTAGCTATTCTAGAGAAAATAGAAATTATTGATTTTTTGCTGACTGTAACTGACACATTCTCAAAATTTATATTGTGAGTATCGTTGAAAATAAAAGCTGCACTCGAAAAAAAAACCAAGGCAATGGAAAATATTTTTGAAATGATATGAGTATCAAAACAAAAAAATACATATAGATGTTGGTAAAGAATTTTTAATAAACACTGCAAAATTCATGCATAAACAGAGGATTAAAAATTTCATAATATGAAAGCATCAATAGTAGAATAAATTAATAGATCATTAAAAGGAATTATGTGTTAAGAATTTAGGTATAATGGTTCATATAAGTGGATTGATATACACAAAGATTTACTTAATGCCTACAATAGAAAAGTTCATCTCATCATTGAAATATTTGCGATTAAAGTTAACTCAACGAATGAGAAAAAGGTGCAAAATACAGTATACAGTAATTTGAAGAGGTACAAAATGTTGAAATTCAATGAAAATATAAATAAAATTAAAAAGGAAAAATCTAGTTTGTATTGGTTTTTTGAAGGATTGATTAGGAATGTTAGGTCTCAGGGAAGATAAATAGCTTAATATACTACAATTCTCTAAACTTGATGGTCTGTATGAAATATTGTGAAAACTTAAGAGTTCAAAATATTCAGCAACACATCATATTATCAATTTTTGTAGTAAAAGGTGTACATTTTCCATTTCGAAAGCTCTAGCACACAAAATTTTAAAGTGTGAATATGGTTATTATAAAAGATATTCACTTTGTTCATTTCTAGATAAACTAAGAAAATTGGATTTTGATATCCAATCTTTAACAATGTACATGTGTATGAATGGGTATCAAACAAACTTACTAAATAAATACAGACTTCAACTAGAATCATGCTGAAGCATGCATAAATTGTAAAATGGAATGTAAACAGATCTTACTTTATATCTGTATCTGTATGAGTATGAAATAAATTTACCGAGAAAAATATTGGAAGCATGCCGAAGCATGTATGATTTAAAAAAATTCCTGACATCATATTTTTATAAGTACAGAAATTTTAAGAGTTTGTGGCAAGTGAAATACATACATACATATGTATCTACTTTGTCAAAAATTCAAAAGAGTGAATTCGTAATTCTAATTGTATAGATTTTTAATTGAAACACCACTATATGTCGGACTCTCGCCTCACTATTGATAGAATAGCATGCTAAAGCATGCATGCTAGCAAAATATTAAAACCTGTTAGAATGTGATGAGAAAGCTTTTTTCTAATCATTAATTTGTAGACAGCAATTGTATCTAAATCAACTCAACTCATGAATGTATTATATACAGGTATGATTGATGGTAATGAGGACCTTTTCTAAGTGAGAAATTATTACATCTGAATGCGATACAACGCAGCCTACGTTAACCACAATAACGTCAAGGGGTCAAACACCAAATCTTATATAGAAACACTTGAAGTAAAAATTCTCCTAAACATAGATATTCCAATGTTTCTAACACTTTATGAAAACACTGACGGTGAAATGATGATGGAGGTAAATGTGTTATTTTAGATCGATTTTCTAGAATAGTTGATTATTAAAGATGTATTTCTTTGTATATGAACTAATTTTTACGTACATACATATATTTACCTATATGTATGTATATATTAATACTTTTAAAATTATATAAATATTTTCTATTTCAAGTAGTAAAATCTGAAAAAATAGTAGTGACACATTAGAAGAAAAAATTAATAAAATAAAAAGAGAGACTGACTGATCAACTGATACGTACACTCTGTCTGACAGGTACAAAAAGCTCACTTAAATATATTAGAAATATATACGCAATACGCTAAACTTTAATAAAATTAGAAAAAAAAAAAAACACTTCATCTAGAACATCAAATAAAAGCTATAGGGACCCGTCATAAAATAAACATATACTCGTACATTATTAATGTACTTAAACATATTATCAGTATGAAGTAACACAATTTGAAGAATAAAAAGTTTAAAATTAATTATCCCTAACGCTGACAAAGAGGAGTCAGAAATGTTGACATATAAAGTCATATTTTATACTAGAGGACCAGTTGAGAGGTTAGACCTAAATTGTAAGAAAACGACTTCGTTTTCTGTTGTTCGCTATTCAAGAAGAAAATAAGATTATTCATTATGAATTGACTAATTTAAAAGTACATTTAAGTTCAGTCTCATATCCATATGATGATAATCCTAACATAAAATTTAAAAATAAACGTAATGCAATTCTATATAGTTATTACATGTATCTAAGATTCCAGCAAAGGTAGTATATGAAAGAATCTCATGCGTTTCTACCTGTACCAGAGTTTAAGATAAAAAAGCTCCTTTTATTCAATATCGGGCTAATTGAATAAAATTTTAATTTGAAATAGTAAGCAAAGAAATCAGCTTACTGTATTCTTATTCATGATCATATACTAGAATATATATATACCTATCAAAGGTCAAATTCGAAAAGTCTTATAAATTGAGTAATATGGAAAACAACATAATTTTTATATACGTACAAGGTTTCAAAAGTAATTCAAATGATTTCATCGCAAAAGAAGTAGCGATTGTTTTCAACAATTACGAATATAATAATTTCATTATAAAACTCAATAATCAATAAAAAATAAAAAAAAGAAGCAAGCTGGCTAACAAAAAACTATCATTACATTCTGCTGGATCAGTTTCATTTAAAAATGTTTATAAATGTATAAAAGGCAATGCAAGATATTCTAAAATAAATGTAAAAGGTGATGAAAAAAGCCTACGGCTGGAAAAAATTTTGTATCAAAATATTTCTAAGAATGAAGATAAGCTGCATCAACTTTAAACAAATGTAAATTAAATATAGGAAATATTTCTATTATAGTTACTATTATTCTAAAGTATGTATCTTTAGGAATTTAGTTTTACTTAAAACAGCAAATCCTCACAAACTTTGAAGTAAATACAGATAAAAATTAAATCAACGTTTTTTAATTTCAAATAAAAAAAAAACTATGAAGATATTTGACATCTATATATAAAAGACCAGGCGAATATTTAGAACAACAACAAAAACAAAAAAAATGTATTCAAACACGGAGGCAAACACTTATTTGTATGTACATACATATGTACATACATACATAAAATCAATTTGTAGATATGTATGTACACATAATATCAAATTTCTTATCAATACTCAAATATTTATTAGATCTTGACAATCACACTTACATATCTACATCATAAAAATATATGAATAACGCAAATCATTCAGTCAGAGCACATGCCCAAGCTAAACGACCTTATTATGGACAGAGAAACTATAAATTCCCATGATCGTATGAAAAGAAGTTCAGGGAAAGAAGCCGGACGTAGTTAAATAAACAAAATCTGTAATATAAACAAATTTCTCGCAGGCAGACTTTAAAGCTGGACAATTTTAAGCATGACAAAATACCCAGCAACCTTGAGTATGAAAATATACACAATTTTAAGCATGACAAAATACCCAGCAACCTTGAGTATGAAAATATACTTATGTATATGTATCAGATATATGAAAATATTTTATAGAACCAAATCTCGATATTGAATACAATTTATTTCTACGTACATAAAACTACTAGCGTGAGAAAATCATACGCACACACACGCACACACACACACACACATATATACCAGATTTCATCTAAGAAAAATTCAAATTATTTCAACAACACACCACCCCTCACAAAACACGGCCAACCTTAAATTCCTACAGATATGCATACAAAAATTCTCACGGTCATTCCTACAAACAACACTGACAACAACACAAATCACGATCAGCCTTAAACTCCTACGAACATGCATACAGATTCCCACGGGTACATATCACTCGTACGACAACACCCTCGCCTATCCTCAAATCACTAATAGCATTAAACTTCTACAAACATATGTACATACACACAGACATATTACTACACCAACCTCACCTACCCTAAATCATGATCAGCCTTAATTTTTTACAGACATACATACATACAGATTCCTACGTATACATATTACAACAACACCCTCACCTCTCCCAAATCACGATCAGCCTTAAGCTCCTACAAACATATAGACATACATACACGCAGTTGATCAACCTCAACTACACCACACCCACTCCCAATAACAGCCTCGCTTAAATTCCTCCGGACAGACACATCCACAAATTCCCATGGATACATACTACTCGTACAACAACATCCTCACCTACCCCAAATCACTATAAGCCTTAAATTCCTACAGACTTGCAACACCTGCATACACGCAGTCGATCTACCTCAACTACACCCCGCCCCCTGTCAATCATACCCTCACACAAATTCCAACAGACAGGTATACACACATACACCGAATCTATCTACCTCAACTACACCACGCTCCCCCGGCTAATCACAGCCTCGCACAACAGACAGACAGACAGACACATCCATAAACTCCCTCGGTTATATATTACAACAACAACTCCACCCACCCAAATCACGGCCTGTCTTCAACTCCTATATTAGCATTAGCAATAATAATTCCCGTCGGAATTATGAAAAATCATTTTCCCGTCGGCATTTGAAAAAAATAATAATCATGTTTTGCCGTCGGCATTAGGAAAAATATTCATGCATTGCCGTCGGCATTAGGAAAAAATAATTTTCACTATTTCACCCCCATTAGTAATAGGAAAAATCATATTCATGATTTTCCCGTCGGCATATATAGTTATGAAATATTAATCTTATGAAACCCCTTAATCCACCCCACAAACATACACACATACAAATTCCCACGGTAATAAAAAACTGGACTTATTAAACCACCCTCGTATGTATTAAACAAACAAACCCCCTTATGTAAACAAAAAATTCCTTATGTAAACAAAAAGTTGGACGGACTTATTGATCCACCCTCGTAGGGTATCAAATTTCACAAATTTCCAAGAATTTTAAAATTTTAAAATTTTAATTACCCAAATTTTAAAATTTTGTACTGAAATTCTCAAATTTCAAATTTTAATTACCCAAATTTCACAATTTTAATCGGCGCCAGAAGCGGCATTTCACTACTACTAAGCTTCATTCTTTTACAACGCTGGTTTTTTTGCACGCTTTTTTTTAAATAATGCAGTGTTTATTGCAGCGCCTCTGGTGTCAAATTAGGCGTATTAAATTTTGAAGCTGGGCTTAGTAGCCATTTATTTTATTGGTTATTTTACTTCGATGATAATTCACAATACCAACGAAGGATGACGTTATATTAGGATTAGCATCCGCTGATGCCGGTGTAGTTTTAGTGCCCAGTGTATTATGCCTGCTTTACTACAACTTTTCCCACAATAACTGATACGAAGGAAGTGAAAAATACGTGATGTTGTTATTTACTGACTGTCGGAGATCGGGCTGCAACTAGGGTGACCGATGACATTTTTCAAAAAGTGGCACCAAATAGGGGATTTATCAAAAAAAAGGGACAAAATTAGAAAAAACGAGAAAACTACACTAAACTTTTTATTTTTAATGTATTTTTATATAACATACCCTAAAAAACGGGTGACAAAAAGTGGCAAGACAGTCGAAAAAGTGGAAAAGTGGAATCGATATATCGAAAAAGTGGCAATTCGCCGCTTTAGTCGGTCAAACGGTCACGCTGGTTGCAACCCAGGACCTTCCCAGGTTTTGTAGTCAACGAGCTAACTACTTCAGCCAACGCCAGCGCAACGTGAGTGTGTAAATACCCATATCTGAAAGCTTGAATTAAAATAATTTTTAGTTGTTTTTAATTTTTTAATATTTCTGTTGCAATAAGGAAAAAGAACTTAAGTCATATTTTTTACTATTTATAAGCGAACACTTTTAAGCTTTCAAGTCGACTTTCAGCTATATATTTTATTTTTAAGTAATTTTCAGAAGCTTAATAATTCCTATTCGAATAATTTTTAATCGAATAATTTTTAACCGAACAATTTTTTATCGAATAAATTTGATTCGTATGCATTTTAGAATAACTTATAAAAATTTTAGTACAACTATTTTTATTAATAGTTTATTTGTTCGAATAAACTTAAAACAAATAATTTTATTTTATACGAAGAATTTTAAAGCCAAATGTTTCAAAATCATTAACATTAAATACTTATTACCCAGTCAGGAGAAAAGTGCAAAAGAAAGTCAAAGCTACACAATATGTATATTCAAAACTATGCCAAAAAAAATGTTTAATTCTTACTAAACTTTATTAAACTTTATTAAATTAATAAATATATTCTATGCAAGTAAATTACTATTTTTTACCAGCTAATAATTTCGCATTTGTTTTTGAAACACTTAAAACTAGAATAAGAAAAAAATATTTGTTTAACATCACAGGCGCTTATCGTTTAGTCCTCTTTCACACACGCCAGGTTTACCTGAGCAGTTTATGTTCAATTTTCTTTTGAACCTGCATTTGCGTTCATACAAACCGTCAAGCAAGTTTGTTTCATCAAGTTTCATCAGTTTGCTTTGTCGTAGAGTATTACGAATGACAAAACAAAACGAAAAAGCAAACTGAACTGGTACGGTCAAGTCTGTACCCCTACTCATTCTCTTTTCCTCTCTCTCTCAAGACTTGACGAGTCGGACCTGACGTGTGTGAAAGGGCACTCACTAAACTTATTATGTCTACTAAAGCGTACAGCACTTAATAGTCGTTACAACCGTATATTCCATTTTAGTTTATTTTACTTCTCGTCATTGCAAAATGTTTCCTTGTCATAACTGTCTTCAGTAGCACCTGTATAAATATAAAAAAAAACTATGCAATTAATTTATTATGTTTAAGTTTGCAAGTTAATGTGCGTGCTCATGCATGCACTGCTAGTTGCTCAAAGTCTCAAAACGTAAGATTCGTTTTAAGAATCACAACAATGAATAGTGCCATGTGATAGTTTTAATAAGATATCACACATGTGCTTTAATTATATATAAATATTAAAATACTTTTTCTTCAAATACAAATTGCTACATCTCATACGGTGATACACTTGCCAGCAATTTTTAGCTCTTGCATAAGTTTTCTTTCCAGAAAATTAAATGTAAATAATTTGTATAGATGTTTTGTATTAAGCTTGATTATATTATAAAGCTTTAAATGGATGTATATACTATGTATGTTTGTGTATATATGTAAATGAAACAATATAATAGTTAACATTTTGTACAATATAAGTCTTAATTAACAACAATCATACGTTGTGGAACACAGACTTGATTTTATTTTTAGTTAGATTTCATGGTTTGTTGTAAATTTTGACTAACAGCATGGAAATTTGTAGCCACAATAATAACCACTGTTTGCATATTGAAATTTGCTTAAGCCAAGTAAATACTTTGAATCGAAAACCTTTTAGTTGTTCTCAATAAAGAATAGTTTATTTGCTTTCAATAGCAACTTCAAGTACATATACAACATTATTTTAATTCAAAGTATTGATCTTTAAATAAAGACAAATTTCATTATTGGAATGTAAAATTCTATTCATAATAATTTTTAAATCGCATAAACTTTTTTAAGGGCATATTTATCATAATGTTTAAATCACAAGAACGCTTTTAAAAACATATTTTTCAAATTTCTTATACATGCACTGATGGTTTGGCAGCTTACATTGCTCTAAAAATATTTGGAAATACTGAATTGAGTTATGCATAATGATTACCTCGAATGATTTTCAGATTTTGCTGTAGCATGAGACATCTCTTTATGATCAAACTAATCAAGTATTGAATACAAAATTCCAAAAACAACATTGTCAGCGCAATAAGCAACATCGTTATATTATAAACATATAACCAGAGAACAGCAATGAGTAGTAAAAAAGTGAGTAGTGTTAAATCATGACTTATAATTTCTTGTACTTATGCGCACTCATACTTATTGCAATGTTGCCTATGAATCGTATTCACTCGAAACTTTGAAGTGTGCATCGAACTCATACTTAGCAACATTTATGACGTTGTTGATTTCAACTCTCCTTAACTCAATGCCCATGGGCGATGCAAAATAAGTATGATTCATAATGCGAACTTCACATACGAACATTAAAGTTCTCATTATGAGGTTATGTGTTTCTCTAATGCTTTTTTTTTTGCAGGAATTGAAAAACTACCCTATTTACAACTATTGTATACTACTTGCAAACTGTTTAATGACTAAAGTTTTAAATAAACATACGTTCATGAGCTGAGTGAGCTGAATCAATGTGAGTAGTATAAGTATTTTCCTGAAATTAGAAATCAAACTGAGGTGATTTATGAGTGTGAGTGTGGTATGACTCTGATGTCGACGTCGCATTCATATTTATTTCAACCTATACTTATAAATCAATGTCATCGTGAGTATGCGTTAATCAGAGTAGTTGAGTTTAAATGATGTCTACTCACTTATACTTAAAAATTTCACTTATATTTAAAAATAGCGAAAAAACGATTCATTGCCGATCACTGGATGTAACGATATGATATCATTATTTTGGAATGATAAGTGTTAGTGTTTTCGTACTAACATGTACGTTTTTATTATAATATCCTTTTTAGAAAAAAAAAATATATGAATCAGTCTTGCAGATCTGGCAGACCATCCCTGAACTAATTAATGAACGAATTATTAAATTGTACGGGAAGCACATGTCATTGCGACCAAAAACTAGCTCTCCTGAGATATCCTCCAACAGGTGCTTGCCCAATTGGCTGTATCTTCTGTGTCAAAAGGCTTCACAATCCTACAGAATATGCTGTGGAGTTACATCATCATAATCACAGAATTTGCACCAGCTATTACTCTCATTTCCAGGTCTGTTGAGGTATTTTCTCAGCGAGTAAGCATCAGAGAACGAAGCCGAATGAAGTCGACGGCTGAGCACAAAATGAACCGGTGGCGCCTAAAAACCGGCTTTAAACGGCTTGTCATATTTTATCAGATATTTCCTATGTATTATTTTTATTTGAAAACAGTTTTTTATACTATTTTAAGACATGTTCACAAATTATGTTCACCTTAATTTTTTCACACTTTTTATATGTTTGACACATCTTAGAATGACGCGTGTTAGATACAACTCTGCAAATGCTGTGAACATAGGCGCAGAAAGGCTATTCAGGGGTTGCATTGCCCCACCCTCCCCCCACCAAATTGCTGTTGCCCCCTATAATTATTAAAAATTGCATAACCCCGCTTGCAAAAAAAAATTTATAGCTAAGATAATGGCTATGAAACGGTGATACCAGATTTTTCAACTTAGTCCTTTAAGCACTGGTTTTATGGCTTTTGAAATACATGAATACATTTCTCTTGTTGGCCGCCACGGCTGTATAGTGTAATTTCATAAAATCAGCAACAATTTTAGCCGAAAGCAGCAGCCAGGACCGGCGGCGGCTGAGATACCGGAAAATAAATCGGCAGCGGCTGAAAATCGGTCGGCTTCGTTCTCTGGTAAGCATCCCAGCAGCTTCCCACTAAGCTAAATATTTTGGTAAAATTTGCGGCATCTGATTACACCTTTTAAATCTATAATAAATTCGGTGAAGTCCAAATTTGACTCGCACACAAAGGCTACCGTACAGGCATTACATTTCTACTATACTATACGATCTTTAGCCTATATAATCGAATATCTTACCTGATGTAGACATTTTTTAAAAACTTTAAGTACCCGGTAAAACTTTTTTCGGTTTTTTTTTGGCTCTTTTTAGTTTTGGCGTTTTTTCCATTTTTTGGCGATTTTGTTTAGTTTTGGCGCATTTTTTCGTTCTGGCGATTTTTTCCGGTTTTTGACGATTTTTTCGTTTTGACGATTTTTTTATTTTGCGGGTTTTTAGTTTTACAATTTTTTTAAATTTCAAGAGTTTGCCTCTTACGGTTTCCAAGATACAGCAAATTGTCAAAATAACATTAACTAATGGATATACCCTTTAATTTTCATTTTATTTAATTTCAGTGTTAATTGGTGTAGTCTGCATAAAATGCACTAACTTTGAAAATTTCAAGTCGTCGTGGGGTTATTGGTTTGCCGTAGTAATAATGTATTTTTAATATACTGTGCGGCAAAACAGTAACCACACGACAAAGTATCTACAATATATAATTTTGTGTATATTACATTAGGATTTCAATATTTCTCGTTGCTCGCCTTAGGACACCCTTTAATTTTTAACTGCCATATATTTGTTTGTAGCGGCCAAAGTTTTATATACAAATAGAATATACTATGAATATTTTAGGTTCCTAGCCCTTACGGTTATCGATAAGACAGCCTGCGACCGACAGACAGACGGACAGATGGACATCATACCAAAAACAATAGGATTCCTTTTAAACTTTGTTACACAAAACCCTAAAAATCAGTAAATATTCGACGACAACTTTTGGAGTTAGTCATGTTTTACACATGTATGCTTATGAGCATAGTGAAAGCAAAAACATGCAATGTTCTTTAAAGTTTATCTCTCATTTCCCTTCTTCTTGCAATTACCTTTTTTTCATTGTGTACTCTTGCACATGTTTAATTATACATGCATAAGTATGGAAAAATAAGTAAAAGTAAACATTTCATAAAAGTACCTCAGAATTATATTTAAGTCAATTTAATTTTATTATCATTTGCATAAATAAATACAAGTAAATACTGCAGTCTTAACAGCAGCTTAAGTAAGCTTTTAATTAAATTTAAAAAAAAATATGTGTGTTTCTATCTTATTTGTATTCAACTGCTTATTTACACACAGATAAACTGAAAATAATTTTCAAATATACATATTTGTAATAAGAAGTAAAAAGTTTTGCTAAAATGTAAACATGGCTGACCCAAGTTGAGATTGAAGTTTGTATTTAATATTTAAATACTTTTTGTGGCTTTTTTACTTTCGTTGTAGTGCATATAGACAAGAGTTCTAAAAAAATTTATATACATATTATATACATATGTATGCACATAGTAATTATATGACTTTTAGTTAGCACCTTACAAAGGAAGACACACACACACACACATGCATATGAATGCAGTTATTAATACTTTTATGTGCTGACTAGTTAAGGGCTTAACTAGTCTCTGGCTGAAAAGCCACTAAAATGCGGCTCTCTTATGCATTCCGGTATGCATCATATTCTTGTTGATTTTGTTTGTGTAATTAGATTTTACAACAGTATCCTTCAAATTTTTAATTTTTTTCACAATTAAAGCCTGGTACGGAGTTCATACGGAATTTCAGGTTCTGATACAAACTGTATGTAAAAAAAAATTGGTAAATTTAATAAAGAAATTTCCATTTGCTAGTACGGACTTTCAAAAGAAAAGTACATGGAATTTTGAAATATGTTGCCTATCTTAGGGATGTTATAAATATAAGTGGATACTTTTTTCAGTCAACTGAAACAAAAATTAATGTTCAAACAATTGTTTGGTCACGGAATTTTTGACATTTCCAATTTTCATCAAATTGTAATAAATTTTTAGTGTTTTTGGGCTTTAAGCCCAGTACGGAGGTCTTATGGAATTTCAGGTTTGTAAATTTAGATTTATCTCTACACGGAAAAATAATAGTGTAGCCTTTTGTGTAGAATTATGTTTGCATAAACACAAATTCGTTCATTTTTGAATTTACAATGCACAAAAACATTAGAAATTAATTACAATTTGATGAAAATTAGAAATGTCAAAAATTCCGTCACCAAACAATTGTTTGAACATTAATTTTTGTTTCAGTTGACTGAAAAAAGTCTCCACTTATATTTATAACATCCCTAAGATAGGCAACAGATTTCAAAATTCCATGTACTTTTCTTTTGAAAGTCCGTACTAGCAAATGGAAATTTCTTTATGAAATCTACCAATTTTTTTTAAATACAGTTTGTATGAGAACCTGAAATTCCGTATGAACTCCGTACCAGGCCTTAAGCCTTTTTCTATCTCTCTTTCGATATTTTAAAGTCTCGTTAAAATGAAAACTCGATTATTTGAACTTTTTCTCTGGTCCCTTCAGTTTCAAATTATTAAGAGTCGACTGTATATGTATATGTATGTATGGTTAATGCCAGAAAAGCTTTGGAAACTTCGAATAATGTTATTCGAATAAAAGTACCGATTCAAATAAAATCGTTTCTTAACAACTCATCAAACAATTACTTATGAAATATTATTCGAATAAAAATGTATCGAATAATTTGTAAAAAAAAATTATTCGAATAAAAAGTTTTAGTAGAGAAACTATCAGCAACTAATTATTGTATGCAATGTTATAAAAATAAAGTTATTCGAATATTTATATTTGAAACAAATTATCCATATTTCTGGTTTTTATCAAAAAGTTCACTGAAATTCAACATAGATACTCGTATGTGGTTAATGTCAGAAAAGCTTTGGAGACTTCTAGTAATGTTATTCGAATAAAAGTACCTATTCGAATAAAAACGTTTCTTAATGACTCATCAAACAATTGCTTATGAAACATTATTCGAAAAAAATGTTTCGAATAATTTGCAAAAAAAAAATTATTTGAATTAAAATTTATCGCATAATTTGCAAAAACAAAATATTCGAATAAAAATGTTTAGTAGAAAAGCTATTACCCTACGTCTACACCTGATATATTTTAATCATAACAAAAGTCAGCTATTTTTTCCTTATGGAATTTGACATTTGTCTTGATAAAAATATATCAAGTGTAGACGTAGGGTTATCAAAAAATATTTATATTAAATCTATATGAGAAACATTACTAAAACAAAGTTATTCGTATACAATTATTCGAATATTTATATTGGAAACAAATTAATCATATTTTTTTTATCAAACTATTATTGATTGTTCTCTAATAATGTGTTATTATGTTTAAAAACAGTTACAGTGGAATCTCCCTTAACGGACACTTCCTATTGGCGGACACCCCCTTTGGACGGACACTTTTGACATGTCCCGGCAGCGCTTCATTTAAATGTTTAGTTTCCTCTTGACAGGACAGTCCCCTTGTACGGACACATTTCAATGGCCCCTTCAGTAACCGCTCAAGAGAGATTCCACTGTATTTACATATTTCAGCTGATCTTTTGCTTTTCAACTTATTTGCTTAAGCATTCATGCTCAATTTTTTAATATTTCTTTAAACAGCTTCTTGCGTCTTAAGAAAAAAACTTTAAAACCAGTTGCCTTTCGAAGCCAAATGCTTGCACTAACAACAGCTATTGTTAACAACACTATACTGCATAACTTTGAAAACCGCAAAAGTTGTATTAATAATGTAAATAATTTTTTCTTTATGTTACATACTGATAAAAAATATTTTTATGTGTTAATAAATAGTTCAAAGCAAAACAGTGGCACAAATAATAAATATCCGAATAACCTTCTCACGTGAATTTCCGGTTTCTTTTGAAATTGTATTTAAGCATCCCTCCGGAAGTACTTCAAAACAGTGAACTTGGAAAATGTAAAATTTTTTACTGCTACCAGAAATCCCACATTTTTTTCATGGGGTAAGTAAATGGCACTATTTGTAACTCAAGGCAAATTCAATAACTCTACGTCTCCACCTGAAATTAACTTTTGCTGTAACTTGAAGTTATAACTGAGTTGTTAAAATAAATGCACTAACAATAATGTTATAACTTGAAAAAAGCATTAACTTGAGCAGTCTACACTTAACATTAACTTGAAGTTAATGTTAAAGTTAGTAATTTTATGTTAGGTGGAGACCGCGAGTAATACAACACTACAGAAAAAACAAATATATTTATTACGAACATTGCGCTTAATTTGAACACCAGAGAAACCAGCAGCTGATCATCATCTGCTTAAATAAGGTCAACTGCTAGGCGAATCCATACTAGATGGTCGCAAGGGATCAGCTGACTATTTTTGCCGCTTGTAATTTGAATATATGTTGGATGTTAATACACATTTTTCACTACATTTTTTGACATTTAAAGTATAAATTTCTCAAAGCGAATTAAGCTGCGTTATACCTTATATGTGTTTGGCTTGGTCACCTGATTGAATTCGTTTTGTTGTAACTTTTGTAAAAACATTTATAACTTTTTTCCCCCATATGCAAAAAAATTAACGTGTGCTTCAAGTGTACGTTAAAACCGGCTTTTGTATGGAAATTTTGTTTTAACGTACACTTCAACAAACACAAATTTTTTTGCATGTGGGGATTTATCTGCATGCATATCATATTAAAATCTCTATGTCAACCCTCTTTTCTCTAGCGACAATTTCACTAGTTAAAATGTCGACAACTTTCCTTTTATGCGCGAGTAGAGAGAACAGTTCCATTGTCAACGGACGCGTCAATAGTTTGTTTCCTTTTTGTTTTATTATGCTGTGCAGTCAATAGCAGAGTTGCTAACCGCTGCCGCTTCTGATTGACGGTTTAAATTCTAAACAAATGCTTTTAGTAGAATAAGTTATTTTTTTTAGACGAGGGTCACTTTGAATGTTTGGTTCAAATGTCTCTATATGTGATCATGAAAGAACTACTTCGTCAATAGTGCTAAGGTCTACTGGTATATTTTCAATAACAACCCTGTGTTATATGTCAATGGGCAATTACAGTGGCTGGGGTACAAACAAACTTTATCATAACAGATAAAGTTGAAAACACAGCTTATCTACTTTTTTTTTGCCTAGTTTAAGGCGAAATCATATAACTGTTCAAAAAGCTGCTTGTATACAAAAACCTGCGCCGGGAGATTTTTTCATTGGCGGCGGCTCTTGAGAAAATCATCGGTGAAAGCTGAGAACAAGTAACATGAAAATCAAATTTAAGATAAAAAATAATTAAAAATAAATAAAATAATTATTATTTTATGTTGTACATGGAGAAGCGGCGGCTGTTTTTCAGTCGAAATAGTCCAAACTTTTTTCGGCCGCGATGTAGATGACTAAAATTATCGACGGCTCGGCTCAGCCGGCTGTGAGCTATTATGGCTTAGTTCTCTGCTTTAGTATCTTCAATCAGCTGCTTTTGACATACGAGGCTCCTAAGGCAACAACAAAATACCATATTGTTTTTATTGTTTATACTTTGCTGTAGTATTAACTTTAGCTGTCATGAATTTGCCTTGGGTACACCTGCCAGCTGGAACTAGCAGCTGATTGTCATTTGCTTAAATGAAGTCACCTGACTAAATTCGCACACGGGATTATAAATAATCCACCTAATATAGACAATATAACAATAAAACTCTCTTATAGTTTATTTTCCTTTATTTTCTACTCTTAGCATTCCTGGCAATCATTTTTTCATCTCATCATAAAATCAATCACGACAGAAAATGTAATTAAGCATAAAATCGTTGTCAGTCACATTCAAGAACATTTCGCTATTAAACTCAAAAACATTTCATGCTTTAACAGCAATGATTTATTGTTTATGTATGTGTGTGCTAAAAAGATTTCTTATTCGCAACTTTTGCAAGTGGACTGAAACAAGTCACGTTTTGTCAGTTTCAGTTGACTGTGAGTGTTAAAATTTGTTTAGAAATTGATAATTTTAATGAACTGTTGCCACACGATCACGCCACTGGCATGCGAACACGAACTTCTGGTTTCAATATTATGCTATTGCTACTACAAGAGTAAATTTTATAGTTTATATCGTTAACTTAACATAAAAAGGGGCCTAACTCATAATATTTTTTAAATCCAGTTTCTTATAGATTTCGATAGAAAAACATGTATCGAAAAATGGAAAAATCTCCATTTCAAAAAAAAATAAGTTAGGGCCTTTCTATATTGAGGAAATGATATGTAAATGATTATTTTTCTTACAAAATAGCTTCTGAAAATTATTCTGCATTAAGCTTTAGCTTTTACAGTTTGAGTTCGCTAGAAAAAAACTCACTTGCTCATCTCTCTTAGAAAACTACATGTGTATCTTATCTTATCTTATCTTATCTTATCTTATCTTATCTTATCTTATCTTATCTTATCTTATCTTATCTTATCTTATCTTATCTTATCTTATCTTATCTTATCTTATCTTATCTTATCTTATCTTATCTTATCTTATCTTATCTTATCTTATCTTATCTTATCTTATCTTATCTTATCTTATCTTATCTTATCTTATCTTATCTTATCTTATCTTATCTTATCTTATCTTATCTTATCTTATCTTATCTTATCTTATCTTATCTTATCTTATCTTATCTTATCTTATCTTATCTTATCTTATCTTATCTTATCTTATCTTATCTTATCTTATCTTATCTTATCTTATCTTATCTTATCTTATCTTATCTTATCTTATCTTATCTTATCTTATCTTATCTTATCTTATCTTATCTTATCTTATCTTATCTTATCTTATCTTATCTTATCTTATCTTATCTTATCTTATCTTATCTTATCTTATCTTATCTTATCTTATCTTATCTTATCTTATCTTATCTTATCTTATCTTATCTTATCTTATCTTATCTTATCTTATCTTATCTTATCTTATCTTATCTTATCTTATCTTATCTTATCTTATCTTATCTTATCTTATCTTATCTTATCTTATCTTATCTTATCTTATCTTATCTTATCTTATCTTATCTTATCTTATCTTATCTTATCTTATCTTATCTTATCTTATCTTATCTTATCTTATCTTATCTTATCTTATCTTATCTTATCTTATCTTATCTTATCTTATCTTATCTTATCTTATCTTATCTTATCTTATCTTATCTTATCTTATCTTATCTTATCTTATCTTATCTTATCTTATCTTATCTTATCTTATCTCTTATACATTACGCTTGGTATTACAAAATTACAACATCAAAAAAAATAAGCAGAAATAAATTCGGCTTCTTCTGAAGTGCTTTAATATATCTGCTGTTAATAATTATCTAGTTGTCTACACAGCTGAAGTTATATTTGTCATAATTAAATTTCAAAATTACATTAACTTTAAAATCATGATCAACATGGCATATCGTCTATCGTATCTTTAAATTTTTGTTTATGAAACAAGTGTCATTTCAACAACATTCATTAAACAATTTAGTCAGCATCTTAAAACTTGTTTGTGAATTATGTGTGTTAAGAACGGTGCTCTCAAAGATTTTAATAATTTATTATTTCTTGCAGCAGGTGGAATTTTGCTACTTGGTTTTCAGGTTTAATTCGTGTTAATGTCTTTCCTTTTTTATACTAGTAGATACATGGGAGAAATCTTGATTAGCACAGCCCCATTCTGTTAATCGAGTGCTTTATGAGAAACGAATTTTAGTCAGCTGGTCCAGACGGTCGACTTGAGTATAAAATTTCAAAGTTTTCTAGACGAGTCGTCTGCCTGACTTGTGGTAACAGTCTATAATTGAAGAAATTCACTCTTAAAATTTTAAAACCTACCAATATGGAGAATAGGGACGAAAATTTGCTGCGTTCGCCTGTAATTATTTAATACACTTAAAGAAATTCTGTCTTAGCTACAAAAATATATATTTTTAGTATCTTTAACATATGTATTTGTTTTGAAATGAGAAGCCCAAAACAAATTGTGTTTATTTCCCATTTGTTGAGAAAATTATTCTTTTTTGGTATTGTTATAATATTTGGGTTGACAGCGTTTAAAAACAATTAATTTTCTAAAAAAATTAAATGAACAAAAAGGCACCTTTTGTTCTACGGCTCCTCAAATAATTTATTATACTTTTCTGAAAGATATTTTTAAGAATTTTTGCTTAAGGAACTCCTTAATGCCCTAATTCAGTAAGAAGATTTAGGACGTTTTTGTTGTTTTTGAAAATACTTTTGATGCATTAAACACATTCACCACAGCAGGCTACACAAAAGCACGACTTCAAAAGCCACTAGCAGCATTTATCGCCTCGTAGCCAGCTACTTAATTATTTTTGGAGACGACAGCAGCACCATCTGCAGCTGATATTCAAGTACAAGTACAAATAGTTCAGTATTGCCACTTTCATATATTTTGCATTTATAAAAATTAATTTTTCTTTTAAAATTTACTTATTTCCCGTAAAAGTACAAAAATGAATCAATTTATTCTTTAATTATACGATATCATTCATTCAACATTTTGTATTACACTGGTAACACTGCATTTACTCATTGCAGCCTTAGAAATAGAAATTAGTTTAATTGAAGTACAACGACAAAATCAGCATAGACAACAACCTGTCGCCTGTCTCATATAAACATCTATCCTTGACATTTGGTAGTCGGTAGTAGAGTTCGACCGATTAATCGGCTTCGGCTTCGGCCGAAAATTGGTAATTGGCCAACATTCGGCCTATGACAAAAATCGGCCGATTAGCAGAAGCCGAATATTTTTCATTCCAAGCTTGAAAAATAAAATTATGTTTGGTCGTTGCTCGCCGACAATTTCTATTGTGTTTAACGTTTTGAAAGGGTTGCTTTGAAATACAACCCTGTTGCTTTCTATTTTCTTTTACTTGGACGTTCTTGTGAGTGATCATATGAAAAAGCAATCTAGATATTGCAAAATAGCCACCATATATATTTTTTCTAGTTATGTATCCAATAGATATTACAGCTATTTCAGTGATCTCAAAAAAGCAAAGTTTTTTCTTAATTCATATATAACGTATCATTTTTAAAATTTAAAACATTCGGCTTCGGCTTCGGTTTTGGCCGAAGTTAAGGATTTTAGCCGAAGTTCGGCTTCGGCTTCGGCCAAAAAAAAAACGCCTTCGGTCGATCTCTAGTCGGTAGCTTGCTGTGGTGAATGTGTTTAATGTATGAGTTCTTGTTTTTTAATTCTCTGGATTCTTCTTCAAAAATGGTTGTTGCCTTTGATAATGAAAATAAAAATGGTATTGCCATGTTTTTAAAACATAAATATTAAATTAAAGTATTACACAATAGTTTGAAAAATATGCGTTGGATATAAATTTGGGAACAAAATCATAAAGCAAATACATGAACCTTCTAGCATGGACAATAAATAATAAATGTTTTAAAGAATCACAACCGCAGCTATTTTTTTTCGTCCATAGACAAGGCGATACAATCGTCGAACAGAATTAGGGCTTAAGCTTTATTTGTATTATCCATAACTCGATTTTGTCTTAAGTCGACTTATGCTGTTATCGCTTTTACACACATATATATTATTCATATGTAGTAATTAGGATTTTAAAAAAATTTTATTTTCTTCGATTCGACTAATTAATTATCTTCTAAAAAATTGTATTCGATTAATTTTTAATCGACTAATTTGTATTCGAATAATTTAATTTCTAAAATTTTAATCTGTACAGTTTGAACTAAATTTCCGAAAACTTGTTCGATTAATTTTTAATCGAAGAATTTGTATTCGAGTACAAATTCTAAGATTTGAATAATTTTTATTAAGCTCATGGAAACTTGTTTGAAAAATATTATTTTAAGGAATTTTTTTTTTTAAATATTTGAAAAATATTACGTATACATATACTCGTATTACAGTTTATTCGAATAACTATGTTCACATAAGTTTTAATAAAAATAATTTTGTTCAAATTATTTTGTTCAATCAAATTTCAATACAATAATATTTGTTCGTATGAGTTGTAATCGAATAATGTTATTCGAATGACTTTATTTACATAATTTATATTCGAATAAGTTGTTATACAAAAATATCTTTACAATATTAATTTTCTGTAACCCTCAATTTAGTTTTCTTTCGATTTTATTATATTTGGCGAGATCAAAAAGTGTTGTATTGCATGTCATATTTTCATAATGTTTTAAATTACTCGTATTTCAAAATTTGTTTTTCTTTTAAACAAAAATTTAAGTAAATTATGACAATATGACACAATAGAACACTTTGTGAATAGGCCAATTGTAATTAAAAATATTATTTATACCTTGAAGAAGTTTATTATTTGAAGTGTACATACAATAATTGTTCAAAATTTGTGATTGAAGTCTACTGTTGATTTGGTTGAAGCGCCAATGAAATACGTATATAGACATGCTAAGCCAACAACAAATAAATTTCAAATATTGAATATTATTTATAGCTAAATATGTTTCCAAAAAATTATTTCCATGTAAATTTTTAATCGAAAAAAAACCAAAAAACGCTTAAATAAATTTGATGTCTTTGATCATTAAAAATGCAACAGCAAACTTAATTCATGTGGCCATAAAAATGTGCACTGCAGATTGAATGGAAAAAAATGTTCTTCATTAATTATAATAGTTTGTTGCAACTTTTCTAGTTTAATGCTTTGCTTAAATACAACATTTTACGAGTCAATGCATCCCGGTGGCACATGAGATGTACCATGATTGCAGAAAACAAGTTTTAATAAACTCCAGAAGAGAATTGTATAAAAAACTATTTTCTTAAACAGGCAAACGAATGTAAATTATTAAAAATATTCATTTTGCAATTATATTTCAATCAATTAGGCCTATTAGACTATAAACATGTAAATTTATTTGCTCCGGAGCAGTTAAAATTTTAATAAAGATATATAGAATTACTGTTTAGTAGGAATTCTGTGCCGAAAGAGTAGAGAGGAGAGGCTGATATAGCTCATAGAATTGTTGGAAAAATATGGTCGGAGTAACTAGACCATGGGTAACGTGAATAAAAAGAAAGCATTTGCTTTTTACTTAAAAATTTGTTTTAAAATCTAAAATATGTACATATGTGTCTTTTTGTTTTTTTTTTCATTTTTAAGCAAATGCTTTTTTTTAAGTCTAGTTACTCCGCCCATATTTGTCCAACAATACTATGCAAATTTATTTTGTAAAATATTTATGAAATAAATAAATAATATCTCTCTAGCTCTCTCTCTCTCTCGCTCTCTCTCTCTCTCATACACACATACAAACAAAATAAAAAACTTGAACCTAAAAAAGCCACGCATGCAAAACAGTGCACTGTGAGGCGTTTTCGTAAATTGTGCTATTAAATTTTAATCATTAAATTTAAAATGATTAAAACATGAAGAACAATATTTAAATACCAGACGCTTGACTTACATACGTACATATGTAGATATGCCTTTATTTATTTATTTATTTGATACTTATTTAATTCAGTTTTTGGTGTCGTTATATACGTAAGTATGTATATGGTAAGGGTTTGGAAAATTTTTAATTTAGCTTATACACATGTATACGCATTCGCTACAAAATGCAATAGAAATAGAGTTTTTGATTTCCCGGGAAAGCGGAAAACTTTTTTATATGTATATTCCCGGATCCCGTGATCCCATTCCATAGAAATAATAAACATTAAATTTGCCAGGCATTAACACAAATTTGATTAGAATGCTTAAAACATTAACTAAAACACATCTTATATACATAAATACTCCTATGTTAATTTAAATTCGATTTAAGAACAAGAACTTTATGTTATTTTAACTTTTAGTTTTTAAATTCCTTAAAGGTTTTTACCAACACGAAAAACTTTGTTATATAAGATCAAAAAAGTAAACTCACAAATATAAGTAATAACATAATAGTTAATAAAAACAAACATAAAATAAAAAATACTCGAGGTTTAAGATCGAAAACAGATCAGTAGATTTGTTCTTAAAAAACGTCCATACAATTGAGTTTTCCATGTAAAACAATTTTATTAAAAACAAAATAAATTCAGTAAAGTGCGACTTTGACTCGCGCACGAAGGGTTCCGTACGTCGGGCTTTGAGCATTTTTTTAATACAGCGTTTTTTAAGTTTTTGACGTTTTTTCAGCTGAAATATTTTTTTTGGTTTATTTTTCGCTTTTTTCTCGTTATGGCGATTTTTTTAGTTTTGGCGATTTTTTTCATTTTGGCGATTTTTTTTTCATTTTGGCGATTTAATTCATTTTGGCGATTTTATTCATTTTGGCAATTTTTTTTTTCATTTTGACGATTTTTTCATTTTGGCGATTTTTTCATTTTAGCGATTTTTTCATTTAGGCGATTTTTAAATTTTGGCGATTTTTTCATTTAGGCGATTTTTAAATTTTGTCGATTTTTCCGGGTTTTCGCGACTTATTTTCGTATTACAAATTTTTTTTAATTTGGTGCTTTTTTTCGTTTTGGCGATTTTTTTTTTGTTTGGCGATTTTTTTCAGTTTGGCGATTTTATAATTTTGGGATTTTTTGTTTTACCGCTTTTGAAAATTTTAAGAAGTTTGCTCTTACGGTTTGCAAGATACAGCAAGTTGTCAATATTACATAGTCAAAATTACATTAACTGATGGTACACCCTTTAATTAAAATTTTTTTAAATTTTAGTGTTAATTTTTCTAGTCTGTATAAAAATACTCTAACCTTACAAAATTCAAGCGTATATACATACAATTGTATATATATATTACATGGGATTTTAACATTTTTCGTTGCTCGTTTTGGAACACCCTTTAACTTAAAACTCTCATGTATTTGTTGTTGTAGCGGCCAAAGGTCTACACACTGTATCCAAATTTCAGGCCCGTAGCTCTTACGATTCTCGAGAAAATACCCTGTGACATACGGACGGACAGCGTAGCGAAAATAATAGGGTTCCTTTTCACCTTTGGTGTACGAAACCCTAAAAAGAGAATAATGATTTCAATAAATTACTTTATAGCCAGGGACCGAAAATAATTGATATTTTTTTTCTTTCTGAAGAAAAGGCTAATAGAAAATACCGATTATCTACTTTAGGTTATTATTAACCATTATTGTGAGATATACATATATTATTATGACCGTTTTTTTTTTTTACACACATATATTTATTTATTGTATCTTCGAAATATGAACTAACAATAAGTATTCAAATCTTAAATCTATATATAATTATTAGGCCCGACCAGTATCGGACATAAACTTAGTGATAGTAATTAATAATACATAAATTTCGTATTAAGCACAATAATTATTTTCAAGAAGTATCATTTGGGGTGCTGACTATTAGGGCCCTTGTGTCCCTCTTTTTTAGGCGGATGTGTCCAGTAAAGTTCAAGATATTACGAGCAAGCGGATTAGGATGTGACTCGAGTTTTGTTAAATATTTACCTGCGTATTTTGCAATTTCTTCAGTCACTAGTGGCATATTTAAATCACGATGTATATTTGAATTTTTGATGTACCATGGAGCCGATGTTATTAACCGTAAAATTTTATTTTGCTGTCGTTGGATTCTATCCACATTTAAAGCTGAAGCAGTGCCCCATAGCTGAATTCCGTAGCACCATATTGGCTTCAAAAGCGACTTGTATATCAAAAGTTTGCAGTCTAGACTGAGTGTTCAATTTTTGCCAATCAACCAATGTATTTGAGTTAACTTAAGTTTCATTTGAATTAGTTTAGCGTCAATATGATGTTGCCATGTAAGCCTTCGATCAAGGTGTATGCCAAGGTATTTTCACTTGAGAATGTTGAGGAATATTTTGATTATTGATTCGAATGGGGGAACAGGTATCTTTTCTTAGGGTAAACGTTATATGAACACACTTTTGTTCATTTACTTTAATTCTCCATAAGTTCAACCATCTTTCAAGCTGGGTAATGTGTGCTTGGAGATTGCGGGATGCCTCATCAGGGTTTTTGTGCATACTCATACAGGCTGTATCATCGGCAAATGTAGAAGTGTGGATGTTATTGCTCACAGGCATATCACAAGTATATATTAAATACAAGACTGGGCCCAAAATACTACCCTGTGGCACACCAGAAGATATAGATTCGGGCACACTCATGAAGTCTCCTTCCACAACAGTAAACTTCCTATTAACAATGTAACTTTCCAAAAGTTGTTCTATATTTATTGGAAAATATGTCTTCAATTTTAAAAATAGGCCTTTGTGCCATACTTTGTCAAATGCCTGAGAAACATCAATAAAAAGGGCAGAACAATACTTCTTTTCTTCAAAAGTCCTCCTTATAACTTGAACCAATCTATGCGTTTGCTCAATAGTGCAATGCTGACTTCTAAAGCCAAATTGATGGTCCGGGATGCACCCATTATCAGCTAAAATTGTGGACAATTTATTCATGAGCAGCTTTTCGAAAAGTTTTGAAACTGTTGATAGTAAGCTTATAGGCCTATATGACTCAGCCTTGGTAAGATCTTTACCCGGCTTCGGAATCATTTTAATCTTGGCAAGTTTCCAGTTATGTGGAAAATACTGCATTCGTAAAATGGCATTAAAAATAAATAGCAGGATTCTTATTGCAATATGAGGCAAGTTCATCAGCATCTTGTTGCTAATTCTATCAATACCTGGAGCTTTCTTCGGATTAAGTTCAGCAATTAGTTTTTGTACATCGCGCATCTTAAACTTTATGGGTGGCGGGGGTAGAGCAACTATGCTCGGCAAATCAGCAACACCAGTACATGTGTTTGGGGTAAATACGTATTTTAAATGATTAGCAAATATGTTAGCTTTTTCAGTATCGCTTCTTGCCCAACCTCCGGTAGATGTGCGCAGAGGTGGTTTAAACTCAACGGGGGTTTTCAGCTTTCTAGCAAGGCGCGCCACAAAGAGTAATTAGATGCTGGAGTGACATCAAGGCCTTCCAGATAATTTTTAAGAGATGCAGTTTTTTCAATTGCAAGTAACTCTTGGAGTCGTTTAGTGCACTCTTTAAATCTGATTTTAAGTTGTGGTGATCTGTGCTGTTGCCATTCCCTTCTAGCTCTTCTTTTTTCACACACGACACGTTCAATATCGTTAGAATAAATTTGATTAAATCCAGTCTGCGGATGGGAGGTAGTAGCATGTTCAGCAGCCTGTGCAATCATTTCGTTAAGGTTGGCGATGTTAGCTTCAATATCCTCGGGTGTTCTTAGCGTAATGTTTTCCGTGCAATGACTACTAAGATATTTTTTGAATCGCAGCCAATTTACACGATTGATCATCTTCACATACGAGTGAGGTAAATCACTTCTCTGTGGGCTACAGATTGTAACGATCGTGGGAGAGTGATCGGACGAGAGGTCTAAAGAAGCTTCAACGTTAATTAATTCCCTAGAAATGTTTTTTATGACGCCAAAATCTATAACATCCGGAATTTTATTTATGTCAGTTGGCCAATAAGTAGGCTCCCCACTCGAAATGACGTCCAAGCCCATTTTTGAAATTGTGTTGAACAACGCTCGACCTCTGGGTGTAATATGACGCGAACCCCAGAACGTACATATGTTTAGCATTATAGTCGCCAGCTGCCACGAAACAAGGGCCAAGAGATCTATAGAAATCCTCGTATTGATTCTCAGTAATTCCGAATCTGGGAGGGGAGTAAATTGATGATATCACAAAATTTGTGCAAAAATTTTCAACACAAATATTCGTTGCTTGTAGATGTTCCTCACAAATGTTGTCAATAATATAATGTTTAAGTCTAAATTTTATTAGAATTGCTGATCCACCGCATGCTCTTCCTCTCGGGTCCTTTGAATCATATAAGGTGTAGCCAGAAATTTTAAAAAGGCTTCTCGAAGTCAAATGAGTCTCAGAGACCAACATTATATCAATATTTTTTTCCGTGAGGAAGTGCTCAAGTATTATGACCGTTTTGTTAACTTTTTCAGACATTTCAATAACTTTCCCTAAAAACAACTTAGAAATGCATCGATTACATCTAAAACACAATATGTATTCGTCTAGCGAAAACCGAAAAATAAAATTAATTTCGACAATGGTCATTGGTATTTATAGCAAAAAAATATTTCTCACTTATAACTATTGGTTACGATTATAACCATTATTTAAATTTATTAAATGGTTAATGGTTATAAAAACTTCTCGCTATTTCTCTTATAACTGTTATGTTCCTGCTTAAAGCATCCATATACATATGTATGTATGTGACAAAATTATCTTTAAATCTAAAGTTTGTTAGAAAAATCGCTGCTCGCTATACATTTTCAAAAATGCTAAAGTTAAAGCAGCTGTTCTATATGTAAAGTTGTCAAAACTTTTCCAGCAGGAAAAATCCCTGGAAATCGGGAAATTTTAAAACTAGAATTCCCGGGAAAAACCCCTAAATAGAAGAAAAAATATATGAACAATTTTTCTTTAACGTACTTTTATGTATATAAGATTCGTCCGTCACAGGCGACTACAGCACTTTATTTTTTTTTTTTTTTTGTTATGCATTGAACACATTCGACACAGCAGGCTACGGGCTACAATCTGTCAAAAATAGAATACACACATTCTTATGGTAACAATTATTTTAACGACAGCAGGCTACACGACTGCACGACCACCGTTGTAGCTGTCGCCAACTTTAAACTAATTTCTATTTCTCTGGCTACAATGAGCAAATGCAGTGTTACCAGTATAATACAAAATGGTGAATGAATGATATCGTACAATTATTTCATACTATTTACTAGAAACAATATCCAAAAATTGATGTAAAGAATAAATTGATTCATTATTGTACTTTTATGTGAAATAAGTACATTTTAAAAGAAAAATTAATTTTTATAAATGCAAAATATATGAAAGTGGCAATACTGAACTATGTATTTGTACTTGAATATCAGCTGCAGATGGTGCTGCTGCCGCCTCCAAAATAATTAAGTAGCTGGCTACGAGGCGACAAATGCTGCTAGCGTCATTTGAAGTCGTGTGTTCGTGTAGCCTGCTGTGATGAATGTGTTTAATGCATTATTCAATTGTTCAATCGTCTATAAGACACCAACTGAAATAAATTGAGTTTGTACTCTTTCTTCTATTGTTTTCCTTGTTATAACTATCGTCATACATATGTTTTCAGTTTATTCATTTTAAACTGCGTAGAAAAATTCATAGAAAAGATATTTAGTGCTCAGGTTAGGCGATAAACTTTTTTTCAAGTAATTGTTGTGAAATTTTTCGTAATTCTTCTTGCCACTCTTTTGTCTTTATATTTCTTATGTGCATATTTTCATAAGTATTAAAATATTCTAAGCAAAAAAAAAAATGTCTGCTTACTAACTTGGAAATATTTTTACTTTCTATGTACGAGTATAATATGGAAAAGAATTATGGATATCTATTGACTTCTTAATGTGGAAAGAAATGTTCTGAAGTAGCAGGTTGCCCAGGAATGAGATGTCATCTTGGCGATGACAAAATAAAATGCTTAAAAGATTAAAGTGTTAGGTATTGTATCAAGCAGCAAGTTGGACGAAATTTTTATCTCAGCGCTATTGACGTCTGAAATTTTGTATGTGAACTTGGCCTTTTTGCTTTACTTACAAAAAATTTAATTTTTCACTTAATTATGCAGAATTAATCCTCGTATCGTTTTTCATATTATATTAAAAATTTCATACAAATATCTTGTTTACTTAAGAGTGGAGGGGGGAGGGGGCAAAAACAATTCTTAGGTTAATCATTGAGGCTCTTAACTCACTTTCCGAAACATGTTCTCTTCTTTCGTCTCTCTCTCTCTCCCAAAAAAACTAATCAGCTTAAGCTGAAAGTCCATACCATCCGTTAAATGCGTAGTTGCGTTTCATGCATTTGTCAAAAAGTAGAATCAAGGCAATTGTATGTGGCAAGTTACAGAACAAAACGCAAAGAACGTATAGACGCATAGGACTGATAAAGTAGGTTTACTTTCTACTTTTGTATCCGTCGCATGCATCATGCTCTCTTTTATTGGCAAATGTTCGTGGGGCGAATTTAAATTTTTTCTCTTTTTGCATTAAAACAACAAAAATGCTTTCGTATAAGACGTATTGCATGTAACTTGAATTTATAATCGGAGAGAATGTACAGAAACGCATACCACGCATATGCAAAGAACGGATGGTATGGACCTTCGGCTTTCAACGCGTAGTTGCGTTTCATGCATGTGTCAAAAAGTAGAATCAAGGTAATTGTATGTGGTAAGTTACAGAACAAAGCGCAAAGAACGTATAGACTAGAGTTTTTCTTTTCCCGGACTTTTTCATTTCCCGGGAAAGCGGGAAAGATTTTTCGGTTTCCCGGGAAATCCCGGGAATTCCCGCCCAGTAAAAAACAATACAAAATATTTTTAAATTTAGTTTATTTCAACAAAAACAAATTGTAATTCATGAGATCGATTAAATAATAACGTTTTATACACTCATTATTCAAAAAATAATACCGTTTCCGTTCTTTATATAATAGAAATACATATATACCAATATTATAAAAAAGAAATTATACGAGTATTATTAAAAAAAAATTACAAAATATTTCCCTTATGAAAAAATCATTGTTAAACTTAAAGTTGGTTTTACAAACGGATTTTGTATGGCAAAACCAGTTTTAACGCATGCTTTAACCTTAACAATCGTTTTTGCATAAGGGCATATTTCCTTGGAAATAGGACTTTAGTACAGAATAAGCTGTTAATGCTGTTAACAGTACTATTGAATTATTTGTAATTTTCTTTTATTTCCTTGCGCATTTCTGTTTACAATTTTATGAATTGTTCTAGAATTAAATTTTGAACGTCGCGTTTTGCTTTTTCCAAATAAAGACAACGCATTTGTGCCAGATGTAAACTCGGCCTTAGTTGTTGTAAAGCTTTAGGTATTCTGGTATTGCCATCACCTTATTGTTGCACCATCGCATTCATAAAGTGAATAACAACACTCATCAAGGAATGTGTACATACAAATTAAGTTGCCATAACAAAATCAAAAAATTCCGGGAATTCCCGCACAAATTTCCCGGGATTTCTTTCCCGGAAAATGTGCGGGATCCCGGGAAATTTTTCCCGGGAAATCCCGTATGAAAAACACTAGTATAGACGCATAGGACGGATAAAGTGTAGGCTTACTTTCTACTTTTGCATCCGTCGCATGCATCATGCTATCTCTTATAGCCAAATGTTCGTGTGGTGAATTTACATTTTCCCTCTTTTTGCATTAAAACAACAAAAATACTTTCGCATAAGACGTATTGCATGTAACTTGAATGTATAGTCGGAGAGATCGTACAGAAACGCATACAACGCATATGCAAAGAACGGATGGTATGGACATTCAGCTTAACTTTCTACTTTTGTATCCGTCGCATGCATCATGCTCTCTTTTATAGCCAAATGTTCGTGTGGTGAATTTAAATTTTTTCACTTTTTGCATTAAAACAACAAAAACACTTGCGCATAAGACGTATTGCATGTAACTTGAATTTAGAGTCGGAGAGAACATACAGAAACGCATACAACGCATATGCAAAGAACGGATGTTATGGACTTTCAGCTTTAGCAATAAGGCTTGCATTGTGTAAATTAGGACTATAAAAAAGTGTAAAACTTAAGTGCCCATCTAAAGAGGGATCTATCTATAATTTAAATGTCATTAAAATTGGTTAGATATTCGTATTTTCGCCCTACACCCCCTAGTGGTGCTATTTTTGAAAGAGTGGAAAGCTTATGTGCCCATTTATTTATTTTATATATTTTATTTATTTATATATTTTTTATTTATTTATATATGTATTTGTTTTAAATTTTAGATAGTCTCAGAGAAGCAGAAATCTGCACTTAATCCTCCTAGAGGTCCAAGTTTTAAAAACAAATATGTGGCGTATGTGGTTTCCTTCAATTCACCTGTTTGAAAAATAAAAAGTAGTGAATCGTAGAGCAAAAATTGATATGGAGAATTTGTGCCACATTTCACATAATAAGTTGTTATTTTTTTTTTCTTCTAATTTAATAAAGTTGCTTACGCATTTCTTCTTTTTATCACATGATAAAGTAAACATTATTTATTTTCAAGTTAATTTTTTTTAGACAAAATTTAGTACACAGAGAAAAACTGACTCATAGAATCAAGAAGATTTGCTATATTTAACGTTTTTAGGCTAAGGGGTACCCCAGCAGAAAGAAGCGAAGATTTTTTCATAGAGATTCCTTATTGTTTTTATGTGGTAAATCTTATTAATTTTATCAAGAAGAAAACCACATAAAATCAAGAAGAAATCTTATTATTCACAACTTTTTTTACTCAATTTCCGTTATTTTTGGCACCAAAAAAACAATCCATCGAGAAAAATTTCTATAAATTGTAAACTCTAGGGATTTCATATTGATTTTATTAGGTTGACTTATTGATTTTTTCAATAAGGTTTTCTTCTTGATTTTATTAGGTTCCTATATGATTATGTGTAAAGCATCTTATTAATTTTTTTTTCTCGTTATTTCATATCTATAAATAGACATAGAGACAATTTTTTCATGATCTTTTTAATTTTTGTATAAGAATGTTTGCACAATAATTTCAATGGTTATTCAGGTTGCTTGTTAGCATATTGGTTAGAGTGCTTGTCTATCAGTCAGAAGTTTGCTGGTTCAATACTTGGTGAGTAAGTTAGTTAAGAATATAAAATAATGTGTATGTATGTATGTATAATTAGATAACAACTACAATATACTAAATACATACATACATATGTATATGGTATAGAATTTAAATGAAAATACACAAGTACAGAGAATAAACCAACAATTTTTTTTATTTTTTATTAGGTCGCTTCATAAAAACAAGAAGAAACCCTTATTGAAAAAAATCAATAAGATAACCTTATAAAAACTACAAGATTTCTTCTTGATTTTTTCAAAAAGGCTTTCTCTATCAAATTAATAAGATTTCCTTATTGAAAAAAACCATAGAGATTTCTTATTAATTTTGTTCTATTTTATGAGGTATTTAGTAGGCACTGTTTTCTCTGTGTATAAAAATTTGTTAAAACGGAAGGTGAAGAGCAATCAACAGATCTTATAGTCGCGTAGTATATGAATAGTTTATGTACTTGAATAAAAGAAAAGAAACATTTATAGAAACAGCTATCACGCAGATGAAAAATAAACAAAAATAAATAAGCAAATATCACAATTGTTTTTCAGTTTTCAGTTGAGAGAAGATAAATTTTTAAATGTGAAATACGAGTATACCGCTCAATGTTTTTAGTTGAATAGAACTTTCGAGTTTCACAGTTTTGTGGGTTTTAAAAAAAGTTTGAAAAAGTTACAAACTTTAATATATCCCACACGGAAATTTGCTAACGCAATGTTTAGTGTCACATTATGAAAATGATTTATGAACGTTCCGTTAAGCTACTTTTTTTGCCTTAGCTTTCGTTTCCTTTCCTAAAAAAATTTCATTTCAAAAAAGAAGCCTCCTTGAAGGCTACTTACGTACCTTTTCACAATGTATGGTTAAAAGATAACAGAGACTTTAGCTGCAAGTTTTGTATGAAGAACTGTCAGTTAAAGTTCACGTTAACTCATAACCATACATTGTGAAAAGAGACGTTAATATCTTAAAAAGAAGGCCCAAGAATGATCGCATGTAACGGTAATATAAACAATAAAATAGTACCAAAACTACCGTAATTGTTCCGTCACTGCTTCAAAGGTACGTTTTTTTTCTCTTTTAATTAAATTTATTTTGGACCCGAATAGTATAAATAGGTCACCGCTCTTAACTGAATAGTTAGTTCTAACAAGATCAACTTAAAAGTATCAAGTAAAAAAAAATAATTAAATATAACATTTCAAAGTGAAATTAACTAAATAAATTGTGTAAATTTTCTGAAATTAAAACGATGAAATTGTTATTGATATTTTTGCTGGCAAGCTTGGCAATCGTAGTCAAAGCGAACCTGCAAGTAAAGTTCAGTTGGAAACAGATGTCCTATCGTTGGAAGTCCAAGGAAGCGGAAGAAGCTGCTATTAAATCTAAAGCTTACATACCGGAAAACAATTTGCCACTGGGGTTGGATGTATGGAAAAATAAAATGTTTATAACAGTGCCAAGGTAAGTCAAACTTTTATATTACCAGGTCAATCAATGATTCCGGAACTTTTTAAAAGAAAGTTTAATTTCAATAAAAAAAAGTCTATTTTCGATCAAATGTCGCTCACGATAAAATCGAAAAGAAGGCTCGATATATACATACATATATGTATAATAGAAAAGCATTTATCAACTTAAATATGGTCACCTTAAATGTAAACGTACGTAACTACACTTTTATATTTTTTACAGGAGAAACAAAAAACGTTTCAAAATCAATAATAATAGTGTTCTTGAAAATTTTATTCGAAATTTTTCTTGTAGTATGTATACTATTTTTGTTTTTAGCCATTTATTCTATATTAAGGGCCTAATTCATAAAAAAATACTTTGATTTTATGAAAGGTTTATTAATCAAATGTCCATGGAAAATTTGTTTCATAAACCTCTTATTAAACAGAAATATTTTTTATGATAAGGCAGTAAAGCTTTTATGTTAGTTACGTTCTTTGCAATAAAAATTAGTTGAATTCCTAATTATGTCCGTTTGAATTTTTTTAACAAAGTCGTCATTTTTGATCGCAGAGGTCTGAATATTTGCGTGACCATGTAATTTGATAAAATGAACCATAATCAATCAAAAACTCGATTTCGAATTTTTGTGTATTTACGTCCGTTTGCAGTTAAGGTGACGTTATGTACATACATTAATAAATTTTTATATACATATGTAGATGGAAATCTGGCGTTGCTTCTTCATTAAATTATGTGAATCTTAACTCTAGCGATGAAAGTCCCAAACTAATTCCCTACCCCAGTTGGGAGGCAAATTACATATCAAATGTAAAATGTAAACCAAAAAGAAATGACAGTATAATTTCCTCATTTCGCATAAACGTTGATAAGTGTGATCGTTTGTGGGTTTTGGATACCGGTCTGGTAGATATTATGGGCGAATCCAAGCAAATGACTGGAAATGCTATAGTGATTTTCGATTTAAAAACAGATAAATTGATTCGTCGCTTTACCATACCCGGGAGCCAAATTAAAGAAGCTTCATTCTTGGCCAATATTGTAAGTACTATAAAATAAATATGTTTATTAATGAGCGACCACTAAGCTTTCAAGTTTATTCATTGCATCAAACTTTTAGATTGTAGATTCCGATCGTTTGGATTGTTCAAACGCGTATGCCTATGTGCCAGACTTGGGTGCTTATGGTGTTATCGTCTATTCACTTAACAATGATGAGTCTTACCGTGTCGAGCATAACTACTTCCACATGGATCCTATGCAAGGAGATTTCAATGTGGGTGGCGTCAACTTCCAGTGGACCGATGGTGTGTTTGCTATGACTGTTGGACCCAAAAAAGAAGATGGCTCCAAGGATATATATTTTCATGCTTTGGCCAGTACCAAAGAGTTCAAGGTATCAAATCGTGTTTTACAAGACAAAGATTTTGTCACAAGTAATAGTTCCTATTCCCACTTCGCATACGTTGGCAATCGCGGCAAGCACGGCCAATCAACCGCTGAGATTTATGACGAAAATACGGATGTCATTTTCTATACCGAAGTAAATAAGAACGCCATTTCCTGTTGGAATATTAAAAAAGACTACACAGTCAAAAATCAAGGACACCTCGCTAGAAATGCAAATACTTTGCAATTTCCCAACGACTTGAAAATTGATGAAAATGGTAACATTTGGGTATTGTCTGATAAAATGCCCACCTTTTTATACAAAAAATTAGACCCTGCTGCAGTCAATTATCGCGTCCTAACGGGAAATACCAAACAACTAATTAAGGACACTAAATGTCAGTTAAAATCAGAGAGACACTCGTACCACTACTACTAATGGTGGGTGGCATTGCCTGAAGTAGTTAGCACGTTGACTACAAAACAGAAGGTCCTGGGTTCAAGCCCCGTTCCGACAGGCATTAAAAAATAACAACACCACTCACTAATTTTTCTGATGTGCTTTAGTGTTCCTTTGTATCAGTTGTTGTAGGAAAGTTCAAGCGATGAAGGAAAGCACAGACACTGGTCACTGAACTCCAACGGCTTCAGCTGATACTAATCCTAATATAACATCAGAGCACAGAATCATCAGGCGAAATAAAATAACCGATAAAATTAAATTTAATACAACTCATTGACACCAGAGGCGCTGCAACATTGCTTTATTAAAAAAAAAACGTGCAAGAAAGCAGAGTTGTAAAATAATGAAGCTTTCCTCTACCTCTTCCTTCAGCAACTGTCTTCTCTATCACTATCCTCCTTTTCCTAAGGAAGGTAATCCCTAGCAATAGTAAGTAGTACGCATTCATTGCCTGAGTGTTACTTCTCTTTAAAATGAAAAATAATATAAAAAATATATATGTACTACAAAATGTTAAAATTTATGAATTAATAAAAACTATTGTTTTCATATGCAAAAATTCGAAATAAAACCTTAAAGTTAATATCCCAGCAAAGAATTAATATATCGCGAGCCTATATTCAAAATACGTCAACCCAAAAAAGCTAATTGCAAAAAACAATGTATTTTGCCCTGCTTTGCATATTCTTTTGAGATAGCATATTTTAGTCGATCAAAAAGCAAATATTTTCTTAGAGTTTGTCGGAAAAAATATGATTTTTTTTAATATAGTTATTTTTTAATGAATCATTAATCAATCTTTTACTTAATACTAGATATAAGAATTGAAGAGCTACAAGAAAAAACCTAAAATGCCAAAAAAAAAAATAACTTAAGCCTGACTGAAAGCCTCTTCCATCTCGAGGTGTTCAGCTTTGGCACTCTCTAACTTAATCTCTATTGTAGCACGGTCACTCCAAATTTTCAATTTCGAAAGCTTATGTATGTGTGCTTATTTATAGATCACACAGTGTTACAAAAAAGAAATACCTGCTAAGTGTTACTATTTTTCTGGTAGGTATTGTCAAGCACAGAGCTGTTAAATTTCGATTACGATTAGTAATCAATTAGATTACATTTTAAAAAGAACTGTAATGATTATATAATTGCCTTCAAAAGAATTGCTGATAAATAATTGATTATGATTACTAATAATCGAAAAGTAATCTGAATTACTTAAAATTACTAAAAATAATCAAAAAGAATCAAAAAGTAATCCGACTACTTTCAAAGATTACTTTTGACTCTTAATAAATAATCAAAAATAATCAAAAGTAATCCTTAGAGTAATGGGATTATTTTTTGATTACTTTTGATTTTTTTTGATTATTTTTAGTAATTTTAAGTAATTTAGATTACTTTTCCATTATTAGTAATCGTAATCAATTAGTAATCGTGCGAAACTGAATATAATCGTAATTTAATCATTTCCCCACCTTTAAAAAAAAGTAATAAAACTAGTAATCATTACGATTACTAATCATTACTTAACAGCTATCTATGGTCAAGCATAACAACAATCTGTATTTGAAATTTTCTATGCGCCTCCAAAATCTTGAGTTACGGTAAAAAAAACGGTTTTTCGCACCCGTAAGCACTTATCAACCTTTAACTAAGTTAAATATCAACAGATTTTAAATCTGTAAACGGATTTAGAAAGAAAAGACTAAGACCTTTCGAACAATATATATGTCTTGTAAATTTCAGATATATGTCTGTATTTTCTCACCAAATATAAATTTTTCGGTTTTTTCGACACTTTTCTACTTTGGACTCGTTCGTAGGCAGTGTTTTTGTACTGTAACCTTACTGTTTATAGCTTCATTTATAAAGCATAATTGAATAAGAGTAATATGCAGCTTTGTTTTAAAAACTTCCCTAGAAATTGACGGAGTTATAAAACATTTTATTAGAAGACTTTTTGTTAAAAAAACTACGTGTATTTCACGTTCTATTTATATGCTTTCAGTGTATTTAAGCTTCTAGGATAATGATGAAAGCACATTTAAATAGACGTATATCAACACAGAGTACAAAATTTGTACAACAGTGGTCGCCAAACTTTTTTCTTGAGAACCACAATTTTCACAAAAAACAGCAGCCGAACGGAACAACATACTATTTCCCAAGGTCCATTAGGTACGGTGTCAGTTTATGCAAACTTTATTTTTTTATGGTTTTTCTTCCGATTTGGTATTTGTTTTTTTTTCATAATTTTGTTATTGTGAAAAAAATAAAATTAAACATTTGTTATAATTTTTTATTATTGACATTAAACTATATTTCCGGTCATCAGACACCAGCTGTTACATTAAATTTCCAGCTTCTCTTGCCTGTAATTGATGGGATATTATTGCTAATTTAAGCCTTTTCACATCTTGCTTTTGGCAAGAAAACTTTTAACTTGATTTATGTAAATATTCAGATTTTAATGCTTACCCATTAACTTTTCTCTTTTCAATATTATGTATGTAACAATTGTTAATAATTGTCTAATTTAAACAGGAAGTTGTCAATAAATTCCAAAATAAATTTATGCTTGAAAACCAACAAACAATTGTTACCAATTATTTAATTGTTTGCAAAATTATGAATGATGTAATAAAATATGCAATAAAACAACAATTTTTTTTCTATTAATACTTTAATATAAAGAGTTGTATAATTTGTGCTGTTTCGTGTTTTTGTACTCGTATTATATGGAAAGTGAAATTCTAAAATAAGTGTAGCATAAAATAACATTTATTCATTTGAAACAAATGGCTTAAATTGATTATATTCAAGAGTATATGAGGGAAAAAAAGCAATAGCGGTTTTAATTATTAAACGCGTATTGCTGAGTACACATTTGGCATTTATTTTGTCGTTATGTATGTGCAAAGCCGTTCACATTAGCTGTGTTCGAGTACGCAAAAGTTTTTACAAATTTCTACACAACTTTACTGCATTTTACTAAATTTTGTATTCGTAAATGAGAGCACAAATTGAGAGAGCAAAGTGGCAGTTATTTACTGAGCGTTTTGCAAATTTTTACTGCAGAAATTTTTCGTAATAAAGCTTAAGCTTAAATTATATGTGCCATAGCCATAGCCATAACCAAACCAAAATTCAATTGGTTTCTATGCTAATGGCTATGGCGTTATGGCGAGTCACCTATAATCAAATACAGTGTTGCCCATAAGTTTGGTTCGAACAGCTGTTTTGTATGGTTATGGTTTAGTAATATGTATGAAAACATATGATTAAAAAATGTAAACAAACGAAAAGTATAAAAATTTGTTTTTTATGTCAAATAAATATACTTCGTCGGTATTTCTTATATAAAAATAATTATTTTGTTTTTCTTATTACTTTTTAATCATGTTATTGTTGCTTAATGCGGCAGCTAATTGTAAAAAGATGGTGGAAATAAAATAGATGCAAAATCGAATAAAGATGCTTGTTTTGTAAACATTTTTGTTGGATTCTTTTAAACTTATTGCGTTTGTACGAGGGCGGTTCGGAAACTTCTTAGCCTAGCACAAAAAGCGCGATATAAACAGAAAAAAGTTAAGTGTTTTGGAAACTTCCATCTCTGCTATGAACACATGTTAAATTTTTTTTCGATCTGGCAACTCCTTCATATAGAAACAGGTGTTCACAAAAGACGCATCCGCGATTTTTTAACAATGGAAAAATTAGAAATGCGTGGTGTCATTAAATATTTACATAAAAAAGGTTTATCGGGACAAGAAATTCATAATGATATGGTGAATGTGTTAGGTGAAAGTGCTCCTTCATATGCAACAGTAAAAAATTGGGTTGCTGAATTTAAACGTGGTCGTACAAGCATTGAAGATGAACCACGTAGTGGACGTCCAAAAACAGCAACAACAACAGAAATTATAGCCAAAGTGCATGATATGGTATTAAATGATCGACGAATAAAAGTGCGTGAAATAGCTAATATCATGGGCATCTCAAATGATCGAGTCCATTTAATTTTGCATGAAGAACTACAGATGAAAAAGCTTTCTGCAAGATGGGTGCCGCATTTGTTAACAGTCGACCAAAAACGCATAAGAATGAACATTTCTCAAGCTTGTTTGGATCGTTTTAAGCGAAATAAAATGGATTTTAAGCGTCGTTTCATAACTGTTGATGAGACTACTATACTCCAGAGACAAAAGAACAATCCAAACAATGGACTGAAGCTGGAGGAAGTGCCCCAAAGAAGGCAAAAACAATTCAATCGGCTGGTAAGAGTATGGCAACGGTTTTTTGGGACTTCAAAGGTATTTTATTGATTGACTATCTGCAAAAGGGTAAAACAATAAATTCAGAGTACTATTGCAACCTTTTGGATCAATTAAATGTACAAATTCGAGAAAAACGTCCTGGCTTACAACACAAAAAAATAATTTTTCATCAAAATAACGCACCAGCGCACAAGAGTGTTTTAACAATGGCTAAAATCAACGAATTAAAGTACGAGTTGCTTGACCACCCACCTTATTCTCCTGACTTTTACCTGTTCCCAAATCTAAAAAAATTCCTTGCTGGCAAGCGTTTTACCTCAAATGAAGATGCAATTACAGTTGTAAACCACTATTTTGAAGACCTTGAGGAAAACTATTTTAATCAAGGGATAGAATTGCTAGAAAAGCGTTGGACTAAGTGTATTGAAGTTTCAGGAGATTATATTGAAAAATAAAAATATTTTTGAAAAACTAACTATTCTCTTTCATTGATAGGCTAAGAAGTTTGCGAACCGCCCTCGTATATTGCGATTCTCAATAATTTATTAAGATTCTGACTATAAACCAGTGGTTCTCAAGCGCTGTACCACGGCACTTTTGTGCATCGCTTAATTTTAGATATATATAATTATGTTCATATTGTTACGAAAATGTGCACGAACAATCTTAATATAATGTTTTATATAAAAAACATCTATAAGAGTGTTGCAGATGTTATTAATTAAACAACACAATTTAAAGGGTGATTTTTAAGAGCTTTCGGACTTGATTTAAAACTAAACACATAAAATTTAGAAAAAAATTTATAAAATCTTTATGTGAGTCGGTAGAACGATCTATATAATTCAATGTTAATTAATTATATAATTCAATGTTTAAAGATGATTTCATGTAAATATTGGCTGCGGCTACGCCTGAAATGCTTCATACGCTGGGTCTAATTTTGGCATACTCTCTCCAAAATATCATTCGCTATCTCATGAATAAATTCTTCACTATTGTCTTCCAGTGCGTCAGCCGTTGCTGGTTTGTCCCTATAAACATGAGCCTCAATACAGCCCCACAAATATAGTCTAAAGGCATTAAATGGCACGATCTAGGCGGCCAATTGACCGGTCCCAAACGTGAAATAAACTGTTCACTGAACTCGCCTCTCAATTGGGCCATTGTTTCGCGTGGTGTGTGGCATGTGGCATCGTCTTGCTAAAACCACATTTCAGCCAAGTCTAGCTCTTCCATTTTGGGCAAAAAAAAAAAAAAGTAACAGAGGCCCAATCGCTGCGAATGGCATCGAATCGATAATTCACCATCATCAACAACACTGGCGGATTTAGCTGCGATATTTTCCTCTGTGGTTTAATGTTCAATAATGTAATTTTGGTGTGAAATTTAGTCACAATTAGTCCGAATAGCCGCATCAGAAGATCGCCCAAACTGATCACAAAATGGAAGAAGTGCTTGATGCACTTTCTTAATCAAATTTAATCATCTGCAAGCGTTGTTTATTTGTAAGTCGATGCATGGTTACAGACTACAGACTAAACTGAACATGAAAACATATGAGTTGCCAAAAAGAAAACTTGCAAAAAAAATCACCCTTTACAAGCACAGAAACATACAAGACAATGTTGCAGTAAACATTCAACGAACACCAACAAGTACAATGTTTAATTTAATTTTAAAACCTTCAGAAAAGTGAATTAATTCATTTTGGATTAACATTAGATCAGTGCTGGACTTAGGCCTGCGGCCGTAAGGTCCGCTCCTAGGGCGGCATAATTTAAAAGACGCCAAAATGTAAAGAAAAAAGAATAGCTGTGTGAAATATAACATATTGTTACGTTTTTAATTCTCTCTTAAAAACGTTTTTCCGTAGATTCGTAGATTTGCAATAAATAAAAGACCCCAGTGTACTAATTAGGGTTAAGAATGATACAATCTTTATTAACTATAAATAACACTAATCTAAATTCAATTCAAGAGCTTAAATACAAACACAAAGTTTACTTCAATATTCACAATTGGTTACCACTACACCTTCTTTGCTGTTGTATATACACGTCTCAGACCACTGGCTGCGCTAGTGTTGACACAATTCTGCTTTCTCTGTTGCTCGTCACACACAAGACTCACTCTGCCGACACTTCCAGTTGATACACCAATAACAACTCTATGGCAGACTCTCACAGTTGATACACTAATCAGGACTCGCTGGCTTCACTTACACACGTTTATCAGCTTCCACTGCTCCCTTACTCTTTACTCAAGGGACTCCACAATAAACTCAAATCACGACAGACTCTAACTGTCACTATAGACCGTACTATAGTCTCTTCAATCTCCGACTCACGTATTGTAAAGCACAGACTCAAATATCAACTCACTGTTGTATCACAAATCACGGACTGCGCACAACTTAATTGTCAACTCACTTGATTAACAACAGACTTCTTATTAGCAACTGAGCTTCTTCGCAACTGATTTATTCCCAACTAACTTTTGATCGCGACTGAACTGCTGTTGGATGCGTCAACCCCTTTTTATACTTCGCACAACAACCACTAGAATTTTCATGCAAAGTCTAGACCGAATGATCATTATCTTCAATGTTGTTTACAAAGCGCGTAATTAAGTTCATGTGGTAACTATGTACATACGTGTGTATATGCATACATCATTAAGTGGTTGTTTACTTTATTTTTGCCTTTCGCTAGAATTGCCAGGCATGTATGTATGTATGCATGTAGCTATGTCTATCTTCATAACAAGCAGACCCTTGTAGTTGTTGTTGGTTGTTTACGTTTAATCACGTATGTATGTGCTACGCATGTGTATATAGTTGTTTGCTATAGTGCTTGTATGTGAATACGAGTGTACGTTTAGTTATCTATTTAAATACTTCTGGATGTTTCTTTATATTGGCCCTGTTCGAATATTCTTGCGTAACACTTATGTTAACCCGACGGCCATTTCCGTAACAATATTTTTGATCCGGTTCGGAAGCTGTTTTTTATATTTCGTACGAATTTTTTTCCGAAAAACACATTTTTGGGCTGGTTAGGGGGTAATTTTCGTTTTGGGATTTATTGTTTAACCAATTGTAAACCGCTTCTTATGTATTTTAAAATATATTTTATAAAATAAATTATAAATGTATTATTAAAATGTTCGTGTTCTAGATAATATTGTATCGAGTACCAATAAAAAAAAGAGTTAAACAGTCAAAAGTGTATATCGTCGGCTTAGAGTGTAAACCTGTTAAATCCACTTTTTATCAAATATGAATAGAAAAAGACGCCACATCCACTGTCTAAAATATTTATCTTAATTTGAAACTCTACATGTCGAAAAAACTTAATGTATTAGGCTAATTTATAGAAAATATTACCAGTATTTTGTCTCTTCAGTAAAATTTATTTGGAAATCAGTTAGCAACCTTACACCCTAAGGGCTAATAAATCAGTGCAAGTTAATCTCGATTTTTGGTTTAAAATGTGTTTAAACTAGCAAACCTATAAATCAATATAGTATTTAAACCATCTGTAAACGCATAAAATTGGTAGTTTAAACTACCAATACAGGACATATGGTTTTGTTACTTATAGACCATATGTTTTGCATTAAAAGAGCACTCAACTTTTTTCAAGCCTCTACATTTTCATCAGATCTTGTTCAATCTGTTTTCTTATACTCTATTATACTTTTATAATATTTTTCTTCGCCAAACATAAATATAATTCCTTTCTCAGTAATCAAATTTTTTTAGGTTTTTTGCCTTTTTGATTGTGCCAAGAATTGATAGACTGCTGCAAAACAGCTGTTTTTTGACATTTACTCTAGTGCTGCCACAATATTATTTTTTAAACTACATATAAGGTATGGTTCACTGATTTACTTCTGTTGAGTTTAAACTACATATAAATTTGAGTTTAGTTTAACTAAACCAGCGTTTAAATTAGCCCTGATCCAACGATATATTTTTGAACACTACATACATATGTATGTGCCCTTAATTATGAAAGTGGTCTAAGTCATATATTTTTTTGGTCGCAATATTTAGTATATTGCATTTGAATAAAACAAAATATATTTTAATATAATGCAACAATTTAATTTAGACTTGTATTAGTCTCGATTAATATAAATTTATTTAATATATCTTAAATATTTATTGAAGTTTTTTTAAGATTTATTTAATACTTCGAGTCAAAAATGTATATGACCTAGACTACTTTCATAATTAAGGGCACATATATTTTCGCAGCGAGCTGTTCCCTTAATCTTACTAATGTTTCCGTTTGAGTAGTTTTTTTTTGGCAACAGCTCATTTTGAGAGTAAATTAAAAGAAAAATAACTGCTGAAAGCTGCTCAACTTAAATTTCCGCGTGTGAACCCAGTCCAACAGCACTGGCTTACGGACACTTACATGAAACTTGAAATAAATCAACGTAACCTAAGAAGTTATGTAAATTAAAGCACTCAATCGTACGTTTAAATGTTTGTGTATATCCATCAGCATATATAAATAAATTTATTTATACATATATATTGATTTAATTAATTTATTGATTTTATAACAATAATGATAACAAGAACCAAATTTGTATGTAGCATTTGCATTAAATGTTTAAAAATGCGTGTAAGAAAAAAGTTAATGTTTCAGCTGATGTTTGAGTAGAGCATTTAATATTTTAAAATATATAATTGTGGTATTCACACCAGTGTCTTAAGTGGCATAATGTCTTAGCATTTTAACATAGTTTAAAATAATTGTTGTTGTGGCTCAAACAAAAAGTTCACAAAGTAATAAGACTTTCCCAGCTAAGTTTATACTATGTTCACACTTATGTTTTTAAACGTGTTTAACGCCTCATTCGTGTTTAAGAGCTTTTAAACACGACGATTTTGAGATGTTTTACCATACATTGACTTGTTTTGTTAAACATCTCAAATGAAGTGTTTAAGATTTAAACACTTCCTTAAACACGCAAATGGAGTATGTTCAGTGCGTTTTTTGATAACTCTGGCATCTTTGTGTTGTTATTAAATGGCGTCATGTGAAAAATCATTTGGTAAATAAGTAATTAATGCAGAAATACTAAATTATTTACAAAAACATTTGTTGTTTGAAAATAATAAACCAATAAAAAAACATAATTGTTCGTAATTTTTTACAAATACAATAATTTACTCACAAAACGTCAACCTTAAACATCTCAAATGTAATGTGAACGGTTGTGTTTAGTTTTTTAAAACACTTGCCTTAAACACGTTTAAAACCATAAGTGTGAACATGGTATTAGTGTTTGTCATAACTGCATGTAGAAATGAATGCGTGAGAGTTTACCAAAGGAATTGAGAGATAGAGAGAGAGAGAGAGAGAGAGAGAGAGAGAGAAAGCAATGTTCAAAGTTGCTAAAACCAAAGTTCAAATAAGTACAATATTTATGATTCTAAATTGTGAGGGGTTGCTCACAGCAGTCATATTTTTTCGTGTTATTACTTTAAAACGTGTTATTTTATGAGTACCATTTGAATACCCCAATTGAATATAGTATATACTCGTATATATTTTCAATTTTTGTATAACCGCGAGTCTATATGAATACGAATTGAAAATATTGAATGAAATGCATTCAGACGAGCTTAGCGCGCTGCACATAAATTTTTTGAATTTATAATGAACACGTTTAAAAATATAATTAATGTATTTTTATTGTTAAATGGTCGCTTGTAGGCATAAAATTTTAAATTATTACTATTCACAGCGAGCACACATATAATTTTCTAAATAAGTTGTTAATTATTTTAATTTGAAGCAACACAAAAAATAAAAAAAAAACTAATATACATAAGTATATCTAGATCAGACTTTTAGAAATTTTTTTTAATATGTACTTTTCATTTCATAATTGATAATAATTATATTTATGTTAATATGCTATTTACATTTAGTAGATTTAAATTTAAGTCTTTATCAAAATCGACACCGTTTACACCAAGTTTTTTTGACATTGACTGAAATTTTTCGTAAACTACAACCAAACAACTGCAATTTAGCTAATGCATACACCTTTTTAACCGACTGCGAAATGCAAAGAAGTGTATTGTGTTTATCAGTCTATGTATGTGTGTACGTATGTATGTACGTATGTATGTATGTGTGTTCCTTTGCGGCGCTGTATAAACCGAAAGCGTGGAACGATTCTTGCGTCAATCGATTTGTCTTAGTCCCGAGAGTGTCACTAAAGATATGTCAGTTGTCATAATTCAATATGGCGGCTAACAGAAAAACTTGAAACTCGTTTTATGTAAACTCACCGTTTTTTTTTTTTTTTTGTTATTATGTTGTTGACCAATACGCATGTATGTAAATAAATTCATACATATGTATGTATGTATGTACATATATGCGGAATAAGAATTTTTATAAACAATATTATTGTATTATTATTGTATATTGCAAATTTTTCATTATAAAAATGTCATAATTAAAATAATTTCCTTATTTTAAAAATAACAACATTAAAAAAAATTAATTCACATTATTTGAATATACAAATTTTTGGCATACCATTATACTCAAGTGCTGTTTGAAATTTTGTAAAGAACAATAATAATAACAAGATTATTCTGATTGCAAACGTTTGTTGATGTAAACATTTTTTAAATTGTTTTGGTGTTTGTGGTACTCGTGCAATATTAGGTCAACTGCAGAGAAATTGTTAAGCAGAATACTTCCTGCTTTGTTAAAAATCTCTTGCAATGCAAACTGTTTTGTCACCTTGGGTCACTTTTTTTAAAGATGCGGAAACCTACATAAGTACCTAACTGGCACTAGTGGAATAAAAATAATCTTGCATGTGACCTCACTATGTCCAAAACCGTGCCAGTTTGATTTAATAATTTTTTTTTTGTCCTACTGTGTGTAGTAGGATACCATGGAACCTTTGCAATCAACTACGTGTTAACAGAGAATTTTCCATATGAAGGTTGTGAATTTATGAAAGACTAGCTATGCTTGCCCTCTTCCATTCTCTAGATCTAGACTTTTGAAAAAGTATATAGCCTTTGTGTCCTTTTTAAAGCAGTTTTAAACTTTAACTACCTTATTCATAAAAAGTAGTTTTGCTGTATAAAGGCCTTATAAATTTTTTTATGAAAAACTGTTTTATAAACCCTCTTTAAATCAAAAATATTTTTTTTTATGAATAACGTATCTAAATTCATCAATATTCACCCTTATTCCAATTGTCGACATCGATGTCACTTTAACACAATACCAAAAAATTGACGCTTGTTTACTCGCTCTCGAGAACAATTTTGTCTATTTCTGTTCCCTAATGTTTAGAAAATAGTTTGAGCCTGCCAACAGGAGTCAGTTGTTTTCGACAACGGGTACACAAGGCCCCCAATTTTTTAGTATCGTGTTAAAGTGATGTCGATGTCGACAACTGAAATAAGGGTAATTGGTTTTATGGTTTTAGGACTTTCTTGGCCCTAGTTTTAAAAATATATAATTGGTGTGTTTCTATTTAGTTAGGCAGATGTAGCCATTTTTTTAATTTCTTAAAGGTTGCCTGAAAAATTCTAGAGAGACAAAATTTCTGCTCTGCTCTGCCCTGCTCTTGAGCCAACTTTAAAAAAAATATATGTATGTATATCCTATGTGTTCTCTTAGATGCAGGCAGATATGTCTAAAATATCTTCAAAAACCAGTTTAGCTGATAAATAGTAACAAACAATCAAATTTACTTTTGCATTCGGTTAGGGGATGGGCGGGCGGACAGACAAACTGGAGAGCGAACAGCGTACCTACGTTAATGGCGTTGAGTTTTTCTTTTCAGTATGGAACCCCAAAAATTTGTGCTTTAATAGATCTCTGCTAAGACTATAATTAATATGGAATGGTGGCTTACCCCCCCCCCCCCCACCATCCCAACCCACAAGACACTACCCTCTGCACTTTAAAATATGTCCGTTGGAAAACTCCATTCTACATTTTGCTGAAAGAATTTAAGAAATCGGATTGGTGGTTCCCGCAGATTATCTCTTACAAACATACAAACTTTAGCTCTTTATAATATTTTTTTGTTAAGAGAAATAACACTCAGGCAATGAATGCCTACTACTATTACTAGGTATTACCATCTGTAGGAAAGGGAGGATAGTGATAAAGAAGACAAATGGTGAAGGAAGAGAGATAGAGGAAACCTTCATTCGTTTACAACTCTGCTAATTAGCACGTTTCTTTAATAATGCAAAGTTGCAGCGCCTCTAGTGTTAAATGAGGTGTATTAAATTTTCAAAGTTGTATTTAGTAGCCATTTTCTTGGTTACTTTACTTTGCCGATAATTCTGCTACATTATACCGACGAAAATAGGTAAATAGAAGTTAATTATATATTTTTATATTATTCATGAAAATCAACAGTCATAATGCCCCCCCCCCCCCACCCCCGCCTAAAAAATATATACATAGCTATGGCAATGCCTACGAAGGAGGGCGCTCTGATGTTCCATTAAAGTTAGCATCTGCTAAAGTCGGTGGGGTTCAGTGACCAGTGTCTATGCTTCTTTATTTGAACTTTCCTACAACGATTGATACGAAGGAACACTAATGCATTTCATTTTGGCGATTTTTTTTTTCATTTTGACGATTTTGTTCATTTTGACGATTTTTTTCATTTTAACGATTTTTTTTATTTTGGCGATTTTTTTATTTTGGCGATTTTTTCATTTTAGCGATTTTTAAATTTTGGCGATTTTTCCGCTTTTTCGCGATTTAATGCTTTTTTCGTTTTGGCGATTTTTTTTTGTTATGGCGATTTTTTTCGGTTTGGCGATTTTATAATTTTGGGATTTTTTTGTTCAACCCGATTTTGAAAATTTCAAGAAGTTTGCTCTTGCGGTTTCCAAGATACAGAAAGTTGTCAAAATTACATAGTCAAAATTACATTAACTGATGGTACACCCTTTAATTACAATTTTTTTTAATTTTAGTGTTAATTGTTCTAGTCTGTATAAAAATATGTATACTAATCTTACAAGATTCAAGTGTATATACATTAGGGTGGCAATGAAAATCCGTTTTGGAATTCTGTAAAAAGCTGTGCGGATTATTATAGTACTAGGTCTAAAACTCACGTAGTGCAAATCTTAGCCAAATCGGGTAGCTCCCTGGCGTGCCACACTTAAGTCAAAATTGCAATTTTATTAAATTTACCAAAATAAGACTCAATTTACATAAAGCGATATTTCAGTAAGCGGATCCCAAAATTTGGGGCAAATCGGACAATTGCGATGCTTGACCCCTCTAAGGGTTAAAATTTTAAACAAATCTACCAAAATTAAGATCAATTTACATAAAACAATACTTCAGTGAGGGTGTGCCAAAATTTGGGCCGAATGAGACAACTGTAGGGCTTGACCGCTAGATCTTCAAACCTCAATTTATATAAAACAATATTTTATATTATATTATATTATTATAAGAGCCCGTAGCTCTTACGGTTCTCGAGAAAATTCCCTGTGACAGACGGACGGACAGCGTAGTGAAAACAATAGGTTTCTTTTCACCTTTGGTGTACGAAACCCTAAAAACGAGCTATAACGATAGATAATGAATTACATAATACCTATGTAAGGCAATTAGACAATTAGAGCTGAGACGAATGAGTCCGGATAATCCGTGTTCGCATAATCGGGATCCTACTGTACTACTGAATCAATATTTTAATCACTCACACTTACACATTAATGTTGCAGCAACATGTTTAGAGTAGCAGTGTTTCACCAACACAGTTTAGTTGGTTTTAGTGTTTACAAACAAATTCTCATTGCTCTCTTATGTTGCGAAGCTTGGATTTCTTTTTAGCCAGGTTAGTTTAAAATAAAAAGCTTATCAGCTTTAAACTGATTCGTTAGTATTACCAAGACGGGCTTAAAAGTAACAACCATTTCATAAGCTTATTTGTTTTTGAAAGAGCTTGTTTGTTTGTTGCTATTAAATACGAATTTTAAATACCCAAATTCAAAGTGAAATTAGTAAAAAAAATAGTGTTCTTACCATTAACATATTTTTTGTGGAATTCCTAAATATAAATAAAAGAAATGAAATTGTTATTGATAGTTTTTATGACAAGTTTGGCAGTCGCAGTCAGAGCGAAACTAGAAGAAAAATTCCATTGGAAGCAGTTGTCCTTTAAATGGCCCAACGAAGTTGCAGAAAAAGCTGCCCTTAAATCAGGAGCTTATGTAGCGGAAAACAATTTGCCCTTGGGCTTGGAACGATGGAATAATAAGCTGTTTATAACAGTGCCAAGGTAAATTGAACATTTTAATTTAACAAATGAGATACACACATAACAGCCAGTCTTTAGATACTCTTGAAGTTTTCTATTCTTTTAATTTGTATTTACATATGTATGTGCATATCGATGGCTTAATATAAGAAAGGCGGAACTCGAATTTTCGATATTTTATAGGAGAACCAAAAAGCTGAAGAAAAACTAAAGCATTTATGTACATGCAGAAATAATTTTTTAAGATTTTGAATTGTAACGTACTAAGATCTTCAACGACGATGCAATTATACGTTGTCTCCCAGAAAACGCTAAGAACGCGATTTCGAAAAACATTGAGATACGCCCTTTTTATATTAAGCCATCGATATGTATGTCGTTGCTTGTTGGCTTTATTACCACTTGTTTACTGTCTATAGACCATGCTGGTATAAATTAAAATAAAGGGTGTTTTTTTAGAGGTATAGAACTTCGAATTGAAATAAAACACAAGAAAATCGTTTTAATGTCCATCAATTTGGCTTTATTGGAAGGATAATTTTATGCCATTAATGTTTAAATATGATTTCGGGCATGTGGCCGCCGCGGCTGGCTCGAATAAAGCCAATTCTACAGGTCCAATTTTCAACCACTTTTTCGAGCATATGGGGCCGTATGTTGGCAATAACGCCACGAATGTTGGCTTCCAAGTCCCCTAACGTTTCTGGTTTGTTGGCGTAGACGAGCGACTTCACATATCCCCAAAGAAAATAATCCAATGGTGTCAAATCACACGATCTTGGTGGCCAATTGACAGGTCCATTCCGGGAAATTATGCGCTCATCGAATGTTTCCTTCAATAAATCGATTGTGACGTGCGCTGTGTGGCATGTAGCGCCGTCTTGTTGGAACCACAACTCATCCACATTCAAAATCTTCAAAATCTTCCATAAAGTTGATGGACAAAGCTCCAATTGCTGTGCACGGTGGCGAATCGATTCATTCGGGTCCTCTTCAACACTTTGCTCTACAGCGGCAATTGTTTCTTCGGTGCGCACTGTTCGACGTCTCTGCGGATGCGTATTATCACATAGAGTAAACGTAGTGCGAAAACGATCCATGGTTAACCGAATTAATTGCTCTGATGGACGATTATGTCGACCATAAAATGGACGGAGCTTGCGGTAAACTTCGCGAACTGAACCATTATTTTCGAAATAAATTTGCACGATTTGCAAGCGTTGTTCTTTTGTCAACCTGTTCATGATGAAATGGCAAACCAAACTAAATATTAATCACTTGACAGCTGACAAAATGGCCGCCATTTAAAAAAGTGATGCCAACTTAAAGTTCTATACCTCAATAAAAAACACCCTATATCTTATTCATTTCATATTATTAATTGATGTTTGGTTATATGTACGTACATATTCGTGTTATGATTTCTTTATATCGATTTGGAGTTTTACGTCATAATACCAGGTATTGGTAAATTTTTTAATTTATAGTTTTTCGGGGAATTTTCTTGCTTATGTAAATTGCTAGAATTCTAAATCATTATATGTATGTATGTAGCTGTCATCAACCGGTATTTTATTAAATAATTACCTATTCCTACAAATTATTAATAGATAATAGATTTAACTTAACCAAAGTCTTTATTTATTTTTGCAATTTTTTAATGTTCACGACTTTTATTGGTTGTATGGGAATTGGGCAACATTTATTGCGCTTGAACATTTATCGAAACAAAAAACACCAAAACACCAACAAGTGGAGCAAAGTTCAAAGCTTTTTTTTGTGCAATCTATAATTCTATGCAATTTTTCAAATATTTTCTTAAACGGTCATTTGAGTACATAATGGATAAAAAAAAATTGTATACCTAAAAATTTTAAATTAAATTCTTATGAGACTTGCGCTATTCAATAAAAGCATTATTTTTCTTATAAACAAATCTGTATATCGTCACCTTAAATGCAAACGGACGTAACTACAATTTTATATTTTTTACAGGAGGAACAAAAAACGTTACCAAACCAAGAATAATAAAGTTTTCTTCGAAATTTACTTGTAGTATGCATACTTATATGTTTTTAGCCATTTATTTCCTTTTTTTGTATATTTAAGATTTTATCTTAGTTGCGTTCCTTGCAATAAAAAATGGACGCATTCGTAATTACGTCCGTTTGAATTTCTTTAATAAAGTCGTAATTTTTGATAGCAGAGGTCTAAATATTTGTGTGAACATGTAGTTTGATAAAATGAATCATAATCAATCAAAAATTCGAAAAATTCGCCCGTTTGTATTTAAGGTGACGATATGTGACCTTCTCCGAGAAAAGGGACCTAGTGTGTGAAAATGAAGTTTTGAGAAAAACGCATTTAAATAATAAAATTTTAATGTTTTTCTCATTTTTATTGATTTTAACACACACCTGTTTTTTGACACACTAGGTAACTTTTCTCGGAGAAGGTCACATATAGTAATCGCCAACCACGTTTTACGACCTATAACTCAGGCAGTAGCAATTGTTTATTAACAAATGTTTAATTCTGTTCGACGATTGTAACGTCTTGTCTATGGGCGAAAAAAATCCGCAGTTGTGATTCTTTAAAACAATTATTATTTATAGTCTTTGCTAGAAGATTCGTGTATTTGCTTTATGATTTTGTTCCAAACATTATATCCAACACATACGCCCTAATTCAGTAAGAAGATTTAGGACGTTTTTGTTTGAAAATACTTTTGAGTTCTTGTTTTTGAATTCTCTAATGCCCTAATTCAGTAAGAAGATTTAGGACGTTTTTGTTTGAAAATGCTTCTGAGTTCTTGTCTTTGAAGTCTCTAAATTATGCCCTAATTCTGTTCGACGAATGTATCGTCTTGTCTATGGACGAAAAAAAGAAGCAGTTTTGATTCTTTAAAACGATTATTATTTGTTGTCTATGCTAGAAGGTTCGTGTATTTGCTTTATGATTTTGTTCTAAATATTATATCCAACACATATTTTTTCATATATTTTTCAAACTATTATATAATAATTTAATTGAATTTTTATGTTTTAAAAACATGGCAATAATATTTATATTTTTCATTGTCAAAGACAAAAACCATTTTTGAAGAAAATAATTTAGAGACTTCAAAGACAAGAACTCAGAAGCATTTTCAAACAAAAACGTCTTAATTCTTCTTACTGAATTAGGGCATTATTTTCTTCAAAAATGGTTGCTGTCTTTGACAATGAAAAATATAAATATTATTGCCATGTTTTTAAAACATAAAAATTCAATTAAATTATTATACAGCAGTTTGAAAAATATATGAAAAAATATGCGTTGGATATAATGTTTAGAACAAAATTACAAAGCAAATACACGAACCTTCTAGCATAGACAACAAATAATAATCGTTTTAAAGAATCAAAACTGCTTCTTTTTTTCGTCCATAGACAAGACGATACATTCGTCGAACAGAATTAGGGCATAAATTATTTTTTTCAAAAATGGTTGTTGTCTTTGATAATGAAAAATAAAAATATTGTTCCCATGTTTTTAAAACATAAATATTAAATTAAAGTACATATTATACAATAGTTTGAAAAATATATGAAAAAATATGTGTTGGATATAATGTTTGGAACAATATCATAAAACAAATACACGAACCTTCTAGCATAGACAATAAATAATAATTGATTTAAAGAATCACAACTGCGGCTTTTTTACGTCCCTAGACAAGGCGATACAATCGTCGAACAGAATTAGGGCATAAGTCTATTTATATTATTTTCTTATGCATTTTTTCATAATTAATTTTTCCATTAAGTTTAACATGTTTAAGTAGTTAACACGTTGACCACAAAACGGAAGGTCCTGTGTTCGAGCCCGGTCTCCGACAGTCATTAAATAACAACACGCATTTTTCTCATGTGCATTAGTGTTCATTTGTATTGTATTGAAAATTTAATAAGCCTCATTGACACCAGAGGCGCTGCAACACAAAAAGCAGAGTAGAAAAAGAATAAAGCTTTCCTTTAATCCCTCCTCTTACCACCTGTATTCTAGTAGTAGGCATTCATTGCCAGAGTTTTACTTCTCTTTAACAAAAAAAACAACTCCATGATGTGTCAGATTTGAAGATAACTTTTGTACTCCTTGAACCATAAGCGGCTTATTATTTTAAGTGATAAAAATTAGTTTACAAATACATATTAAAACATAATATAAAGCATATTTTATTAGCAACAGGAAAATTATCAAGCAAATAAGTTCAGATAATGATGTATGTAAATAAATGTAATTTTATTTCGTACCAATAAGTAGTTTATATACATACTTACCAAAATAGTGGCATTAATAAGTACAACTCATTACATGGTAACACATTAAAGAACAACTATCCATTACCATTACCATTGCAAAGTCTTCAAGTTCTTGCTCGGTCGTTGTTACTGTCAAAAAAATGTTTAAACAAATGCAGAAGTTGCGCCTTTAAAAATATAAGTAATTTGCCAAAACTTTTATATCTACTTAAAATATATTTAAACTTAAAATAAATAAGACCTTTTAACGACCCTTTTCACAATGTATGATTAAGAGTTAACGTGAACTTTAACTGAAAGTTCTACATACAAAACAAAGGGCCGTAACTGAAATTTCTAAAAAATCAATGTTAAACTAAGTCAATGCGGCGGCACTAAAATTTACTTTTGCTCACTAATTGTCCACAATTTATTATTATTAACAAATCGTGCCATAACCGCCAAAAAAAAGCTTAACCGACATAATTTTCGAAATTAACATTTTGACGTGGATTGTCCACGATCGCTTAAGCTTTTTTGTGGTTATGGCTGGAAATTCCTATTCATGCTGCAATAAATACATTATATCGATTTTACTATTCTCCAAGGTTTCAAAAAATGCCAAATGAGTGACAGCAGCAGTATTTGATTGTTAAGAATGGGAACGCCATTGTCATGACCTGACCTAGTTCGCCCAGTAGTATGAATTTAAAAAAAAAAAATCTAAATTTTTTCATAATCAAGATACGATTCCTTTTACGCAAAATATTACATTATTTGCAAAAAATAAATGAAAAAACAAATTTGTTCTATGTGCTGAAAGTTTAGTTTAGTAATTTAACAAAAATTTAAAGCTTAAGCGGATTTTGAATGCACTGCGCGAACCTTTGTATTATTCCCACAAGCATTAAGTTATTTATTAAAAAAGTTTTTAAAACTTTAAATAGAAACGTAAGCGCGTGCATTTTAAAATTAAAATTACGTTTAACATTTAAATAACTCGACTACACACAGAATTTTAAAAAAGCAGCTGCATTGCCTTAAGTATTGAAATTCAGCACACAATCAACTCCCAAGAGTCACATACGTACATACATAATGGCCGTAAAAGGAAACTTGAAAAAAAAATTAAAAAAAAAACAACTAAAAAGGAGTTGTTAATTGAAATAACCACATGGTAAACCTCCGTATTTTATAAATAAACAAATAAAATCTCTTGGTTTAATTTAAGCAATTGTGGTTGCCAACAACGAAAAAGAATAGTGACGACACATTTTATTGCACAAAATTTAAAACAATTCAAGCTGCATCTTATCCACGAAAAAGTTGACATACTTACATGTACACATGTACACATATCGTTAACTTAATGTCGAGTTCTTTTGTATATTTCGATAGAACATCTAATGTATCGAAACGAAAAATGCAAAAATCAAAACTCAAAAAACAAGGAATTAGGACTTTTCTATATTAAGGTAACAAACGATATGTATATGCAAGTAAACTACAAAACCTTAAAATTCAAGAGACTTTCTTTGAAGAAAAGTGACTTCTTGAACAAATTCATTTTCAAAGGTGGGTTTTTGGAAAAAAAAATTTAGAATACCGAAAACTTCAAATGTTAGGGAGAAACTCTTGTTATGTTTGTATTTCTACACATAAGTATGTATATTAATAAACTTTCTATGCAGATGGAAGTCTGGCGTTGCCTCATCCTTAAATTATGTGGATATCAACTCTAAGGATAAAAGTCCCAAGCTAATGCCCTATCCAAGTTGGGAAACAAATCACATACCAATGGAAAAATGTGCAGATGAATGCAAACTGAAAGATAATGCAACTATAGTTTCCACGTTTCGCATACAAGCGGACAATTGCGATCGCTTGTGGGTGTTGGATACCGGTCTAGCAGATATTTTGGGCGAAGCCAAGCAAGTGACTGGAAACGCTATAGTGATTTTCGATTTAAAAACAGATAAATTGATTCGTCGTTTTACCATACCCAAAAGCCAAACTAAGGAAGATTCATTTTTTGCCAATATTGTAAGTACTGCAATATAAAACTGTATATTAATGACCACTTTCAAATTCATCTATTTAGATTGTAGATTCCAATCGTTCAGAATGTTCAAACGCTTATGCCTATGTGCCAGACTTGGGGGCTTATGGTGTTATCGTCTATTCACTGCGCGATGATGAGTCTTACCGTGTCAAGCACAATTTCTTCCACTTTGATCCCTTGCAAGGAGATTTTAATGTTGGTGGCGTCAACTTCCAATGGACTGATGGTGTATTTGGCATGGCTATTGGACCCATGAATCCCGATCATTCCAAAGATATATATTTCCATGCTTTGGCCAGTACCAAGGAGTTCAAGGTATCAAATCGCATTTTGCAAAACAAAACTCTTGCCACAAGTCCCAGTTCATATTACGACTTCAAATACGTTGGCGATCGCGGCATGAACGGCCAATCCACCGCTGAAGTTTATGACAAAGAGACAGGTGTCATTTTCTATACCCAAGTAAATAAGGATGCCATTGCTTGTTGGAATATCAAGAAATCATATGCATCCGACAATCAGGGACTCATCGATTCCGATTCTCATACTTTGGTATTTCCCAACGATTTGAAGATTGATGCAGATGGTACCATTTGGGTGTTATCCGATAAAATGCCCACCTATCTGTATAAAGAATTAGATCCCGCTGCCATCAATTACCGAGTGCTGATGGGAAAGAACAAAGAACTAATTAAGGGCACTCCATGTGAGAAGTAAAACTAATAAAGAATAAGATTTTTCCTTAATAAAAACTAAAGTAATATACATACATTCATACATATAATTTGTAGTTTTACATCAAAAAGTTTTTACAAGTGGCTTCTTTTTCAGTCAAGTTTTTTCCAAGACTTTCTTCTTTAATGTTTTACGCTTTGTTTTTGTAAATATTACTTAAAATTTTGAAGGCTTTTTACATTATCCAGACCACAATCTATTTGAAAATAGTAAAATCTAACATACTTATTTATAAAACTTAGGATTAAAGCTTTGTAAAGCCGTTTTAAGAAAAATTTTGTATAAACATTTGTTTTAAAAACACTTTATAAAGCCTTAATAAGTTTTATAAATAAGGCCGTAATTAGTTTTCCAAACAAATACATATCGCTTATTTGAGTTAATGATGCAGAATTAATTAATCCTCATATCATTCCTCATATTGTGTAAAAATTTCACATAAATATCTTGTTTACTCAACTCTTGAAAGTAAAATAAAATTTTCTTTTCCCATTAAATTTAGTGTAAATTTAATACTTTGAACTCGATTTCTGGCAAACTAGTTTATTTGAGATATGACGTTGTTTGAGTAAATGAGCGATTTGTATATGAAAAATTTCCGATGGACAAAATAACTTAACAATCTTTTAATTAAAATTGCATTTTAATTTTTTTTAATTAATTATCCAAAGCATAAGTCAATATAATAGTGGTCTTTGTGTGTAGTTGTAGTTTTGTTTAACTTCAAAGGTCTGAATTCAGAAGGTTGCCCGCCAATTGTACTTTTTCGCCCGGTTTAAAGGCTGGCATACCTAGATAAGGACAAGTAGAACAACGAAAAGCATCGCCCAAATAGCACTAAAATTAGAAAAAGAGACAATTTTAGCACAATTTTATATACTTTCAATAGTTTTTATACTTACGCTGCCACAACTGGACTTGGCATTTTGTGTTTGTACAATAGAGTTAGATTTTTCAGCTTCCAATTCTTCCGCCAAACCACATGAACAATCCTTACAGGCTTTACGTTTGCCGGTAGTTCCACAGACTGTAAGTAATTGTTTTCATTATTAAATATTATGATCAAATATTACACATTTCGTATAAATTCAGATAAATTCAAAAAAGGCGCAAGTTGCACAAAAAGTATTTTACAAAAGAAGCAAAAAAAACCTTCATTTTGCTTTGTAAATGTTCAATTTGATTTAAAAAAGTTAATTTGCTTTGTAAAGGGTTAAATTTTTCATACACAAAGCTCAATTTGGACCGAAAAACAGTATTTAGTTCCCAGTATTCTTTTGAAATTATTCAAAAATTGGATTTTAAGGACATATACGGCCACACATGTAGTGGATCTTCTTTAATTACATCATAATCAATCAAAGAGGCAATTGTGAATTTATTGTAAGTTAAGCTTTTTGCCTATATATGACGATATGTAGCTTACCTTTGAGCGACTCGGGATCTGGTTTCTTTTTATCTTCTTCGTCCAATAAATCATCTTCATTTATTAGATCTTCTGATTCTTCATCGCCATCAATTTTCCATACCGCCGCTGGTTTTGTAATATTTTTAGCAAATGATAGCTTTACAGCAGAACCCGTTTCATAGCCAGGTTTTTCACTAGTTAAGCTGGAATCTAGCAATTGAACGTTAATAAAACCTGATAGCTTCAACTCTTGTGTTAAACTTTCTGGCGAGCCGACGAAATCTGAGATGTGTAGCTTCCCTTTGGGTTTTAGTAATTGTAGCAATTTACCAAACGCATCAGTCAGTTGAGCAGTTTCCAAAACAATCAAATCAAAAGATGCATTGTCATAAGAAGCTGTTTGAGAGGCACGGAAATCAATTTTAATAAAATATTCTGGATGTTTTCTTTCATAAGGAAATTACTCACCAAGTGTCAGCCGATTTATATTTTCTACTACAACGTCACCACCTGTTGCCGTTTTAAGATTGTCCACCTCTTTTTCCAAATTTTCTGAATCGGACCAGATGTATAAACTTTTCTTTAAACCTTTAAATTGCTCCATTTTATTTTAACTTTTGAATCAATTTCCGCATATCATGTAAATTTGCAAAGAATTTTTAAATAAGTATGTATGTGTGATTGTTTGACAGAACACGAATGTGTCAAAGCAAATAAGAATTGAGTGCCAGTGCTGTCATCGTGGTGCTTTTAGAAATATGCATACGAGATTATTCCCATTATTATTTTAATGGGGAAAGCCAAATTCCAAATTTTGTGGAATTATTATTTTTAAGAATACTGAAATATTTCAGAAATATGGGATATGTTTAATAGATATTGATCAAAATGCTATAAATTTACAAGTTCAAAGTATTTTAAAGTTAGAATTATAATGGGAAACTAATCAATTTAGCGAACTCAGTTTAAATAAAATATGTATTTGAAATGAGGTGTCGCAGAACAAAACGTGCTTTTTTAATTTTTTTTATAAAATGTATTTCTGATAGATGTGCATTAATTTGGTAAAGTTATATTGGAAAAAATCTTATTTGCATAATATTTATTCCCTTCGCATAGAAAAATTTGGTATTTAAAAAATTGATGCAAAACAAAACGTGCTTGTTTTCTTTTACTTTAACAAAAACCATTTTTTTATAACTCTTTATTTATGCTTGTCTCATTATAACTGGAGATGAGAAAATGTCGTGATATTCTATAAACCCGCATGATTGTCACTGGAGCAAGCGTGTGTGATCATGAGGCAAAAAAAAACACTCACGCACACATCTCTAATTATAACAGCAATTTTCGCGGAATGTATTATATATATAACATGGAACTTAAAAGCTATAGTTTAAAGATTTATGATAAATACTGGAACACGAAAGAAACATATAATAAAAAAAAAATCTCGAAAGTTTGCATACCAAAATGTTATTTATGCATTTTATTTGAAGCAAAACGTAATTTTTTGTTTTATTTTAACAAAACATGCTATTTGCTTATTAAAAAGCCATTGCGAGTCATTGTGACTGATGTATTTTATAATAACGAAGGAACTTATTATATATTTCGGGTTGATGCTATAAATTAATCGGGGTAAAAAAGTAATCTTTGATTTTTCAACATTTTGAAATATATATTAAATATAAAAAATATAACTTTACATATTGCTGAATTAATTTTTAGAAAAAAACGGTGGTGTAGATTAGACGGATTTTTGGGATTCGAACTTTGGAAGACTCCCTCTTAAGTCAAGAAGATGTTTCATCACTTATGATCTGTTCCTTTGTGGGAAAGGTGTCTAATCAAATTAATGGTAAGCTCAGCACTCGGCAATACTATTTTTGGTTTTTCTTTACTCCAGGAGGGTCAGTCAGGTGCCATCACAAGCACAGCAGCTGCTATAAACAAATACGCAAGACATTCCAATCAGGTACCTTTACCCTACGTCTACACCTGATATATTTTTATCATGACAAATCGTCGGTTGGTTTCTGGCTTGCGGCACAGTATATTCAAAATACATTACGTCTGCAGCAAACCAGAAACCAAACGACGAAATGCCAAATTCCATATAGAAAAAAGAGCTAACATAAAAAAATAATTTTCAATATAAAGTTTGACTTTTGCTATGATTAAAATATCAGGTGTAGACGTAGGGATAATTCTACAACCTACATTAAAACAGTAATAGCCACATGTGCTTTGTTGGTATAAACTACCATCTTAGTTTTCAAAACAGGGTAGCAGTGTCAGTGCATTTATAATATACTGTGCCGGAAACTTATAATCAACCGACGATATATTAAAACACATATACTCTCTTAGTATGAATTACCATCTTACTTTTTAAACAGGGTACCATTGTCAATGTAATTTTCCTTTATGAAATGTCAAACACCATACAAAACTAAATATTTGCTTGGTCTTTGAGGATAACAGAAATAAAAGCATAGTTTCAGGCTTAAGAAAAGGTATGTCAAATAGGAATTAGTTGGTCATAATTTGCCGAAGTGGGGGCACCTGGTACGAACAAAACTATCTGGCAGCTTTGCTCTTACTAAATTGTTCTACACCACCCTGTGGTTAGTTTTCTCAATTTATTGAAATTAGAAAGAGATAGATATTGGAACATTTTCACGCCTTCCCTCTTAACATCCATTTTCTTCCAATAATTTCTGATTTTTTTTAGTACATTTGAGTAATTCACAGCGAGTGGTTTGTATATCTGGAATATAATAACGTCACTTTTAAACAGTGTGTACTTGGCGAAAAAAGCAAATTTAAAGTTTAAAAATTAATGGGAAAAAGTTTTGTGCTTAAGTAATATTTAATATTCGAATTAAACCAGTGAATTTTTGGGGTTCTGTTATTACTTTTCAATACAAGTGCAAAAATCCTTTACTCCTTTAAAAAGTGAGGTTATACTTCACAAGAAAAGAAAATTGAAAATAAAGATTAAAAGGAAAATAGCAGACATTTTTACTGTCTTATGAAATTCAAGGGAAATTCCTGTAACAATATTTGGTTAATGTAATTTAACAAAGTCTCTTGAGCTATAAAGATATTGTGCAACATTTTTTTAAGTCGTATGAACCCATAAAGAGAGCTTAAAACAATTTTAACAAATTTATTAAATAGTAAATTATTGTTGGCTGACTTTTTTCTTTGGATTGAAAGATTTTCACAACGCCCAACTTGTTTTAGTTAGTCTCAAATGTGTATGGCTATTGTGGTAAGTTTTTTAAACCTATAGCTTAAGTTCTTTTGATAAGTAAATTTTGTTTTACTGGTTTCAAATATAATTTACAATTATCAAATCGTCATAAATAAAATATTTATTATATTATATGGAATGGAATTTGCTTATTTATTTTTTGTTTTATATGCATATGTGGTTTTCTTTGTGTGCTTGCTCTTTTTAACTTTTTGTTGGTGCATTTCTTTTTAGTAGTTTTGTAAACAGTGATGCCAGATAAACCTATGAAAATACCTTGAAATTCCCCATTTAAGGAAGCATTTAGAAAATAAATAAGTTTTTTTTTTTGCGACTCTAAGGATTACATTTGTCTTTAGCCGTTGCGCATTTGCTGCTCTGCTGGCCATTAGTGGTTGTAATGACTATTTCAAATAAGCTACACTATGGTAATATTGTATACAGATTGTATGAAGCTAAATGAATAGCTTAAAGTGCACATTTATGTGAAATGCACTTACATTTTTTAGGCTAAAAAAAACAAACAAACAAACTGCTTAAGGTAGGCTATACCGCTCTAAAAAAAGGAAACAAATGCACTGTAAGAAGGAAAATTGAAAAGCAAAAAAAATGTATGGTAATTGGTTGACACTGCATGCCATCATCCTTTGAATTTCCCGCCAGTTTTTAAATCCAAAAATTTATTGTATATCGAAAATCCATTTGACAAGAAATAGTGGAGTAATAATCTACAAAAACTTTTTTCCCAAGTTTTCAAAGTTCTGGTTCAAAATTGTGATTTTACGGAAAATTTTCATTTAAAAGCTTTTAAGCGGCACAGACACGATCAAAATGCTTGATGTGAAATTTGTGATCGTGTGCTGGATGACCCTTCAAGCATTAATTTTGTGTTTTACGTTGCTCTGTCAACATCACAAGCATGTGAAAAGCTGAGATTTGATTTTGAATTATATTTTGTGCTGTCAGTATCATCAAAATGTGAAAATCGAAAGAAAATTTTTAACAACTGCTCAACGCAAAATAACGTTTAAAATATATTTTATTAATGGACACTAGAAACATCAAAATGTCACATCAAATATGTTAAAAATCGAAAGTTTTTCCTTTTTCATCAGTCGTCGTTAGTTTCACAAATTCATACTACCATAACATCTTGCAGAAAATGGTGAAATGTAAAAAAAAGATGTAATTAATATTTTACTTAACAAGTTAAATATTAATTTTCAGCCGTTCCTTTATATTGAGAAGAAAACATCATACTCAAAAATGAGCAATACTTAGGCCCAATAATTGACCTCTCAATTGTACAAAGTTGAGAGACATTTAAATGCCCAAGCTTGTGGACTTAAATCACACTTAAGTTTTACGAGCATACCATATGTTATTGTGCTTGTGTGTGTTTATTGAAAACATGTACATGAACATCATTCTGGGGGTCGATTCTGAATTTATGATAAAAATGAAGTGATAAAAAATTTATCATTTTCACTTCACTTGACAGATAGTTCTCATAAAAAACTAAAATCAGAATCGCATTTTCAATGAAGTGATATTTTATTTTTCATTTTCACGATTTCACAGAAACAGAATCGACCCCCTGGTCGTATTAAAAAGAATTTCGTTTAATTTTCATAAATATATAACATATACAATATATACTTACACATCATGAAATATGTATATAGGAAAATTCATTCTGATCCTCTTCATGAAATATGTATATAGGAAAATTCATTCTGATCCTCTTTTTGTTTCATAAAATGAAACAAAAATGAAAAAATGAAAAATTTTAGTTTTCTTAATTTTGATAACCTAACTTTTTTATTTATCATAAACAGCTGTTGTTTAAAAAGCCTTCCATAATACTGGGAAATTTTGTAGTGCTGCCGTACTTTCAACGTAATTTAATAAGAACTTTAATTAACCACTGAAAAAATGAAGCTACCTTTAAATATGGTTAAATGGTTCAGGAGAGCCATTTTAAAGATTTAAATACGTGTATCTTTGGTGCACCATTACTGAGCGTGTTGGTATTGGTCTCATTTGAAAGCGATACATCTCATGACGTCAGGAACGTGTTGGTCAACCTTGAAAACGCGCGTAGGTCGTCCCTACCTCTTGTTTTTAGTAGTTGGTTTTTACTGTTTTCTACCTAGCGCGCTGTTTCCATGAGTTTGATATCAATTTTGATCGCGTTTTTTCGAATCCAGGTTTATTTTCTAAAATTATTAATTGTGAATTATAATAAATACTCATTTATAATTCTTTTAAATCGTGAATATCACTCTGTTAGTACGAAATTTTTTTCACATAACCTTAGAATCGTCGACTTCAATTTCATAAAACGCGCATATCTCTGGGAGGGAACAGTTTTGGGGCATGGGATCGGTCTTATTCGATGCTCAGATGTTGTCCACATAAAAAAAAGTGAAAATTTATTTTTTTTACCCTTAGCTCCCTTTCTCTATGCGCTGTCACATATACATATATTCATGTACATTTACGAGTTGTTTGGTTTGCTATTTCTCTATAGTCACAACCATATGACGTCATTTGTTTTAACATTAGTATGCAAATACAATAGTTTTCCATGCCATTGATTTCATATCGTAATTTCAGCACGAATTTCCTGGAATTACTATTGGGAGTGTTAATTTTTTTGAAACTACATCTGCTTGTGATATTGAATATATAAAACAAAACAAGTCATCCATTTAAAAATAAAACGTATTGAAGTTGCTTTTTAAAAAAACTTATCTTAATACGTTTTTTCTCAACCTAATATTCATAACCAACCTTGAAATTGATAACATAATATATCCACATGTTCTCATTCTGCGATTGCTAATGATTTTAACTTTAACTAATGTAATTTTGATGTGCTGAATTCCTTGTTCGAGTCTTTAAACTGGACTGGATTTGTTTGCTGGGTTAAATGCTAATAAATGTTATGATTTATTTTTCCAGAAATTACGTGATATCTGCCGTAGTAATATACCAACTAAGAATATTAAGCCTTATAAACTATCGTGGTACATTAGAGGTCTTAAAAATCTAATGAATTTTGCGTAATAAATTGCAAAGGAAGTTTTTAGATACGGGTGATTCTGAATCTGAAGCTAAGTTTATTCGTTACCGCCGGGAATTTAACTTCTTGAACAAGGGGAAAAAAAATAGCCCTAAGTCATTCTGATCCTGCATAAAGTGTAAAAAACAATCGTTGATATTCCATTCACACTTCAACTGGATGGGATAGTTTCTAACTATTGCGAAGAGGCCGTTAATATGTTTGCATAATTTTTTAAATCTAAATTTGTGTATTGATAAATCAGGCAAAGGCTTAAAAATGTTGGAGATAACTTTTCTATTTCAAGGACTCTTACTACTTTATACGAGGGGTTCTTTATTTCGTCTGAGGACGATGTGTCTGAAGCAGGGTTGGCAAAATTGGTACAATTGTACTTTTTTCGGTACTATTCAAACTCGAAAAGTACAATAGAGCAACAATGGTTCATTTAGTACATTTAATGCATCTCCCCAGCTTCACACTGCATTGTGAAAGTAAAACGCAAAGAAAATATCGAAAAATATGAACTCGTCCATTTCCAAATTACAATTTCTCTCCTAAATTTGGATGCTTAAGCACATGCTATTAATTTGTATATCTTAAATTTCAACTTTAACTAGTGTATCCATATGCTTTAACATCCGAACTCACAAGCAAATTTGTGAAAACGATTCACTAAACGGAACATAGGGGATTACTTTAATAATAAAAGAAATTAAAAAATGTTAAAAACCTCGAATTGATCTAGAAAAAATGTGATATCTTCTAAACGGCTGGACCATTTTGCTTAAAACATAGCTTAGAACCTTCTCTATCAAATCACCTTTCAAACAGAACTAAACTAAATCAAAATCGGTGCAGCCGTTTGGTCTGCACTTGGACTCGTACAGAGACACAGATAAACAGATACACAGACACACACTACAAACTTATAACACCCCTTTTTTTGGTTTGGTGTTAAAAATACATAAAAATATGTAATTTGAACTAAAAAATCTTTTAGTAAAATTGAGGTAAAAAAAGTAAAATTTTTGAAAATTGTTGGTACAATTTTAAAATTCGCAATGAAGTCCCTGATCTGAAGCAATCGTTCAGGCTAAGATTTCGTTCAAATCTGATATTGACAGCATATCGTCGGTTGGCTAGCTGCAGACATAATGTATTTTGAATATACTGTGCGGCAAACTAGAAACCAACCGACGATATGTACTCAGTTAATGAAGAAGGCTGCCTCGTCTTTTATTTCTGCATTGAGTTTTATTTTCAATTTGTCACTTAAGGAAAGTTTATTTATTAATATATGGTAGTATGCGATGGTCACTCCTATTTTTAAGGATGACGTTAGATGGTATAGGCGTATTTCTAAATTTTTATGTGTTTCTAATTTCTAATTTTTAAGCACATTATTCATAAGCAACCGTTCTTAAGAGCTGGATTTCCCCTTATCAGCATGGCTTCTATGCTGGAACGAATTTGACGCTCTTTAAGGAATACTGTTCCTGGCCTCGGTTAACGGCGCCCAAGTTGAGGTCATTTGCACTGATTTTTCAAAAGCATTTGATAAATTATCTCATTCGGTCTTATTATCTAAAATGAAGTTATTGGCGTTCCATTCTAATTTCTTAGTTTGGATTACCTCTCAGTTGTCCAATAGAGCTTGTTCTGTTAAGATTGAAGGTTATAGTTCTGTGCCTTATCTGTAAATGTCGGGTGTACCTCATGGTGTAATACTTGGCTCTTTATTGTTCAACTTTTTCGTTAACGATATTGGTGGTTGTTTTTTGAAATCTAATTATCTATTACATTTGATTCAATATGCCCAAATTATGAAAACTGAGCTCTATAATCTCAGTGATTGGTGTCATCTAAATGGGTTGAGTTTGAATATTAAAAAAATGTTTGCATGTTTCCTTCCATAGGTCTGTTTACCCCAGTATTGTGGCCTTTTATATTGATTGTGTAGTGTTGAATACGCCTAATTTAAAAATTGATTTAGGCATAATATTTGTCGTTTCATGTTTCAGTTGAGTATTTACTGCCTAAAGCAACAAGATACTGGGTTTTCTAAAGAGAACTTGTTCTGAGTTTGCTGAACCATACACTGGAAACATGTCTATACGTCTTTTGTCAGGTCTATATTACGATATGCTTCTGTTATTTGGAATCCGCATATCTCTAGTCTTATTGCTTGTATAGAGAGAGTTCAACGCATTTTTGTCAAATATGCTACGCGCTCGCTATTTTATTTATCTTCCGTTCCATATGAATTTAAATGCTTATTTATTGGGCTTCGTACTTTGGCGTGCCGTAGAAAGTTCAATCGGCCCTGCTGTTATATGATATTATCAATGGATCTATTAATTGCCCTGATTTGCAATTGCAAATATATCTCTGAAAGCTATAATAGCTTTCCTGTTGTGAAGGAATGAATGAATAAATGAATGTCTGTAATAACCTGGATTCATAGCCTCATTTTTTCCTTTTTTAAATACTATTTTTATTTGAAATTTTGTATTCGTTTTGTCTATTTGTTTGTATGCAAATGCACTTCTTGTACAGTCATTACTCTATTGCATTCATGACGACGTATGTACATATGTATGTCTGCTTATACTGCATGTGTCCAAAGAGGCGTGTTTAATATTAATTTATTGGCTTTGTGCTTTTAAGCTTTTATTTTTTGCTGGTACTACCCAACAAACGCAAGGTTATAAACATTTAAAATAAAATGGCTTTTTTTATTTGATTTCAAAATTATTATTGTTATTTGACGAGCTAAGAATTATTTTAAATTAGGATTCAATTATTTTCACATCTATAAGAGCAACTGAAAAAAAAGGTTTTATAGCCTATACAGTTCATGTCAGTCCCCTTTATTTTTATTTTTTTTGAATTCTATTTTGTAAATTTTGTTCCTCTATTTAAAACTATTTGCACACATTCTAACACATTGCAAATGTATGTGCATTCATACATCGCAAGTAATTAAAAAGGGTGCTTTAATCCATTGGAAATGTTTTATTTTATTCCACATTTTTCTATTGTCAATACCCCAGCAATGTGCATTTGTGGTTCGGCAATTAAATATTTAGCACAAAACCTACAAACGTTCACTTTGAAAAGCTCGTTTTCATTACATTTTCATTATGCAATTCTATACAAGACTTACTTTTTTATTTGAAATAACTAGCAGCGAAATAAACTTGTTTTTCCTCAATATACCTACAACTTACACCAGCACTTAACACATTGAGTGCCATGGCTACACGTTTTCGTGCGACACCTAATACTTCCTGGGATGCCACGTCGCACGTTTTCGTACGACAGGCATTGTCTGGCCTTAGATATTGTCGTGCGTTTCTGTGTGACTCTACAGGGTTTTTTAAATGTGTTTCTAGTACCCTAATGTTTGCCCTAAATTTTGGTTCACGTTTCATAGAGATATCTTCATTTTTTGCGGTTTTATCATAAAAACTCGGAGGTTCTTTTTAATTTTTAGTTTATAGCAAAAAATGTGCTTGGCACCCGGGGAAGGTTTTCGTCAAAACCCCTTGGCACTCAATGTGTTAAACGACATGGGTGCTGTCAGATGAGGCAAATAAATGTTCAAAGAAATAAAGAGTCCATTATATATGTACATACATATGTATGTATGTATGTATGTATGTAATCTTGCAAGTGTTAATTCAATGATGAATTCACAGGAAAGTAGTGATTCGACTTAAGAACGGCTTTTAAACGTTCTGAAATTGTTGCTTCAGTGGCTCCCAATGATTTTGAATTTTTTTGTTTTGTTTGAAAGTCCCTACCTAACTCTATAATTTTTTGAAATCTAGATTTTTCCATTTTTCTTCTATCAAAATATAAAAAAAAAAATCGATTTGAAAGAAATATATATTAAGGTATCCAGGATAAACTTCGAGTAGCCCCAATATTTTAGTATTGTTTTAAAGTGACGTCGACGTCGACAAATGGAATAAGGGTGCATATTTCGGGCCAAGAGTAGAATTATGTAAACAAATGAAATGGTCTCTTGACACGTAACCCTAATTCCTTTAAAAGAATAAAGAACTAAATTTTTTTTTTTTTAAATTCAAACTCGGATATTTTCACTAAATATGTTGTAACTTTAAATAAAAAAATGTGAAGGCCATATTGTTGTTCAGCAACCACAATTTAGTTATAAAAACATCTAATTTTATAGATTAAATTTTTTTGTGGAATAATATTATACATATTATATGTATATAAAAACTGTCCGAGTCAATAAATATGTATGCAATTAGGGATTATTCGCATATTATGTAACACTATTTTCATAGTTTTTATACACCTTCGCCTTTTCCCGAAATGTACATATATATGTGAAAAGCTCCTTAGGTGATTTTTAATTGACTTTACTTTATCTTATTTAAAACAAACAATTAGACTTCGATTAAACTCCTTCAGTAGCTCGTTTTTGACACAAGCCAACGATCAAACCCATATAATTTAAACGGGTTTGATCATATGCTGGTGTCAAAAACGATCTGCAGAAAGAGCTGGATCTAGCTCTATAAAAAAGTAACCAACAAAATTTTGCCCCATCTGACCGCAACTTAACACATTTTCAGCCATTTACGTGCAAAAAAAAAAATAAATAAACATTATATTGAGAAAATCTTGTTATTTGATATTTGAAGTGAACATTAGAATTTCAAAACTGTTAGAGGAACAATATTGCAGCTTTTTTTATTTATTTTTTATTACAACTGCAAACAGCAGTTGGGTTGAAAAGGAGGTTTTTATGCCAAGGCAAACCACCAGTTGGCGGAATTGTTTTATTGGCCGTTTTGTTTGCTTTTTTGTGTGCAAATATTATTTCTATGCACTCGAAAAATATTATATAAATTTAATTTTGTTTCTATGATTTTGTATTGAATGCTTAGCAGGCAGGTTAGATAAATGCAGGCGTTATTAAAGTACATATTGCTGATTTTATTTTAAGTTAATTAAAAAATGGGATTAGGAAATTACATTTGAGTAAATAAATAGCGGAAGCTCAATTTCTTTATTATTCATTATTTGTACATACATAAATATGCAAATGATATGAAATTTTAACTCGGCCTACAAAGTTTATTTATAATTATACATGATATACATATATTACATTCAGTTGCATGATTCTGGTAAAAAATGCACAAAGTTAATTTATTTGAAAAATACATGTTTGCAATTAAGTTATTAAACTCATACTCTGACGCTTAGATTAGATTAAAAAAGGGGGAAGATCTGGTCCAAAGACCGGCACTACGACACCTGATGGATCTTTTATACCATAGATCTATGAATTAGATTGATTCAATCTCTGTATGACGCTCCTTATGAAAGTCAGTACAGATATTGGAGAAGCCCGCCTAATATCATCTGAACACAGAAACTCAGAATGAAAAACACGCCTTCTACTGTCACACAATACGATACACTCACAAAGAATGTGTGTCGTCGTCTTGTCATCATCCAAGCACAAGCGATACAAAGATGAACGAACTTGGTTACTTTTCCACAGAGGATAGTTCAGTCCAAAGCGACCAGGCAGAAAATCAGTCACAAGCCGTAAATTATTCAAAGCTTTGGCCTGTCTTAAACCAGAAAAAGACAGCCACATCTCCTTAGCGGTCGAAGTGACATCTTCTTTGATCACAGACATTATAGTCGACCGATTTGCGCCACAAAACGGCTCTGGGCCCATAAAAGTAGCAGAAGAGGCCCTCTTGGCCAGTTCATCCGCTTACTCATTCCCTGGCTGACCGCTGTGGCCAGGTATCCAATAAATGGAAACCTTGTTCCGTATAGATAGCTTTTGTAATGTAAGCACTCTAAAATTAGCCTGGAACGGAATTCCCATGAAAGGAGAAACTTAAGAGCTGCTTGACTATCGGAAAAGATAGCTATATGCGCACCTCTAATGCCCCTATTTAAATTAATGTCAACACATTTGGTGATTGCCTGTATTTCTGCCTGAAATACGTAGGCCATTTGCCCATGCACAAATAGGTTTTTATGTTGGGCCCGAAAACTCCAGCACCAACTCTATCCTCCGTTTTGGATCCATCCGTATATCAAAATAAACTTCTTGAATACACAACGGGAATTGTGATATTAAATCTCCTGCCGAACCTCAGTTCACAGTTTATCCTATCACTAGGCATTCCTAGCAGTCCTAAGCTGGACATTGTACTCACGACCGACGAGTGCCCGTTGCCTACACATCGAGCAGATGTCCCGAGACCCGTCCTATAAGCGGCCATTACCGCAGATGATCTTATAAAGATCTGTATGGGTGGTAGTCCAATCAAGGCCTCAATGGCTAAGGTTGGACATGACCTCATTGCGCCTGTTGCAAGAAGACACGCCAATCTCTAAACTTTACAGGGATTAGTTGTCGCCACAACTTGACGAGTCTTTTGCCACCAAACTATCGCGCCGTACGTTATAATTGGCCTAACAATCATTGTGTAGATGTACATAACCATTTTCGGGCTCATGCCCCAGGTGCATCCAGCACAACTCTTCACCGCCCAGATCGCCCTAGTGGCTTTCTGTGTTACGAATTCAATATGTCAGTTCCAAGTTAGCTTACTATCAAGGGCAATTCCTAAGTATTTGACATCGGTCGAATAAGAAATATTACAGCCATTCAACGATACTGTCCCTAGACCAAGTTTTCTTCTAAGAGAAAAAGGTGCCAGAATAGTCTTATCAGAGTTGACCGCTAAGCCATGTCTCCCACACCATATCGTTACAGTGCACAGAGCATTGTTCATGATTTCTGAGAGAATGTTGCCGAACTTTACAGTTGCCATCACAACAAGGTCACCATCATAGCCTATAACTTCGTGCCCTTGTTCACTAAGAATGAGGAGAAGTTCGTCAATCACCACTGACCAAATGAGTGGTGATAAGACACCACCTTGGGGACACCCTTTGACTGCCCTAATAGTAACCATATCCTTACCCATAGAAGCAGTTATGTCCCTGCTCTTGAGCATAGACATAATACATTTCACAGACGCGTGATCAAGACCTTTTTGTCTAAGAGAGCACTCTATTGAGTCATATTTTGTATTATCAAATGCGCCATTAATGACTAAAAAAGCACACAACGCAATTTCACCCCACCTCTGACGCTTCAATTTAACCGAAAAAGATTTAAAATCTAGTTTATCCGAGATATTTTGAATTAAAATGCAGATAATTTAAATTCACTTAGACGACTTTTCTAGACATAAAGTTTCTTTGCAAAAAAGAAAAAGAGCTAAGTGGCCAAATTACGGCATTCGATATCGTAAAAGTTTTCATACAATTTTAATTGTATTTATATGGAGATTTCGATTGATATCGAGTGCCGTAATTACCCCCAGGTCCTTGCAAAGTAAATTTTGTATGTAGAAAATCCGTTTAACTAATTCCAAACTCAGCCAAAGAAAATATAAATTCCTGCCCACCAGAAATAAATAAATGTTTCTTAATTGTACAACATACATACCAGTGATCGGCGAGGAATCGTTCTTTCGCTATTTATACTGACTCATGAAATTTTATGTATAAGTGAGTAGACATCATTTAAACTCAACTACTCTGATTTACGCATACTCATGATGGCATTGATTTATAAGTTTAAGTTGAAATAAATATGAATGCGACGTGGACATCATAGTCATACCACATTCACACTCATAAATCACCTGATTTCTAATTTCAGGAAAATATTTATACTACTCACATTGATTCAGCTCACTCAACTCATGCATGTACCCGGTGGCGAAAGGCACAATAATTCATCGTGACAAACGCTGACAATGTTAAGTCATCGATGACAAGTGCAGAATTTTCTTAGGTGTCATATATGAATTTTTGAAGTAAATGTCCAAACTGTCATGCATGAAAGAGGTTGATTTTGTCTGTTAGCCATCGTCATATTAGTGACTTCATCAACTTTCATTAGTGAATTTTTATATTATGAGTAGCTAATGTGGAGACTACTAGCGCATAATATCACTTTGAATCATCTGTGAATTATCATCGTATTTGTCGTTATAACCAACACTTCACATATGAAACAGGTCATATAAGTCGCTATGATAGGGAAACATGTATAAAAATGTCCTTCTTAATGATTTTTTTGAAAACAATTTCGCTAATTTTTTCCTTTTTTCTCTCCTAACAAAATAATCAGCTTAGCAATAAGACTTGCATAGTGTAAACTAGGACTTAAGGAGAGTGGAAATAAGTATAAGTTCGATGCGCACTTCAAATATTCGATTGAAACGATTAATAGACAACATTGCAATAAGTATGAGTGCGCATAAGTACAAGAAATTAAAAGTCATGATTCAACTCTACTCACTTTTTCACTACTCATTGCTGTTCTCTGATACATACATATTAAGTCATATTATTTTTGTCTTAAATAAAACCTTTGCCAAGTTTTTTTCTTAAATATTTTTTTACTTTCCGTAAAATCCTTGCACTTCAAAACAATATCAAGTATTATATAATAAATATGTCCTTGTACATTAGTTGCTATTACATGAGGTGAACCTTGAACAAAATACTCATTTTTCTCGTACATCCTTGTGATGGTTTTTCTATATACATATATACACAAGTAAAGTTATGAAGAACAAAAAGCACAAACAAACCAACCTTCTAGATTTTAAATTAAAATCTATAAATATTTCGTTTGTAAATAAAATATTAACTAAGTTATAATTTACGAATTATCAAACTCATTCAACTTTTTTTTAGTTTAAAATGCCAATGTAATTTGTGTGAGCTTTTTTAATTACCTTGACAAAGCCACATGGAAATTAAATTTAAATACATTTGTATATAATATGTATGTATATATACTATTTTTTATATACATACATACATAAATACATATGCACAATATATAAGTACATCTTTATAAAGCGTGCTGGTTTCTATTAATTTTTTAAAGATATTTTGTGTTGGATGTACTCGTAGGTGTAAGACAAACGAATAGTTTTTTTTTCATTTATATTGTGTAAAATGCTGATTTAATGGATGAATATTCCCAGTAAAAAATTGGAAGTAATTTTTAAAGAACCACATTTCTATTCCTTCCAAAGAATCTATATTAAAAAAATATGCAGAGAAATACTAGAAAAGCGAAAAAGAATTTTTAGTAGTCATACAAAAACTTATTTTATTTATTATCCGAGGGTGGGTTATAAACTCAGCGTCTTTTTGCATTTCACGCCTCTTAGTTCAAATAGAAACACTGCTCCTGTCAACTGCCAGTTGACTCCTGTCTAAATTTGAACAAGCTGCGTCATTTAGCTTGTGTTTGAGAGCCGTTTATAGCAAACTACCGCGCGTTTTGAGAAGAATATAGAACAAAATTTAATCTCGTGTGCTCCTTAAACATTATTTTTTGCGGAAAAAGACCATCACACAAACCAAGGCTAAGCTTCATAAATACTATGGGGACTTTTCACCATCACTTTCAATGGTAAAACAGTGGTTTACTGAATTTCGTTGTGGCCGTACAATACGAATGTTCTGGACGCACAGTTGATATCTCTCTACATCCGAAACAATTGAAAAAATTCTCCATATGGTTTTGCCGACCGAAGATTGAAAGTGAAAGATATTGTACAATCCATAGGCATTTCACATGCCTCAGTAGTTTCAATTTTGAATGATCACTTGGGTATGAGAAAGCTTTCCGCAAGAAAAGTTTCGCATTTGCTCACAATCGACCACAAACGCATGTGCGCTTTCCGCGGCTCGGCGGAAAGTTATTTGACTCCAACGACGAATTATCCCACAAACCTCGACAAATCATATTTTTCGTATTTTTCATATTTTTTTTTAGTTAAAGTATTAAGTATGTACGTACATGGAGTAGTTGAATCGAAATTCGCTATCCAGCGTAGATAATTTAAATTTGTACGTGCAGATTGCCATTTACGAAAGTATATTTTGTCACAAGTAAAGTTATATGTACATATAATTTATTTAAATGTAGAAAATTGCCATAACCCAGTTGACCAAGACTTTCGTTATTGATATCGATTTCGAATATATGTATCTCGAACATTGTCGTGTAAAACTATCGAGGGTGACACTCAAATATAAATCGAAAAAAGTTCACCTGGCGCTCAGTTTTGTCGCAAAAAACATTCGATCACGAATTTCGCTAGCAATATCAAAAGTGAAGGAATATCGAACTAATTTCGATATCGCAAAAAGGCAGCAGAAAAATAAAAAGTACTATTATTTTTTAATTTATTTATTTTATTTATTTTTTAATACCTTAACCTTGACTTACGCTGCAGGATTTGAACATGGCACCTCCATTCTAACAGAGTAGCACTCATCTACACTAGGCTATCGTGGCAAACTTGTTTTTTCTGTCACATATGTAAGTATGTGTTCTTATTTTATTTATTATCTTACAGTGCTCTCATGACTCGAACTTGGTACCTCTAGACCAGTGATGTGCACTAACACATTAACACACTTGCGCTTGTGTGTGGAGCAGAGGAAAACCTCTGCTTACTTTTAACAGAGGTGGAAATGTTTTGTGAATCACATTCTGTTTATTACTTGTTGAGACAACAACACACGCGTAAAATGTTTAAAGAAAATTACGAAAGCGAATTCTTCTTTAAAGAAAATGTTGATGGTAATGCACAATGCTTTATATTTTATTGTGTTTTACATTTACCAAGCCATTTTTGTAATAAAAAGACGTCAAAATATAGATAAAATTTAAAAATACTTGTTATCCATCCCTGCTCTATGCTAAAGAGAAGCCAAAACCTAAAGAGAGTAACATTTTTTTTCGTGTACGTATTTGTTTGCTGCGTAAGCAGAATTTGTTTTTTTTTTTGCTTTCCTATAACGCGTTATAGGGAAAGAGATGCTTGAACATCTATGCTCTAGACTAATAGGCTATCACACATGTTGGAAAAACTACTGAGAGAAGTTCGAAGTTCCATGCTTTAGCGAACATTCGAATTTTTTTTAGATTTGCGAACAAATATCGAAATTTCTTCGCTTTAGTGAGCAGTCGTTTTGTATCGAATTTCAGGTCAAGTGGGATACTCGAATCAACTTTTGATTTAATTTTATGCCCTTGTTTTCATCAGCAATAGAGTTTGCATATGTATGTATGTGTCGCCGCATGGACTTGAAATGAAAATAAACAAAAATTAAAGTAGTTGTCATGAAATAAGTATGTTCCTTCCTCCTCTAGTGCAAAAGCACTAGCAGACAAGTGGAGAACAAATAAACGATTATACTACTACTCATTTGGAAAAGTGTGCAGAAATTGTTGTTGAGATATGAGTGCAAATTGTAATGTATGCTTGCAAAACTCAATTGGCGCCTGGTATTCCAAATAAAATGTATTTTTTTTTTTAATTTCAAACTTAAATGAAAATAAACTATTCAAAAGATAAAAATACTTAAAGACTTCAAAGATGGCGCAGCAGCAGTTTTAATGCAAAAGTAATCAATTTTGTTTGTTTCTCTTTTTAAAATCCACAATTTTTAAAGTTTTATTTTCTTCAATGTTTTTTTCCTTTTTTTTTTTTGTTGATATTTAATATTCATTTGTTTAGTCTGGCGTCGTGTGTCAATTATTTTGTGGAAGAGTTAAAAAGTATCAAAATTTTAATAAACAAATGAAACCTAAATGTAATAGCGAGCCACCAGTAAGAATGGCTGACTGACTGTCTTTGAGAGTTTTGAGAAAACAGTTTTAAATTAAGATTTTTTTTCACTTAAATTTATTCTTATTTAAAATTGAAAGTTTTCACTTTTTTTTTGGCAAACAGACACTATTTATAAAAAATCTTCTCCAATTACTGGCACGTTTTGCATGTACTATATACATACATGTTAAAGGGTTTTACAAAAAGGGCCTTTAATGTTGATGATGATGTAGATGAAACAAATTAAATTTCATTAATTAAATTGATGAATTACTGGCGAACTTATTTATTTATTCGTTGTACAACCAGCTAGAATTTTGAGTCATCCATATCAACTCTCCAAAATGTTTGCATTAAAGCTTAATCATTTTGCAAATAAACTCTTATCAATTGCTTAAGCTGATGACATGGTAATTTGTCATCAATCTATATATATTATTATGTATGTACATATATGTATATGTAATAGAGTAACGTTACTGAGCGACTGACTGACTGACTGATTCATCATCGCCCAGCCCAAATGACTACAGCTAGAAATCTGAAATTTGGTGTGTTGGTTCCCCTTCCGATGTATAGATCCACTAAGAAAGGATTTTTGAAAATTTGAATGCACAGGTTAAAAAAGGGGACAAGAAAGGGTAAAATCGAAATCTTTATGTCTCGGAAACTCCAAATTACAAAAGCTTACGAATGCTGCTTTAAAATAAACCGACACATCTTTGATACTTTTTCGATGAGTTTGCTTTTAGGTGTTGAAAGGAGGAAAAACTTAAGCTTGGCACCTTTTTCACACTCTGCCCATTTTCTACAGTATTGAACATAGCAGAAAGCATTTTTGAGCGTACTTTTCTTCTGGGCAGAGTCTTTGGCACTTTCTGAAATTTCGCACTCATGTACATATGTACATTCATGCAAAAATAATTTACTATGACTTCTTACCGCTCAGTAAAAGCTGAGATAATTGAATGTATGTTTTTCGAAGGTCCCAAAAAAGGGTAAATACGGGAAACGGTGCTAAAAATTGAGACATTTAAAATCCGAGTTAAATATTAACTGATATAGTGTAATCTTGAAGATTGGCATTAAAGGTTTACTTCGAATATTAATTTGGTACTTTTTAAAAATACTTTTCGGAAAATGTACTTCAAAAAAAGAGAAATTTAAATTCTTTTTGGAGACAGCACTTTTTTGCGAGGATCCTTTTGGTAAATGGTACTTTTTGAAAATGCAACTTTTGAAAATACAATTTGTGAAAATGTAGTTTTGGGATATAAAAACTTTTGGATAATGTACTTTTTGAGATATGTATCTTTTGAATATAATATTTTATAAAAAGAGTACTCTTTCAAAAAAAGTACTTTTCAGAAAATGTGCTCTAAGAAAAATTTACTTTGTTTAAAAGGTACTTTTTGGGAAGAGTACTTATTTAAGAAAAGTACTTTTAAGCAACAAAAAATCTTTGAAAAAAGTACATTTCAAAAGAGATACTTTTTATGAAACGCTACTTTATAGAAGAAAGGCACTTTCTTTAAAAAATGGTTTTTGAAAAAAGTAGTTTTTTGTAAAAATTACTTTTTGGAAAGCACTTTTTGGAAAAGTACTTTTTGAATATGGAACTTTTTGGGAAAGGAACTTTTTGAAGAAAGTACATCACACGACTTTAATACTTTTCATTGCGATTGGTTTTAACATTGTTTTTCCAACATTTTTGCTGGAAAATGTTTAAGCAGACTTTTTATGATTTGTGTACAATGTTTGTATGTATGTATGTATGTATGTATGTATGTATGTATGTATGTATATATGTATGTATTTATATAATTGGCAAAGAATTAGCTACATAAATTTAATAACATCCTACATACATGTAGCAGTGAAAACAAAAACCGCTGAATTTTTCACTTGAAGTGCCACCAGAAAAATAAAGCTCGCTTTTTTTCATTTCCATTTGATTTGAAATTGTCGTGTTTCTAACTAAAACCTAAAAAATGACCTTCAGTTAAAAGAGATTAATTTGTTCTTAAATGTCATTACGGGTTTTACAATGTTTTTCATTTTTATTTTTTAAATTGTTTTAATTCTCACACATATTTAAGTTCTTTAACACAACCAATAAATCAATAGAAATTTAAAGAAAGATCTAATAAATTCAAATGTATTAAATAAATACCTGCATGAAACGCCAACACCTTCACAAACAGACGGAAACCGTCTATAACACTCCAAAACTATATATACTATACATACATATATGTAAATATAAATACATACAGTGATGTGAAAAATAATAGGGACAGTGATATAAACATATCGTAAAGTGTACAAATAAATGGTTTCAGGATAAGCAAATCAATTTATTGGGGTGACCAGCACAATTCACGGATTTAAATTCTATCGAAATTTTGTGGAGTCTAATCAAAACTTGATAAAGGGAAGGAAGGTAGCCAACGAATTCTAAAAAGCCTTACAACTTCTACACACTTCGTGCAATCCAATACCTGCTTCAGTTTATTAAGTCAGTTGACTCAAAGCCCAAACGATATCGAGCAGTTTTGGTCAACAAATGGTAATCAACAAAATATTAGACCACCCGTTTACATTTAGTAACATGAATTAGGTAGTATAAATCGGTTTTAGTTTTATTAATTTCTTATTTCTATTTATACGATAATACTAAAAGTCCTCATTATTTTTCACCAGCCAAATTTGCATTAATACAAATAAAAAAATGAAAAATTTAATATTATAATTCAAAGTTACTCTACGTCTCTACTAGCCATCGACTTGAACAACTGTGAAAAATTCATGAACTTCTTTGTTGTGGTGAATACGTGCGATATCCATGTTTAGGCATATCCAAGTATTTTGCACTAGTGAAATAAAGATGGAATATTTACCAATTTTGCTCTGTCTCTTTTCTTTCTATTGAAAATGATTTCTCAGACATATGGTCGGGCTTCCATATCAGAGCATTTACGACCGCTAGTTAGCAAAACCAAAGTGAAGTTTGCTTTGTAGAGTTTTAGCAATTAATAAGCACATTCAAGCAAAAATAAAAAATATTACATAGATGTAATTACATACATACATATACTTTTTGCTCCAATATTTTTTTTGCATATCAGTGTCCCTATTATTTTTCACATAACTGTATGTATGTATAAGTATATTTAGGCATACGAATGAATAATACAAGATATACTGCAAAAAAAAAAAAAATGTACACAAATCGAAGGCAAAAATAAAAAAAAACTTTAAGTACAATTCGCATAGCAACAAGTAGTTTTATTTTTTCTTAGATAATGAATATTAGTTTGTATTCTCTTTTGGCCTCGTCACTTCTTACCGCAGGTGGCGAAGATAAACATAAAAAAAACAAAGCATTAGAAACGAAAAAAAGTAATTTGAAATTTTAATGAAAGCCATGCAAATATTGTGAATTATAATTGGTTCAGATTTAAAAATTTTAAACTAAAAATTGCCATACGCTTAAACTAGAGTTGCCATATGCACTTTAGTGGACTTGGTTAAGTGCTTTTAAGGGGAATTCAACATTACAAAATTCAAATATTATATTTTATACATTTATTATAACATTTTATTATACTTATCTCATTGTTAAAGCTTGGTGCTGTTAAAATTTTATAGGTTTTATGATAATACCTTATAGTCTTAAGTTATATGTGTATTATTAACTTTAAATACTTTCATTGTTAAAAAAAGGCTCGATAAATTTTTACTTTACTTTACTTAACTGAAAAAGCTGTTCTTTAATGTTAAGAAGCACCTACTGTGAGTGTCAATGTCGAAGGAAGTTTGTCTATATATACAAATATATTAAAGGTAACAAATGCTTAACAAACTTGCCGGTCGGACACGGTGCTGCCTAATAAAGATTGATGAAAGAAGAAAGGTATTGTCAAGAGCTTTAAGATGATACCAACATTGGTAATATTCGTTGGAAAACACCGTATAACCACAATATTTTACTAGAATTTCAGAGGTCCATAACTCGGCCAATTTTTTTGTTTAATTTTTTTATTTTTTATTTTTCAATTTTCTATAGGATAGGATACTTTTTTTTAATTTATGAGATGTGCCCCTAAACTTGATTTAAGCCGAATTATACAACAATTAAAGTCGTCTCTTGCTACCTGGCAACCCTGGCACACATTCACAGCATATACTTACATACGTCATCAACACAAAAAATATGAAATAATTTATTCCCCCCTTCACTCTTTATAAAATGTCATTCTAGAAAATAAAGTGGAATGAGACCAAAAAGAAGAACAAATCTTAAAATAGATAAAAGCAATAGAATGGCAGACAGAGTGTTGGTGAAAGAAGGTTCTTGCGAAATAACCTACTTTAGTCTTATTGTTTCGCATAACATCGAATCCTTGGTATTCACTTGTAGATACATTATAATTTAAGAACTAAAAATATACATACCTATGTATGTATGTAAAAGTAAATTAGGGTGTCAGGTTAGTGTGTTAAGGTTACTAACGAGATATACATATGTATGTATTGTATGAATTGTATGTATTTTACGTAGAACTAAATGTTTGCTAGCTTGTGCACAAAAACGCAAAATGGAAACCAGGTCAATTCATTATTTTAAAAGTATTTTATACAAGGTTTATTAAGGAAGCAGGTATGTACATTTAGGGGTACCCTACAATTTAAATATGAATAAAAGCTGCTTACTAAGTAAGTTATTAAAAGATCATTCGGTACGAATCTTTCCTTTTATATTTATTAAAAAGTAATAATAAATAAATTAAAAAAGTTAAATAAATTACTTGATTATGATTATAGTGTTCTTTGCTCATTTACTCCTTATTCACTTGTTTGATTCTTAAGCATTTCCTACCATTTCCATTTTTTGCTGGTCTTTCGTGGCTGCTTACTCCCTACAACCAATCAAATTTTGATAAATACCGCTCTACTCGTTCGAGTCCTAAGCTATTAAAAAGGTTTGGTTCCAGTGCTAGATCCACCTGTTGCGTTCAGGTACCCAACCTGCGATACCTTCGATAGGCTTTCTGGTACATACATATATACATACATACATACCGCTCATTTACTTAAAAAATTTGTTTTTAGAGTTAATAAAGCAGAATAATGCGGCATTTCGTATTTTATCGTGTGTAAAAAGTTCATAAATAGCTTGTACCATCACCTCCTGAGAAAATAATATTTTTTCATGTCTTCATTGAGTTGCATGCAAATTAAAAATCAAAAACGCGTTTTCTGCCAAACTGGGGTTTTTTTTTAAAGTTGTGACACTATTGAAGTAAATGAGCGATATGTGTTTTCCCATAAATTTGTATCGCTAGTGCGCAATACCGGACATTCCCTTCTCTAGCCTGGGAGCCTACCCTGTAGAGATCAACCGAAGGCGTTTTTTTTTGGCCGAAGCCGAAGCCGAAGCCGAACTTCGGCTAAAATCCTGAACTTCGGCCAAAACCGAAGCCGAAGCCGAATGTTTTAAATTTTAAAAATGATACTTGTTTTATATGAATTAAGAAAAAAGTTTGCTTTTTTGAGATCACTGAAATAGCTGTAATATCTATTGGATACATACCAATAATAATAATAATACTATTTTGCAATTTCTAGATTGCCTTTTCATATGATCACTCACAAGAACGTCCAAGTAAAAGAAAATAGAAAGCAACAGGGTTGTATTTCAAAGCAACCCTTTCAAAACGTTAAACACAATAGAAACTGTCGGCGAGCAACGACCAAAAATAATGTTATTTTTCAAGCTTGGAATGAAAAATATTCGGCTTCGGCTAATCGGCCGATTTTTGCCATAGGCCGAATGTTGGCCGATTACCAATTTTTGGCCGAAGGCCGAAGCCGAAGCCGATTAATCGGTCGAACTCTAATACCCTGTATATCGAAACGAAATAAAATGCTTTCGAATTTGTATATTATTAACATTGCAATTCGAAAGCATTTGCTTTCGTTTCGAATTAGAGAGTATACCTCCTGTTCTTGCCAGCTGCAACATAATGTATTATACAGAATATGTAGCCTGCTATAATGTCAGCTGACCGCGAAATTCACTTTTTGATAATCATCAAGACATGAAGAAGCTCCCCCCCCGTTCATTTCTCTGTGGACTATATCCTGTGATATATGGCTACTAGCGTAGTTTATCACGAGTTTAACATGTGGATCTTGCATCACAGTGTTTTCGTGTAGGAATCGATTTTGATTTAAATTGGAAGTCAGATTTTAGACACATCAGCTTTTGATTATGTAGGTATGCAAGACATAAAGTATTATATACTTTTTATATCCTTATCTTTGTATATAAAACCCGACAAAGTATGCTGATGATGTTCGTTATTCTTTGACTTCAATGTGTCTGCAAAGTCACAATAACTTTTGAGCAGATGCTGTAAGTTCACTTAAAGTTAGCAAGATTCGCAATTCCTCATTGCTTGAGAAATAATTTTCAGGGAATTTATTTTCCGAGAGTAAAATCATTTTGCCCTAAACAGATGGAAAGAAAAATTAAGTTTTTTTTAAAGAGAATTTCGAATTTTAAAAGTCTACTAATTTTTTTTACCAGAAAGCTTGCAATTGATTTTTTTAACATAAAGGAATGAGGAATAAGGAAAAATTTCCCGAGGAATTATTATTTCCAATAGGGATGTTTATTAACTGCCTTATTTCTAAAAACATATAAAGGCTTATGCCCTAATTCTGTTTGACGAATGTATCGTCTTGTCTATGGACGAAAAAAAGAAGCAGTTTTGATTCTTTAAAACGATTATTATTTATTGCCTATGCTAGAAGGTTCGTGTATTTGCTTTATGATTTTGTTCTAAACATTATATCCAACACATATTTTTTATGTATTTTTCAAACTATTGTATAATACTTTAATTGAATTTTTATGTTTTAAAAACATGTTTTAAAAACATATAAATATTATTATATTTTTCATTATCAAATACAACAACCATTTTCGAAGAAAATAATTTAGAGACTTCAAAGACAAGAACTCAGAAGCATTTTCAAACAAAAACGTCCTAAATCTTCTTACTGAATTAGGGCATTAATAAGAAATATGTTGTATAGAAATCAGTTTTATAAACCCTTTATTAAGCCTTAATTATTTTTTAATAAATAAGGCTGTAAATATCGCATTTAACTTTATAATTAAAATAGCATTTATATTAGTCATAGTCAACTATGTAATTCAAAATTATATTAAATTGTTTTACTCATTTGCATGCTCTTACAAACGTGCCATTTCATTCACAAGCTTTATTAATTTGTAAATTCTAAAAGCAGAACTTTGTTATACATTTACATACACATACATAGATACATACATACATACATACATACATACATACATACATACATACCCTGCAGTCAGACTGGGGCCAAATGTCTCTATGTCAACACTAAAATTCTAGTAGTAGGTACATTGTCTACAATTTCTTTTCTATTCGTCAGTATAAAAGAAAGATAGAAAACAAATGTGGTGTATTTCTGGTGGCTTTTGCAACAACTTGTCAATATTCATATAATAGTATGTACGTAAGGTATAGAAATGTACCACTAAATGTCTGGTTGGTATGTGTCCATGTTCCCATAAGAACTATGTAGTCACTACCTAGTCAATTGTTTTAGTGTTACTAGTAGATTTTCAATGACAAGCCCATACTAAATGTCTATAGCACAAAGTATTATATGGGGATTAATTAGAGAGTAGTACTGGTGACAAAGTCAAAAACGACTCAGTACATTTTCACCATCGACATTTCCTTCAGGGTACATACATACATACATACATACATACATACATACATACATACATACATACATATGTACATGCAAGACGATTCATTATTTCATGACCTAGTTTATATTAGTTTTGTTAATGAACAATATAGTATATGTGAGCGGTTTATTTTGAAAGTGACATAAGTCACTTCATTCAAAATATTTATTCAGCACTTTAGATTATTAATTTTTTTAAGTAATTATCTCTAAAGTTAAAAATATATATTCAATGTTATTTATATGGTTCCTCACCCTTATACATACATTATAATAATGAAATGAAATAAATCATAAATTCACCCTTATTCCAGTTGTCAACATCGATGTCACGTCAATACAAAAACAAGAAATTGGGGACCCCAATTTGGGGTCTGTCTACTCGGTGGCGAGAGCAAATTTGTGCTATTGACAATCTATTTCTGTTCCCTAAGGTCTAGAAAATAGCATGCGGCTGTCAATAGCAGTCAGATGTTTTTGACAACGGGCACACAAGCCCCAATTTATTGGTGTTGTATAGACGTGACGTCGATGTTGAAAATTATAATTATCTATGACATTATACACATACATATGTAAGTATTTTGTTGTTCGACCTTTTTGTTTAACAACAAATAAGGACCTGTCCCACGATGTCGACAGCGCTCAACTTGTCGCACACTTACATTCAATACAAAAACAAATATGTATTAAAATTTTGTTCCTGTTTCAAATGTACGAGGCCGGTTCGGAAACTTCTTATCCTATCAATGAAAGAGAATAGTTAGTTTTTCAAAAATATTTTTATTTTTCAATATAATCTCCTGAAACTTCAATACACTTAGTCCAACGCTTTTCTAGCAATTCTATCCCTTGATTAAAATAGTTTTCCTCAAGGTCTTCAAAATAGTGGTTTACAACTGTAATTGCATCTTCATTTGAGGTAAAACGCTTGCCAGCAAGGAATTTTTTTAAATTTGGGAACAGGTAAAAGTCACTGGGAGCCAAATCAGGAGAACTCGTACTTTAATTCGTTGATTTTAGCCATTGTTAAAACACTCTTGTGCGCTGGTGCGTTATTTTGATGAAAAATTATTTTTTTGTGTTGTAAGCCAGGACGTTTTTCTCGAATTTGTACATTTAATTGATCCAAAAGGTTGCAATAGTACTCTGAATTTATTGTTTTACCCTTTTGCAGATAGTCAATCAATAAAATACCTTTGAAGTCCCAAAAAACCGTTGCCATACTCTTACCAGCCGATTGAATTGTTTTTGCCTTCTTTGGGGCACTTCCTCCAGCTTCAGTCCATTGTTTGGATTGTTCTATTGTCTCTGGAGTATAGCGGTGGATCCATGTCTCATCAGCAGTTATGAAACGACGCTTAAAATCCATTTTATTTCGCTTAAAACGATCGAAACAAGCTTGAGAAATGTTCATTCTTATGCGTTTTTGGTCGACTGTTAACAAATGCGGCACCCATCCTTCAGAAAGCTTTTTCATCTGTAGTTCTTCATGCAAAATTAAATGGACTCGATCATTTGAGATGCCCATGATATTAGCTATTTCACGCACATTTATTCGTCGATCATTTAATACCATATCATGCACTTTGGCTACAATTTCTGTTGTTGTTGCTGTTTTTGGACGTCCACTACGTGGTTCATCTTCAATGCTTGTACGACCACGTTTAAATTCAGCAACCCCATTTTTTACTGTTGCATATGAAAGAGCACTTTCACCTAACACATTCACCATATCATTATGAATTTCTTGTCCCGATAAACCTTTTTTATGTAAATATTTAATGACACCACGCATTTCTAATTTTTCCATTGTTAAAAAATCGCGGATGCGTCTTTTGTGAACACCTGTTTCTATATGAAGGAGTTGCCAGATCGAAACAAAATTTAACATGTGTTCATAGCAGAGATGGAAGTTTCCAAAACACATAACTTTTTTCTGTTTATACCGCGCCTTTTGTGCTAGGCTAAGAAGTTTCCGAACCGCCCTCGTAAGTGAGTCGAGCAGGCCCTCAAAAACGATTTTTTTACTTCAAGTTTAAAAAAAAATTTTCCTTATTACCAACTTAATTTAAAAATAAAAAATACTACTTGGAAATTTAATAGATTTTTTAAATGAAATAACTTATGTCACTTTCAAAATAAACGGCTCACATATACCACCTTATTAAAGTCCGTTTCACACTATAATACAAGTATTAATACTTTTGTGGAAAATGCAACCCTGACATGTTGAGTTGTTGTTGTCTTTTTTCGTCAAAAGTATTAATACTTGTATTATAGTGTGAAACGGCCTTAAGCGAGACAATGAATTAAACGAATCACGGAATTTTGAATTAATGCCCCTATTACGGTTTACAACTCAACTAGGTTGATTGAAATTGAAACAACTTTAAAACAATTTAACTGTTTTTGGGTATTATGCATTACAACAAATTTTAGTTGTCTTCGAAACAATAATCAAAACGAAGAGGTTCTTGTCTATGCTATGATTTTTGAAACTATAGTAGCCATCACAAAACTTTTTAAATAGTTTTAGTTTTGCCCTTATTATTTTTTTCTTGAGATTCCATCTTTTATGAATATGGCAACAATATTGGTGGACAAATCGTTTAGCTTGGCGTCTGGAATAATGAAGCAAAACTAAAACAATAGTCGAAATAAAAACCAAAATACAAGTGATAAAAAGCAGTTGTTTCACGATGTTCTAAAGTTGTAATCCATAATAAAAATTTGGCAACTATCAATTTAGTTGTAAATCAGCTACGACCAAGCAATATGCACAATGTGCAACTTTTTACAAAAGAGCTTTTGTGCTTTCACACCGACGAGAGCTCAACAGCCAATCAGATCTCGGCGACAACAATGCTTGCTCTTATCTTATCTTATCTTATCTTATCTTATCTATCAGTGTGTGTGTGTTTGGACGTGTTAGGACAGTGATTTCAAATGTGGGAATCGCACACTATAAAATCGAGCGTTTTCGTTAACAATTTTTTTTCCAACAAACTATTGCATGCTTATAGGCCAGTAGTGCGATTCACTAACATTTTTTAACGATAATTGCATCGTTAAAATAATTATAAGAAAAATTTATAGAAATTGCTATTCAGTAATAGGTTAGTGTCAGCTGTGTCGTTATTTAAGCGACAATAATTTATGTGCTGTTAATTTTATCGACAAAAATCAACAGAAAATATCAGCTGCGTACTATTGTTAAAAAGAAGTTACAGAATCACACAATCATTATTGCATGCGAAAAAATGTATAGACAAAAATTACGATTGTCGGATTGTTAAAAGTTACTGAATCACACCAGAGTTATTTATTGGGGCGTGCAATAAAGTGCTTGCAGTCTTTGAACTTTCTTGCACGCCCCAATATATAACGTGTGGCCAGACAATCAATTCGGAAAAGTTCAAAAATTATACTTGTTCTGTAGCAAAACTATTCGTTGGTGCTTCATACCCGTCACCGTCCATAAAATACTTATACATGGAAAAAACATATGCACATCATGAACGCAGCATTTCTTGCTATTAATATCTTAAGTGCACAAGCAGAAGAAGCAAGAAATAAGAACTATAGGAGTTTCGACAAATACTGGGTTCATCATCACTATTTACTCCAAACAGTATTTGGAATAAATAAAGTTGTTTTTCGAATGATAAACTACATATTGAATAAATTCTTATCTCTACTTTGTGTGGCCGATTTTGATAAAATTCCATTTTATTTTTCTTAATTTAGTCAATCGAGCTTTGTACTCGTATGATACCTTTCAATGATCTTGAACCACTCCTTACAGTTTTTGATTGAAATTTTTATAAAGCTACACATCAAAAATTTCTTGTAAGCTCGGCTGTTAAAATGCTACACTTGTTTAAGTTGAAATTTTAGAAAATACTAGTTAATATCATCTGTTCTAGAATCCGAATTTAGAAAGAAAAAATAAACTCGAAAAGGGACGATTTAAAATTGATTGATTTTCTCGTTTTTTTTTTTTCAAAATTAGCAATAACTTAAGGACTACGTAAACATACACTAGCGAAGAAATTTCGAAACAAAATTGTTCGATATTTGTTCGCAAATCTAAAAAAAATCGAATGTTCGCTAAAGCTGCGAATTTCGAACTTCTCTCGATAGTATCTCGAAGGTGTGCTAGTATGTTAGTCTAGAGTTTTTTGCTTCTTCTGCTGCCTTTCTCTCACTTTTGATATTGTTTTGGGACAAAACTGAGCGACAGGTGAACTTTTTTCCATTAATTTTTGAGTGTCATTCTCGATAAATTTTCGAGATACATATATTCGAAATCGTTAACATTAACGAAAGTCTTGGTCAACTGGGATACATTTTTCGTTATGCATATATACATAATGTTGAAAGTGTGCTAATGCGTTATCAAGTGTTAATTTTCTAAGCATTTAAAATGTACAGTCGTTTAATATTATTGGAAGAGCGACAAAACTGTCTGGCGAGTTACATAAGTATGTATATGTGTCGAGTCTTTTGAACTCTCCTTGAAGTAAAGACCTCGTCTGCTGTTCAAGCATTAAATGCTGATCGCAAGTTTTTATTCAATTGCTTATAAATAATGAGATTATGCTGGCAATTATTTAAATTTGTATTATTAACTTTCAATTAAGAAGTTCTATATATTATAGTCTTCTTTGAATGTTCTTTCTTTGCTGAGTTTGACGATACCTGTATTATTAATTTTGTATGAACTGCTAATATTCAGCACTCAATCTCTGTTGGTATAACCAATGATTTTTTTTTTGATTTTTAATATCATAATCTAGAAAAAAATCAAATTATTTTTATATTTAATCTTTACTTACGTCATTTACCTCTCTCTAGATATACGATTTGTTTTTCTTACACTCAGTTTGATTTAGTCTATCTACTCTGTCATAACGAATATTTTTTCTTTATAGTCATAAGAAGGAGAAAATTATCTAATCTACTAAATTTATTTGCGTTTATTATTTGTTTTCGTCCAAAGTTGATTTGTGTACACATACATTTTAATAAAAAGCTTTACTAAAAATATTTCTTAAGACTACAAGAAAAAAAAAATACTCGTATGTATGTATAACAAAAGAATTCTTAAAATCACATAATTTTTAATATACCTGCATACATACATACTTATTAAAGCGGGATAAGAAAACAGAAAAATTAAAAATTCTCCGAAATTCAATGAATGAAGAGTAACAAAAATTGTGTCTAGGCACCTTTTGAAAACAAAAGTGTAAAATTATTCCCCCTTATTGTGAATGGCATCATCGACATCACATCAAGACGACAGTAAAACGTGTCACTTGTCTACTCTTCGTCGACAATAATTGACTACTACTCGTATTAACATGCTACATTAATTTACGAAGCCTTAAGGCTCAGTTACCCGACTGTAATGTAAAGTAACTGCAACAGTAGGAAACAGCTGATCGATATTGTTATGTGAAAAGTATTGAAAATGGTTATAGAAATGTAATGTAACGTAACCTACTTTTTATATAAAAATATCGATCAGCTGTTTAATACTGTTGCAGTTACTTTACGTTACAGTCGGGTAACTGATCCTTTAGAGATTAGTAAGAGATTGTCAATAAAAGGCAATTGTTGCCGTCAGGTTTACCTCAGCAGTTTTTCTTCAATTTTCTTTTGAACCTGCATTTGCATTCATACACACCGTCAAGTTTGTTTAATCAAGTTTCAACAATTTGCGTTGTCGTAGAGTATTATGAATGACAAAACAAAACGAAAAAGCAACTTGACTGGTGCGGTCAAGTCTGTACCCCTCTCCATTCTATTTTCTTCTCTCTCTCCTAAAAACTCAAGACTTGACGAGTCAGACCTGACGTGTGTGAAAGGGGACTAAATAGTAGACAGGTGACAATATTTACTGTCGTCCTGATGTGACGTCGACGACGCTATTAACAATAAGGGGGATTATTATTATTATTATTATTATTATTATTATTATACCTGGGAGGTTATTATGTATTTCGATTCGAAACGAAAACTGTTCGAATTTGCATGTTATTAACATTACAATTCGAACACATTTCCGTTCAATTCGGATTACATAATAACCCCCCTGGTCTATTGAAGTAACTTAAGAAACTTTATTAAAATCTTTTAAAAACACAATCGTTACGATTAATTAATTCATTAATTATCAGGGCAATTATTATGAATAAAATTCCGTGAGAAATTCCTCCCTTTTTCCAATTAGAATTTTTTTGTTTCCCCTATTACTTGCTATTGTTTGAAATTGTTCCCCGGGAAAAATTTCTCGTGGAACTTTCTTCATAATTACCCTCTATGACTAGTTTCAAAATTAACAAAATGCATTTGTCTGTGACAAAATTTCATAACAAAAAAATTTACAAATTTAAGCAAAATTCGTTGCTGGAAAACAACTTTTTTTTTGCAACACTTATCGGATAAGCTGATAAAAATGATGACGTTATTTTTTTTATCATTTTCTCGATAAAAATAAAACAAAACAACAACAAGCTTAAACTGGGACGAATTAAGAGAGATTGTGTTCAGTTTTTGTTAAGACACTTTAAGCGAAAGAACGTTTGTGATTAAGATAAAAAATAACTAAAAGTAATTTTAATTGGATTACACCTACGAATTATACATATATACAACATTCGTTTTTAAAGAAATACACGTTCATAAAAATTTATTTATGTTCTTATAATGATCAATAAAGCAAATGGAGTAATAATAAAAAAGTATTGTTCTAGTGATTGATAATTATTATTTGACGTATTAATCGTAGCTGCTATTTTTGGAAAACCATTTTCATTCAGTCGTGCATATCTAATAAATTTTTCTTTTGTGTTTATACTTCTGGGAATTGCTGGTTATGCTTATTTCATCAAATTCTCACACATGTAATTAGCATTAAAAAAAATAAAATAAATTTAGCCAAATGGAAAGCAATAAATTTTTAAGGTAATTTAAATACAATAGGAATTTAAGAAAAAATTGAAATATCGCTCCTCTATTGCAACATAGACTAGAGTTTTGTAAAACCCGATAAAATGAAAAACCGCAATTTCGGGCTAAAATTTACTTAAACCGGCCGATATCGGTTTCTTTTTTTTTAACCTGTAGGGTTATTGGGTAATTCTAGTCGAAAGCAAAACTATTTGAATTTGCATGCTTTTAATATAGAAATTTGAAAAGTTTTCTCTAACTTATGAATACTATTTTCATAAACCACATCCACATCACCGCAAAATGGATTCCGTGAGCCAAACATAACTGCAATTCTGTTGAGTTTTCTAATCCAATTTTAATATTCACTGCTGCTCCATTGGCAATACAAGTCACAATATCCGAATCCAATGAAATGTAGAACTCAATTAATTTTTTTTCTCGTACAAGGTCTTGAGCTTTTTTTGAAATTACACCTTCTAAAAATTCTACGAGTACTTAGACCCAGACTATAACATTTGTCATTTGAATTGTGCAAATTGACATTTATATATCCCCTACCTCTAGTGCTAGTCTAAGGGCCAATTTCACCAACTTATTTAAATATCAATTCATATTTAAACGTTATTTTTCCATACAAAAATTAATGAAAATCGACATTTAAATATCAATTGATATTTAAATGCAGTTGGTGAAATTTGCCCTAAGTGGCCCATTGTTAAACTGTGTGTTTGATTATACGATTTTCATAGCTCAGATGTTGTGTTATAATATTTTTTTCGCTTTCAAAGTCATTCACCCCTAGTTTTTAACTTAATATTTAAATACGTAATTAGCTAAGGCCTAATAATTGACCTCCCAATTATACAGGGTGTTTTTTTAGAGGTATAGAACTTCGAATTGAAATAAAACACAAGAAAATCGTTTCGTGTCCATCAATTTGGCTTTATTGGAAGGATAATTTTATGCCATTAATGTTTAAATATGATTTCGGGCATGTGGCCGCCGCGGCTGGCTCGAATAAAGCCAATTCTACAGGTCCAATTTTCAACCACTTTTTCGAGCATATGGGGCCGTATGTTGGCAATAACGCCACGAATGTTGGCTTCCAAGTCCCCTAACGTTTCTGGTTTGTTGGCGTAGACGAGCGACTTCACATATCCCCAAAGAAAATAATCCAATGGTGTCAAATCACACGATCTTGGTGGCCAATTGACAGGTCCATTCCGGGAAATTATGCGCTCATCGAATGTTTCCTTCAATAAATCGATTGTGACGTGCGCTGTGTGGCATGTAGCGCCGTCTTGTTGGAACCACAACTCATCCACATTCAAAATCTTCAAAATCTTCCATAAAGTTGATGGACAAAGCTCCAATTGCTGTGCACGGTGGCGAATCGATTCATTCGGGTCCTCTTCAACACTTTGCTCTACAGCGGCAATTGTTTCTTCGGTGCGCACTGTTCGACGTCTCTGCGGATGCGTATTATCACATAGAGTAAACGTAGTGCGAAAACGATCCATGGTTAACCGAATTAATTGCTCTGATGGACGATTATGTCGACCATAAAATGGACGGAGCTTGCGGTAAACTTCGCGAACTGAACCATTATTTTCGAAATAAATTTGCACGACTTGCAAGCGTTGTTCTTTTGTCAACCTGTTCATGATGAAATGGCAAACCAAACTAAATATTAATCACTTGACAGCTGACAAAATGGCCGCCAGTTAAAAAAGTGATGCCAACTTAAAGTTCTATACCTCAATAAAAAACACCCATTATGTCATTTAGCTAATTGCCACTTAAATTTAAGTGCCACTTAAATGTACATAGTTTAATTTTTTCAGTGGTTAATTAAAGTCCTTATTAAATTACGTTGAAAGTACGGCAGCACTACAAAATTTCCCAGTATTATGGAAGGCTTTTTAAACAACAGCTGCTTATTATAAATAAAAAATTTAGGTTATCAAAATGAAGAAAACTAAAATTGCATAAAAACACATTTTATGAAACAAAATGAGCATCAGAACTCATTTTTGTATTAATTTTTCCATGATATTCAACTATATATTGTATTTGTTATATATTTATGAAAATTAAACGAAATCCTTAAAATACGACCACATGATGTTCATGTACATGTTTTCAATAAACACACACAAGCACAATAACATATGGTATGCTCGTAAAACTTAAGTGTGATTTAAGTACACAAGGTTGGGCATTTAAATGTCTCTCAACTTTGTACTGACAAAATGAATTCGGTACTCAAGGGGATTTTTAAAGATAAATGACATATAATTGAAAGGTAAATTATTGGGCCTAAGTTTTCCTTAAATTTAAATTGTATTTAAATACGATTTATTGAAAGTACGGCAGCACTAAAAAAATAGAACATGAATAGAATTCCCACTTTTTCCCCAGGAAAATAGTAATTCATTATAGGGGAAATGGGAAGAAGGGAAACAATTCCCTGAGAATTTTTGTTCATTATTACACATACTCTGACATTTGCATTTGAGGTAAACAGCTTTGAAAGCTCTAACAATTTGTTCTTGTTTCTTTGCAAAGTAAGCAGCAAGCATTGTTGTCGCCGTTATTTAATTGGCTGTTTTGCTATCGTCGGTGTGAAAGCACAAAGCTCTTTTGTAAAAGCTCGCACATTGTGCTTATAGCTTGGACGTAGCTAATTTAAAAATACATTGCTTTTAAACGTACGTTTTTTTAAGGAAATCCATTTTTAAAAAGCACTTATTTAAAGATATTTTCAAGAAATATAGTTTTAAGAAAGTTACTTTAAAAAAGGGGCTAATGAGTTGTCTCTGAAGCGGTGTTCACTTTTAAGCTTTTAGCTATTGACCAATTTTTAATTTATTTTTCTGACGAGTCGGCTATATTTCACACGTGAAGTGTGTGAATCACATGATATTTTAAATATTGTTTTGTAGGGAAAAGTAACTTTCCAAATTTTAAATACGCGCCGTGTGAATGCACTTGTTGGAATGTTTTTGTCATTTTAGAAAATAATGTCAAGTGCTCTTCGCAAAAATATCTGGTTTGCTTTTTACTGAATTCGTAATATACATATGTACATACATACATACTTATGTATATTTGTATTCATTCCTTAATGCAATTTTTATTTTTAAATAATTCAAAATTTTTTTTGTTATTGTCAGTTTTATCTGCTACACTTTTTTTTTCATATTTTCTGTTATTGTGTTATTTTTTCTTTATTTTATTTATATTTTTGTAAACACTTATCTTATATTTATTTTCTACTAAAACCCCCACAGTGTTTGTAAAACAATTTGCGTCAATGCTTGCTTTTCAAACAAAACATGACGCGTTTACTTGACATTTTTCAATTTGTTTTAAACTTTTTTGCTACTTTATTTACTTTTACTAAATGTTCTCTCTACTCATTACATAATTATGTACTCAAGTACATATAAGACTCCGTATATACATATAAATATGTATATATATGTATGTATATTTATTTATATATTTTTAAATAATTATCAAAAAATATCTTGTCTTATTAATAAAATAAATAAGTTTTCGTCAGGTTCAAGTATGTTCTTATGCTCCAATTATTTATAAAAAAAATTCAAGCATTATCAATTGAGGAGATAAGATTTTTGTGTCGCCACACACGTCATACATTTCCTTGAGCAATGTCGATTGCCAACAGTATCTACTTAACAACCAGTTGATTGATATATAATTTCTTATCAATCATTCGATTCGTTTGGCTTAAAAGGAACTCTACTTCACTGACTTTTCGAATACATATCGTATACAGACATACTCGTATTTTGTTATAAATTACATTTTTCGATTAATTTTAATTTGTTGTAATTTATAGCTAATACAAAATGATTAACAATATTGCTTTAATTCTGCAAAGAAATCTAAAAAATTTATTTCTTACAAAATTATAACAATTTCAAATGATAAGACGTTTCACATCTGAGCTGCCCAAAGTAGCACCAGAGTGCCGAACATCAATCGGCATGTTATACAAATGAATACACATACGCGAATACATTTCTCTCGTGTTTCTCTCTTTGGCCAGCTCTGATTCACATAAATTTTGTATGTATGTCTGTATTTTTTTATATGCCTGAATGGATTTTATTTAACATTTTGTCCGGACAAAGTGGAACTGAGTTGTCATAACTTAATTTTTTTTTCAGCCAAAGTTGAACTGAACTGCTAAATAATATAGGAATAGTTCTCCAAATAAGGGTTAAGATAATATATAGGGAGTATGGCAGGTTTCCGGATTTCCACCTCTGTTCCAAAAACTTTACGGGGAGTCCATGTACATCTTATATTTTTTATGTGTTATTGAAAGAACTATTGAAATCGGGTGAACATGTTTGGGGATTGATCCGTACAAATATAAGGAAATAAGAGATATTTGGAGGTATAGGGAATAGAGCGATGGAGTGATGCATAGAGGGAAATAGATAGATGGAGTGGCAGGTAGAGGGAAATAGATAGATGGAGAGGTAGAGGGTTAGAAAGAAATACGGAGAGGTAGAGGGTTAGAAAGAGATAGGGAGAGGTAGAGGGTTAGAGAGAGATAACGAGAGGTTGAGGGTTAGAGGGAGATAGAGAGAGATAGAGAGAGATAGAGAGAGATAGATAGAGAGATAGATAGATAGATAGATAGATAGATAGATAGATAGATAGATAGATAGATAGATAGATAGATAGATAGATAGATAGATAGATAGATAGATAGATAGATAGATAGATAGATAGATAGAGAGAGATAGATAGATAGATAGATAGATAGAGATAGATAGAGAGAGAAAGAGAGAGATAGAGAGAGATAGAGATAGATGTAGTGAGAAATATAGAGAGATAGAGATGTAGTGAGAGATATAGAGATAGAGATGCAGTGAGAGATATAGAGAGATAGAGATGTAGTGAGAGATATAGTAAGATATAATGAGAGAAATAGAGAGATAGGACGATAGAGAGATATAGAGACATATATAGACATATATAGACATATATAGAGAGATATATAGAAATAAAGAGATATCGAGAGATATAGAGAGATAACGAGATATCGAGAAATATAGAGAGAGAGATAAATAAAGATAGAGTGATTTGGAAGCAGATAGAGAGATAACAACAGATAGAGTGACATTCAGAGAGATTGAGAGAGAGATAGAGAGAGATAGAGAGATAGAGAGATAGAGAGAGATAGAGAGAGATAGATAGAGAGATAGATAGATAGATAGATAGAGAGAGAGATAGATAGATAGGTAGATAGATAGAGATAGATAGAGAGAGAAAGAGAGAGATAGAGATAGATGTAGTGAGAAATATAGAGAGATAGAGATGTAGTGAGAGATATAGAGAGATAGAGATGCAGTGAGAGATATAGAGAGATAGAGATGTAGTGAGAGATATAGTAAGATATAATGAGAGAAATAGAGAAATAGAACGATAGAGAGATATAGAGACATATATAGATATATATAGAGAGATATATAAAGATAAAGAGATATCGAGAGATATAGAGAGATAAAGAGAGATCGAGAAATATAGAGAGAGATAAATAAAGATAGAGAGATTTGGAAGCAGATAGAGAGATAACAACAGATAGAGTGACATTCAGAGAGATTGAGAGAGAGAGATAGAGAGATAGAAAGATATGAGATATATAGAGATATATAGAGAGATATATAGAGAGATATAGAGATATATAGAGATATATAGAGATATATTGAGAAAGATAACAACAGATAGCGAGAGATTAAGAGAGGAATTCAAATATAGAGTCAGATAGAGAGAGAGAGAAAAAAGGAGAGTTAAAGAAAAATAGAGATTGTTAGTGAGAGAAAGAGACAGCTATAGAGGATTAGAAGGATATATAGAGTAGAGTTAGCTGGAGACAACTATAAAGACACAGAGGGACATAAAATAGATTGAAAGGATAGAGGAAGCTAGAGATATTATTACAGATAAAGAGAAGTAAAAACAAATACAGAGGTACAGACATATTTGGTGAGAGATAGTGAAATATATAGCGAGGTATAGAGGTATATGTAGACAGCCATATTAGAGAGCGAGATCGAGAAAGATAGGTACGAACAGAGAGAGATAGGGAGGTTAGAAAAGGCTAGAGAGGATATATTGAGAGAAAAAACATGCCCTGCAGAACTTTTTAAAATAAGAACTTTTTGTATTAATTTTGATTAAACATATTTTTAAATAAAAATTTTAAACAATTATTAATTAATGTTTTTTTCTTTTTTTTTAGGTAAGTGTCTTGTTTATATCCTGCATAACATCTCGTTAATATACGGTAACTTGAAGAAAGCTTAAGATAAGTATTCAAACCACTTACAACTTGAAAAAGTATTATATACATAGATATAAAAAGCAAATAAAACTTGAGAAATTGAGAGAATGATTGTAAAATAAAATTATTTTTACAGTAGAATGACACTTTAACTTCTACGTGCGCATTTTCGAAACGCTCTTCTGGTTTGATGCGCATTGTCCATACCTTACTGCTTCTAATGCGCATATCAACCAGCTATATCCCTCAATAATCAATTTCGATATTTTTTTTAAGAAACTATTATTCCAGTATTCATAAAAATATTTTAGACTTATTAAAGGTTTACGGGAATTTTGTCAAATAAGCCTGTAATAAACATAAAATATTTTTTATGAATACGGCAGTTAATGTTTTAGTGAACAAGTTAAATATTGATTTTGGAACAAAGTGCTATAAAATATTTAACTTTAGCCTAAATTACTTGTGGAAGTTATCATTTCGTTTCAGTTATAAATTTTAGCCATTAATTGTTTTCATTTTAAAACTAGATTGCAATAAAAATTATATTCATGTCATGCATTCATTACTCAAATAAATTATACTAAAAATTGCTTTTGAATATTAATTTTTATATACATATTTATCTCCTCTACAAATTAAATAAATTAAATTTCAAATTAAAAAAAAAAACATTTGTTCATTGATATTTAATGGTAATTACACAAGTAAATTTAAAACAAAACAATTCTAAATGAAAAACAAAAAACAAATACGAATACAGTGGCCAAGAAAAAACTATTCGACATTCAAAGATATTTCCTTACAATGTATTGCCTAAGATGTTTATAGTTCTTATCATCGTTTTGTTGCGTTGCACGTTGTAGAACGTTTTGGATGTTAAAACACAAAATTATTTTTTCATACTTGCGCTTTTAAAAAAAATAAAAGCCTTTTATTAACATTTATCACACATTCTTTTAATTTCTGCAGAAGTAATCAGAAACCTTGGTGCCATCAAGGGAAAACAACTTCAATTAGTTATGAAATTTAATAATTCATCATTTTAAATTCGAAAAAAACTGTAAACAACATATCAGAAGTTGTTCAGAAATCAAAAACAACTACACTGTTCGTTCACTGCATGAAAGAAATCTTAAAATAAATTCATGATTTTCATCTAGAAATACTGAGAAGTATTTAAGTACATTGTTTACTCTTTATTAAATAATTAGATAATAATTAAAAAATAAATACGATTTCGCTGCAATATGAACCGGGAAAATTCACACAAATATAATAAAAATTGTGATATTACAAACAATTGGGAGAAATCCAATTTTTAGTAACCGAATAGTATTTTTGGCCACTGTACAAACATACATACATACATACATACATACATACATACATACATACATACATACATACATACATATATAGTTTTACTACATAACAAACATCCGCAATTTATTGGCAAATACAAAATTTCGCCAAATGTTCGTCAAGGTTAAGGTGATAAACTGCTGCGAGTTGAAGTCTCTTCTCTTTTGTTTGCCTACAAGGTGCCGCAACAGGGAAAAATATATTTAAAAAATAATGTGGAAGCTGGCTAAATTTTGAATATACATATATTTTTGTTTTCAAATTATTTAACAAACTAATTGCTTATTCAATTCATATTATTTTTGGGTATTTATTTTGTAACCATATAAGCAAAATATTTAATTATATTTTCTATTTCTGTTAGTATAAAAGTCTTTATTTGTTTCTTCTTCTCATTCTAATGTATGTTTAATGAGTTGTAAATTTTAATAATTTTAATTTAATTTAATAATTATAGTTTTAGTCTGGCAAATAAGATATACATGTAATTATTTCTGGGTAAGAAATGTGACATCATGGTATTGTTAAATCTTATTTAATTAAATGCCTAAAAGTACACCTTCCTTAAACTAACGAAATGTTACAGTATTCTTCAGCGATGCCAATTTGGTGCTTTTGGCACTATTTTTAGTGCTTTTTAAAGACTCAAAACGCAAAATTTTGAGCGTTAAGCCTGGTATTCTGTTCACAATTTCATGCGAAATGCTCTCAAACTACCTGTAAAAGTATTTGGTATGAAATATGTATTTGGAAAATAAATTCGCAAAAGTAGTACTCTGCTCTTATTGCGAAAAACACATAAAATCTATCTGGCAGCATGTTTTTGCATGCAAAATGACTGGCATCATTTTAGTTTCAGCTGCGAAACAACATGAGCAGTACTTTTTCCGTACGGAATTTTAACAATGTTGCACACTTTCAAGCAACAAAACCGAGAAATTTATAAAAAAAACAGCCAGTTCGGCTCAATTTAGTACATGTCAAATTTTTCAAGCGAAATAATGTTGCGGAAAAATTTTCACAACTTCGAACAGAGCACCAGGCTTTAGTGCCAAACTACGAAAAAGCATGAAGTAGTGCTTTAAAGAAATTTTTTATATATCATCAAATTAAATTAAAAATCTGTTGTATTTATTTTTTTTCAGTGTAAAGCATACCCTTTTTGGCTGATATATTTCATTAAATAGAGAACAGCTTAAAAATATTGAAACATTATTAAACGTTATTAAACTTCACTCGTTTTTCACGTTTAAGCTTTTTACGCTTTTTTAGATCTCAAAATTACGCTATTTAGTGTTTTTTTTTTACTTTTGATGTGTTTTTAGAGGCAAAAAAGTTGGCATCAGTGGTATTCTTCCTTTAACTTTGCACGGGTGGACCAGAAGGTATTCATTCCTTTTTTCCGTTATGTAACAGAACACATTTTGATCCACGCTTTGAACTTTTATTGCATCAACGTCATCACTTGGTTCATAATTTTCCAACCAATTTTTATCGACAAGTTTTTAATCTCTGCATTAATTAAAGACAATCCGCCGTGTTCTGTAAACCGAAACTGAGTAAATTTTTCATTTGCATAAAATAAATAATGGTCCTGCCGATGTGTTTAAAATCATACACAATAATTTTCTTTCAGATATGATATTTGGGGGAATCTATATAATAAAAACATTAAAAAAATTAAAAAAATTAAAAAAGATATTTCTATTGTCGGAGTTAGTTTCAAATCGATTGGTTTACAGAACTGGGTCGTATGTTGTTTTCTTCAGAAAAATAACTGTAACTCTCTTCCTCTTTCACGATAAATATCTGGAGAAACGATTTTATCTCTCAGTCTTGATGCCAAAAATTCTGAAGAATACAGAAGATGCGTATTTTTTATTATTTAAAAGGGAAAAAGTGCCAAGTCGAGATAATATGATTGTGAGCTAATGTTGCCTCCGTAATCTGCATATTATAAAGTACTCCTAGTCAAAATGTAAATGAATTTGTGTGATTTTTTAGGAAGTTAAAGCACTATGACTTGCGACTTATCTCATTTCGAATAATAGCTTAATTTAGGTTATACTTTGGTATATTTCAACTTTAATGTATATGTACTTATAGTGTGTAGAACGGACGTTTGCTTAAAAAAATAAAGGTTAACAGAAAATTTCCTGATATAAAATCGACTTAAACGCTTAAAAGGGCTCTCCTGCTAAACAGTAAAATATGACTTAAGCACTTTTTCCTTATTGCCACAGATTTGTTGCTTATTATTTCAGGCAGTTTTATTTTACGCCTATAAATATGCTGTATAATATATAGTTTTTTTAATATACACTCTGCCACAAAAGTCTAAAGACGATTGCAAATTTAAATATGTACATGTATTTTAAACCAGTGGTTCCCAAATGGTAGTCCACGGACTCTAGGTGGGTGGTCCGTGAAGAGCCGATAAAAAGAGTTTATAAAACTCATAGTTTTTTTATTTCCATTCTATATACTTTTTATGTGGTTTGATAGAATGTGAAGTGAAGCTTAAACATGAAGATTATTTAAAATTACTTAACATATCGAGCCTTTTTTTTCGATTGTAAGCGACATGTTATCGAAAATGTACTTTTTTATTGAAATTAAAATTTTATGGGCCTACCCATGGTTTAGAATTATCAAAATGGCAAAATTGTTGATAACTTTTAAGATACAGGCTGTACAATTTTATCGTAAGCGACAATTTATGTACAAAAACAAATTTGAATATTTTAAGAAACCCTTCTCCTGAAAAATTTAATTTTTGTCGCTAAAAAATCGAAAATAATGCTCGATATTTAAAAAAAACGGAGTATCGTCGGGTGGTTATTGGTTTGCCACAGTAATAATGTATTTTTAATCTACTGTGCGGCAGACGGTATGTTAAACATATATCGAGCCTTATTTTCGATTTTATCGTAAGCGACAAAAATTAAATTTTTAAGGAGAATGTTTTTTTTTTAATATTCAAATATGTTTTTATACGTAAACTGTCGCTTACGATAAAATTTTACAGTCCGTATCTTAAAAGTTATAAATAATTTTGGCATTTTGATAATTCTAAACAACGGTTAGGGCCATAAAATTTTAATTTCAATAAAAAAGTATATTTTCGATAACATGTCGCTTACGATACAATCGAAAAAAAGGCTCGATATGTATATAAACTTTTATAGTCCGCGACAAGAAATATTTTTCAAGGGGTCCGTAAATGGGAATTCGGTGGGAATACCTGTTCTAAACAATTGTTGTTGGCTTTTCATATCGTTTTTATACAGACATACAATTTTATAAAAAACAAACACCCGTATTGCGTATGTCGAGTCGAATTTTCGACTACGAGAATTTTGTATTTGATTAAACAAACTTTATACAAGTTTTCTTTATTCTATGACAAAATTCTCGTAGACGAATATTCGACTCGACATACGCAATACGGGTGAAAATCTACTTAAAAAAATTACATAATGTAAGATCAAAGTTAGGAACATCTCCTCTATCATTTGACCTAAAACGTTACTGAATATTTGTAGTCATATTTGAAGACACAAGTGCAAAAACTAATAAGTCTGTCATATGTCCAATAGCTAGAATAAAATTTGGGGAAGTAATATTTTTACTGAAGAATGGATAAATTGTTTTCCAAAATTTAAGCTAAAGTTGACTTACTCAATACCTAATAGGCCAAGGGAAGTTGTTGTAAAGTTAAAACAAGGGTCAACCAGCTATTGAATCACAAATAGAGAACATCATGTAATATAATCGTACTCTGACTTCTGTGAGCATAAAGCATTGCTTTTTTAATTTTATTTACAGCATTTGCAATTTAATTAATATTTTTTTTTATAAATTTAGATTTGAATTGAATTTTTTTATTATTGGGTATGTTTCTGTATTCCACGTGAAACTACAACATGTGGCATTGCCACAGAATTTTTGTTGGCAATATGTATTGTTGTTATAACAATGGCATGGAATCTCCGAACGTTTTATCTTCATATTTTCTAATAATAAAATAAGTTATATTTATAGTTTTGTTCCAAAAATAACAAATTAACATTTTCCTAATCCTATATTTGTTTTCCAAATAAATTTTTGAGGCGTTTTATACAATAGCCCCAGCCTCTAAATTTATTTTCTTTCTAATAATATGTAATTGATTATAATCAAATGCTGTAGCTGGCGTAAACTTCATACTCATTTCCTTTTTTACATACATACGTCATTCAGTTAGTTAACTATCAAACATATCAACTAACAAATCTGTAAAAGGTTTCTTTCTTTTTTACGACTATTGGATTTGAATGAAAACCATATGCTGTATATTACGTCATCAAAAGTAGTTATTGCGTCCTACATACGACACAAACATGACTTTCTTATTCTTCTTTCCCACATGTTTGTACGTCAAGTCAATATTCTAAGTTATGACGTATTTACTCGTATGTGGAATTGCTGCTTTCTGGACAATTTATTGTCCCAGTTGATGTTATTAGAAGCCAATTAAAATTTATATACTACATAAAGGCATATGTATGTATATAATTTTTCTCAGATAATACATGTTAAGTTTTACGTATTGTGGGAGGAATGAAGCTTATGTAAAGTTGCAAGCTAACAATTATTTTTTTTGTGGAAAAGTTGTTTTTCATTCGAAGAATCTCTTATAAAGAACAACTCATTGAAGGGTACGATCACACTTGGCAAACATTTGTGCATTATTAAGTTAAAAAGTTTTAAACATTACTAATACACAATGTCATACGAGGGCGGTTCGGAAACTTCTTATCCTATCAATGAAAGAGAATAGTTAGTTTTTAAAAAATATTTTTATTTTTCAATATAATCTCCTGAAACTTCAATACACTTAGTCCAACGCTTTTCTAGCAATTCTATCCCTTGATTAAAATAGTTTTCCTCAAGGTCTTCAAAATAGTGGTTTACAACTGTAATTGCATCTTCATTTGAGGTAAAACGCTTGCCAGCAAGGATTTTTTTAGATTTGGGAACAGGTAAAAGTCACTGGGAGCCAAATCAGGAGAATAAGGTGGGTGGTCAAGCAACTCGTACTTTAATTCGTTGATTTTAGCCATTGTTAAAACACTCTTGTGCGCTGGTGCGTTGTCTTGATGAAAAATTATTTTTTTGTGTTGTAATCCAGGACGTTTTTCTCGAATTTGTACATTTAATTGATCCAAAAGGTTGCAATAGTACTCTGAATTTATTGTTTTACCCTTTTGCAAATAGTCAATCAATAAAATACCTTTGAAGTCCCAAAAAACCGTTGCCATAACCTTACCAGCCGATTGAATTGTTTTTGCCTTCTTTGGGGCACTTCCTCCAGCTTCAGTCCATTGTTTGGATTGTTCTTTTGTCTCTGGAGTATAGTAGTCTCATCAACAGTTATGAAACGACGCTTAAAATCCATTTTATTTCGCTTAAAACGATCCAAACAAGCTTGAGAAATGTTCATTCTTATGCGTTTTTGGTCGACTGTTAACAAATGCGGCACCCATCTTGCAGAAAGCTTTTTCATCTGTAGTTCTTCATGCAAAATTAAATGGACTCGATCATCTAAGATGCCTATGATATTAGCTATTTCACGCACTTTTATTCGTCGATCATTTAATACCATATCATGCACTTTGGCTACAATTTCTGTTGTTGTTGCTGTTTTTGGACGTCCACTACGTGGTTCATCTTCAATGCTTGTACGACCACGTTTAAATTCAGCAACCCAATTTTTTACTGTTGCATATGAAGGAGCACTTTCACCTAACACATTCACCATATCATTATGAATTTCTTGTCCCGATAAACCTTTTTTATGTAAATATTTAATGACACCACGCATTTCTAATTTTTCCATTGTTAAAAAATCGCGGATGCGTCTTTTGTGAACACCTGTTTCTATATGAAGGAGTTGCCAGATCGAAACAAAATTTAACATGTGTTCATAGCAGAGATGGAAGTTTCCAAAACACTTAATTTTTTTCTGTTTGTACCGCGCTTTTTGTGCTAGGCTAAGAAGTTTCCGAACCGCCCTCGTAGAATCCAATATTATTAGAAATTGTTTAATTTAATAAACGCATGTCAGAATCAAAAGGTTTTCTTAATGAATATTGTTCATGAAATTGAATATAAGACCAAAAAAGTTCCCTAAAATGCCAGCACTGCTGAACAGTTTTCAATAATAAAGTTTTTTCAGCACATAAATAATTTTCTATAAGAAAGATTGCTTAACAATCGAACAATTTTGTGTGAGAGAAGTGGCTCAGCATGCGAGCAATTTTCATTGAAGAAAAATTTTGCACAGTTCACGAGTAATTTTCTATAAGAGAAGTAGTTTAATATTCCAAAAAATTTTCTATAACAAAAACTACCATAATTTTAAAAATTTTTTCATAAGAAAAGTGGTTAACAAATAATCTTATAATTTTTTTCACACGAAAAGTTTCTTGTAATCTCTGCAAGCCTGCGTAATATCTTACCTCTTTTGTATAAGAAAAGTTGTGTAGCAGCAAACAAATTTTAAGCAGCAAAAGCTGTTTAGGGTCTCAGCAGTTTTTATATAAAAAAATAAAAATATAAAAATATAAAATATAAAAAATTTTTTCTTTAAGAACATTTGTTTAGCACTTGGGTAATTTTCTCTAAGAAACATTGCTGAACATACGTTTAAATTTGTTTTTCATAAGATAAATTATTTTAGAAAAATTTGCTTTTAGTGCAAACAGTAAAAGAAATTCCTAATGATTCGAATAATATTGTGTTAATGGAAGTTTTTCGAATCTCGAGCAATTTTCTTTAAAAAAAGTTGCTTATAATTTGAATAATTTTTCATAAAAAAAGCTGTTTACAACCTCAGAGCTTTTTGGCAATATTGGGCCTTAAGGTAGAATTAGTAAAATCGTACCGTTCTACTTTACAGCTTGCCGTATCGTTCAGCTTTGTGTACAAGTTATAGAAAATGTAACAGTTTGCACAGCACAATTTTTTTGTCTGGCTCTTAATGCGGCTTTTTTGACATTCGCTACAGAAAAATCTGTTTTCTGTAGATTTCTACGTCAGCAGTGCTACCGCCACATATTTTATAACTAGTAACATTCATTGCATATGGTACGGCTTTTGTCAGCTGACACGCAACTTCACGATACGATTTTACTAATTCTACCTTTATTACGGTTCTCGAAGTTTTACATTCGACTTTAACTTGCTGTACTAGATTAACGAAACATACAACATTTTTCTTTAATCTGGTACAAACTCTCAAAGTCGAATAGAAAAATTCGAGAACCGTAATAAGGCCCATTAATAGCAATCTTTTTTGCAAGAAAACTTTCTTATAGTAACTGCAACTTTTCATAAAACTATTTTTTAAAGCAAAAGTTGTTTAGTTGTTCCCACACAGCAATTTTAGTTAATCAATTCAGGAGTTATAATTTTAGTGATTTCCCGTAAGAAATGCTCCTTACAAGAAAATTTACTTAGAAACTCTAACATATCGTGCAATAACAGCCAGAAAAAGTTAAGCGACATAATTTTAGAACTTAATTTTTTTTACCCAAATCCATCATTTGCTATCGTAAATAATCGTAAAAGAAAACCAAGTCTAAAAAATATGTCGGTAAAGCTTTTTTTGGAGGTTATGGTTCGATATTTCGTACGAGAATGTATTTATGAAACAATTTTTGTGAAGAATTTTTATTTGTTGTTAATTAAGCAATATGTACATATATGCATTTCGTTTCTGCTCAAGAAACTCATTATACCCCTTTTACACACGGAAAGTTTACTTTGCAAAGTCTTAATTCTCTCTTCCAGAGACAGAGGAAGGAATACTATCTGTTTCTGTCTTTCGCCCAGCTGAATAAAGACTTTGCAAAGTAAACTTTCCGAGTGTAAAAGCGGTATTAGCAGACTTTAAGCAAAAAATTCTTGTATGCTTATGGAAAAAATCTCAAAATGTTTTTGCGAACATCAAACAAAAATTCTTCGTTAGTGTTTTTTTTTATGGGAGTTGTTACAATTTAAGTTTAAAATATTATTTTTTTTATTAAAAATACATTGAAATTGGTTATTGAATAAGTAAAATAATAATTTGGGATTATTACTGCATTAAAGCCTGGTACGGAGTTCATACGGAATTTCAGGTTCTCATACAAAGTCTATGTAAAAAAAATTACGGAAATTCAGGTTGGTAAATTTCATAAAGAAATTTCCATTTGCCAGTACGGACTTTCGAAAGAAAAATACACAAAATTTTTTAAATTTATTGCCTATCTTAGGGATTTAGAAATATAAGTGGAGACTTTTTTCAGTCAACTGATACAAAAATTAATGTTCAAACAATTGCTTGGTCACGGAATTTTTGACATTTCTAATTTTCATCAAATTGTAATTAATTTCTAATGTTTTTGTGCATTGTAAATTCAAAAATAAACGAATTTGTGTTTATGCAAACATAATTCTACACAAAAGCCTACACTATTATTTTTCCGTGTAGAAATAAATGTAAATTTACAAACCTGAAATTCCGTAAGAACTCCGTACCGGGCTTAACAAATGTTAAACTTAAAAATTCTTCGTGTAGTATTTTTAGAATATTTTTTATAATTTTTTTTTTGTATAATTCCACACAATTTTTTTTTACATTTTTATTCACATAAATATATGACGTAGAATGTGCCCTTTCTTTGAAATTTTTTTATATACGCAAATTATTATGTGTTATTTATGTACATACTTTAAAAGCAAATCCCATGAAATTGTATATATGTATTTTGCGTTTTAAAAACAATGTGAACAAATTTGTTGAAGATAATTGTGTTTAGATTCGTTGTTTGTATTCTATTTTTTTTTGCGATGTGTCGTCCATCATTAACTGCTAGAAAATCTAGCAACTATTTTTAATTATATTTTTACGTTTCCGATCTTTTGTTTTAAAAATAGATGAGATTTTGAAAGAAATTTTTTCTGTTTTAATAGACTTTTCCCATCAGCCAAATGTGAAATACATGTAGGAAAAAAAGTGTCATCATATTTAAAATAATAATGTTTTGTTTCAAATTCACTTTTTCTGTATGAAATAAAAAAGTGAAAATAATTTTAATTTTGTGTGAACTTTTTTTTTAAGAAAAATAAATTATATATACATATTGCACTCTAAATCACAAACAGTGATAACTCTATATATATATATATATATATATATATATATATATATATATATATATATATATATATATATATATATTAGGGCGGGTCGATTTGTATGGAGGCAAAAAAATCGCTCAAATTACAAGGAAAATCGTATTCTAGGGATCAAAATAAGAAATTTTGCCGAAGGAACCATACCTCTAAAATGTATTTTGTTGTCCCGACTTTTGATCCGAAAGGTCAAATTTTCTTGAAGGGTAAACTTTTGAAAAATCTCACTTTGACCCATTTAGAGTTCTTCAATCGAGTCAAAATGTATGGCCGACCCCACTAATTTTGGAGGACCGACCCGATGAACTCTAAATGGGTCAAAGTGAGATTTTTCAAAATTTGACCCTTCAAGACAATTTGACCCTTCGGATCAAAAGTCGGGACAGCAAAATACATTTTAGAGGTATGGTTCCTTCGGCAAAGTTTCTTATTTTGATCCCTAGAGTACGATTTTCCTTGTTATTTGTGCGATTTTTAAATCGACCCGCAATAATATACATACATATATATATGTATATATGTATATGAAATGATTAGGCTAAAGTTTGCATTGCTTTGTAAGCCAAATTACATGCGATAACTATTAATGAACAAACAATATCAAAATTAATTGTAAATATTCTGACAAACACTAGCTGAACGGAACAACTAGCTGTTTTCGAAGGTCGCTGCACCTTCCTTATCCACCTTCCTTGTGTTTGGTCCATTGTGTGTGGCGTCAGTTGATGTATATTTCTGGGTGTCTACTCTGTATTTCGAAACGAAAGCAAATGCTTTCGAAATGCAATATAAATAGCATACAAATTCGAAAGCATTTTCTTTCGTTTCGAAATACAGAGTAGACCCCCTGATTTATATACTCAGCTTTTTAGTGCAAATGGAATATGTGAATTGTTTTGATTCATCGGCTGTTCGTGTGGCTGTTCATGATGATGTGGTATGTTTAGAAGTGAGCGCAAGCCGTTAAAAAGTATATGAAATCTTTAAACCAAATAAAAAGCTGCAATACGTGAGCGTTCTTGTTGATTTTTTTTCCCCTGAAATTTGTCGATTTTAAAACGGAATGGTTTTCAGAACATGACCGATAGTACTTTTTTTTATCAAAAATGACGGTACATTTCGTTATTGTCATAGAGTGGTTATATGTATACTGCTGGGCGTAGAGCACATTGGATATATAATTTTTAAGAACTAGGACCAAGAATTGGTAGAGAGGCAATTTTTGTCTTTCCGAAACTATCCAAATGATGTTTATGAAATTCACAACATGGTTACTTTTACGTCAAAAATTGATTCCGAGCGTACAATGCGGCGTGCATAGCTATAAAATAAATTTTTGTAATAAGTAATGAAATTTGACATACAACAGATAAATGCCAATTTTTTCATATACAATTATCTGGTGGCGGCACATACATAGTTGCTCAATTCACAAACTATTGTAGGAGTCGGAGTTCGTACAAAAGGTTTTTGGTAATTTCTATGTAAACATTTGCTTATAAACTCCCACAATAGGTTGTGAATTAAGCAATTATTTTTCAGTTTTTTTTTGTATATTAAAATTTGTTTTCAGTTTAAATTTGGTTTTATTGTAGTTTATGAGAAAAAATTTTCTATTTCATGTCATGTCATTGTATAGCATTTTGTTTATTTACATATTTGTTTGTTAGCAAGTTCAAATAACCTTATTAAATTTATTCTATACGTTTTTGCAACATTCTCGTACATATTACATCTGTTTACATATTTTTGTTTGTTTGTTTACTGGGTTTGTTATTTATTTTGCATTCTTCTTATTTCTCGGTACAAATTGTTGAACCACGTTGTCTGACTGATATATTCTTTGTACTCGTATATTGGCTTTTCTGTTTGTATATTTACTTGTTAGGACGTTGACCGGGAAAAGTGAAGATTTGCTACTCGGCTCCTTAATAGTAGTCTTTAATTTCTTTAATAGTTTTGTGTGTGTGTTTGTTATTAATAAGATTGTTGTATTTTATGCAAGTCGTCGGCTGGAATACAAAACCACTTAACTAAAAAAAAATCAAAATGGTATTTTTAATTATGTATTGGGTATTACATTGAAACACATGCCCCCACAATAATACCAACTTTACTTTAGTCACTTGGAACAATTTTGTTTTGTTTTTAGTCTCTGCTACAAAATTTCAAAAAGTGTAGTTACGTCACTTTGCATTTCAGGTAACGAAATATTCATATTATGTTCATATTATGCCTCAAACTAGGCAATGTATTTTATTGGAAAGTAAAAACAAAATATAGATTGTAGCTGCCATATTCATAAAAAATATTTTAGTTTTATTAAGGACTTATTTGAAATATTTCTATAGCAAATTTGTTAAATAAACCTGCAATAAACCTAAAATATTTTTTATGGATACGGCAGACCATCCTTGGAACTTCCTGCTAGGCTACTGATTTTACAGAAATACGACGAAGACTTTTGAAAAAGAAAACGATTTTTTGTTGTTGAAATTTTTCGTCAATGATATCTCTGGAACGAATCATCCGACTGCCAACAATCGATATGTGTTTGAGGTCAAGAGTTAATTAGATTTTGAACTTGATTGGCTAAGTAGTTTGAAATTTGTGTAAGAACAACAGTTTTGTGAAAATTTTATTTGCGAAAATTTTTTAAATTTTCCAAACCAGAGATCTGCATGATTACGAATCAAATTTTGCATTTTCTAAAATGAGACTGTTGTTAATAAATGCATGCCACTGCATGTAATTTCTATTCATTCATATGATTCACTAAAGCAATGAATCAGTGTGATTGTTTTGAAAATTTCTTGAAAGCCCTTCTGACAAATATAGTTTTATGTAAGATAAAATAAAGTAGCTAGGCTGATTTTATTTTATAAAATTTTTTAATACGAGAAAAAATATTAATTAATACGCAATGTTTTATTAACTTAAGACTTCATCCAGTCAACGTGCTTTTGTGTGTTATACTTACTATAGTTGTTAAATTACGCAGCACAAACGACTGTAATTAGAATTTTTAAACTGTATGAGCTACACAATCATACGCATGAGTATGAAAATACTCTTGAGTATTAATCGGTTATACTTGCATATATACAGGGATATTTTATTTATGCCCACATAAGGCATGTTTTCAAACAGCCAAAACACATTTTCCATTTCATTTTATGTACACAAATATACGTATATGGTGGCGAATGATGAATAAATATTCAGAGTATCATTCGTTTAATTTTTTGGTCCGACGAAATATCCATATTCTGATTATAAGCAGAGAGTCACACTTTTTATTTATAGTTGTAGCGTATTTTAGTTTTTCGCATAAACGAAGTAGATAGAGACGCTCTTGTATGTTGAAATCGGCTATAGTCATAGTTGTTTGAGAGAAAATATGTGAGTGAACGAATTGTTTGCGCTACAATTATGACTACACGCAGTTACTAAAATTAAGACTATTTGCTTAAGTATATTTTTTTTTGATTTGCATTAAAGCCTTTAACCCCTTTTTAAGTTATGAGATGTTTTCATACACACACACACACACACACGCAGACACTTACACATACACACATCCATACGCACTAACTTTCTCCTATAGCGCAGTAAAAAAATTAAATAAAAATTAAAGTTGGCAATTTTGAAAAAAAAAACGTTTACTGAGAATATGTACATTATTTTTTTATATTTATATAAAATAGTTACTATTTAACCCCCGACCCTGTCCGTGTCTACGTACAGCCTAAACGACTGAACCGATTTTGATTTAGTTTTTTCTCTTTGAAAGGTGACTTGATCGAGAAGGTTCTTAACTATACTTGTAGAAAATCGATCCAGCCGCTTAGAAGATATGACATCTTTTTGTTATTTTAAAATAAAAGCTCAAATAAAAGATCATATATTTTTTAATACTTAACAATTTTTCTTTAGCAAAAGTTATTGAGTCGCAATGATTAAGTTAAATGTTTTTAATAGACCATTAACTTTTACTCTCTTTAAAGATTATTTGAAAATGTCTGTACTACAGTTGAATAATGTATTTTACATAGACGTAGCCGGACAGACAGACAGATAGACAGACAGGCAGGTTGCCGCCCTTGTTTTGCTGTGCATTTACAAAAACTCCCACCATAACCATATGAAGTAAAATATGCTCTTTATTGACTTAACAGACAACGAAGATAAATAATAAAAGAAAAACCGCATAGAGATTCATGTTCACAGACAACATAAAACACATTGTCAGACCATGTGACACTTTAAGGGCTTTGCGGAAAATCTACCACGTCATCCTGAAAGTGTGCTGAAAGAGAAGTACATAGTGTGTATATAGTTTTGTTGAAAAGAATTCAACAAATGGAGAGTTCAGATTTCAGTAACTAATTTCCACACAAAGCATCTTTTTTTAAGTTCTCTTAAGACAGTTTGGCGTACAAGTGAAAAAATCAATATTTTGGAGTAAAATTGTTAAAAGTTAGAAGTAAATTAGTAGATTTGCTCTTTGATACAAAAAAAAAAAAAAAAAAAAAAAACTACAACTCTACAAAGTTTGCTGTTGCTCAAAAGTGATGCCTCTTTCCGTTTTTGTTTTCATGAAAATTAAACCATGATGTTTCACTAGAAGCACTTGCTTTGTTCTCTTTTAGTGGCACATGGCTTTTGTAAATTTATGACTTTTTTTATTTCACATATAATAGACTTTTAGGAATTACTGCTGCTGTATGTATCTACATAAGTTTTACATACCCAAACTAACAGCGAAATCAAGGACATCTTAATTACTCGTACCATATAAATTTACATTAAACCATTAAAAATATTTTTGCTTAAAGTTCCCTTAATAATTTTCTATTTTTATATTAAAAACAAACAGTTTTTCATAAGAAATTGTTTTTTTCACTCCTAAAAGTATGCACTGGAATTTCAGTATTTTCCTTTTTTTTGGACTCTTTAAATGGAACCAAAAATGCAAAGGCATGTATGCAATGAGCCAAGGTAGGAGTTTCATTTGGTAGCTGTAAAGATCCATTCCTAGCATTTTCTAGGGCTCAATAATTGAGCAATTATTGCCTGGTTTAAGACTGGTACGGAGTTCCTACAGAATTTCAATTTCTCATACAAATTGTATGTAAAAAAAATTAAGCAAATTCAGGTTGGTAAATTTCATAACGAAATTTCCATATGTTAAGCCTAGTACGGAGTTCATACGGAATTTCAGGTTCTCATACAAACTGTATGTAAAAAAAATTACGAAAATTCAGGTTGGTAAATTTCATAAAGGAATTTCCATTTGCTAGTACGGACTTTCAAAAGAAAAGTACACGGAATTTTTAAATTTGTTGCCTATCTTAGGGGTTTATAAATATATGTGGAGACTTTTTTCAGTCAACTGATACAAAAATTAATGTTGAAACAATTGTTTGGTCACGGAATTTTTGACATTTCTAATTTTCATCAAATTGTAATTAATTTCTAATGTTTTTGTGCATTGTAAATTAAAAAATAAACGAATTTTTGTTTATGCAAACATAATTCTACACAAAAGGCTACACTATTATTTTTCCGTGTAGAAATAAATGTAAATTTACAAACCTGAAATTCCGTAAGAACTCCGTACCGGGCTTTATTCTGGACTTTCAAAAGAAAAGTACACTGAATTTTTGAAATTTATTGCCTATCTTAGGGATGTTATAAATATAAGTGGAGACTTTTTCCAGTCAACTGAAACAAAAATTATTGTTAATAAAATTGCTTGGTCACGGAATTTTTGACATTTCTAATTTTCATCAAACTTAAATTAATTTTTGTATTTTTGTGTGTATGCAAACATAATTCTACACAAAAATCCACACGATTATTTTTCCGTGTAGAAATAAATGTAAATTTACAAACGTGAAATTACGTAAGAACTCCGTACTGGGCTTTAAAAACGAAACGGCTTTCCATTAGAAATTATTTTTTTCACTCCTAAAAGTATGCACTGGAATTTCTGTATTTTCCTTTTTTTTACTCTAAGTGGAACCAAAAATGCAAAGGAATGTATACAATGAGCCAGGGTAGGAGTTTCACTTGGTAGCTGCAAAGATCCACTCCTAACATTTTCTTTGGCTCAATACTTGAGCAATTATTTCCTGCTTTTTATGAACATTAATTTTTGTTTCCGTTGACTGAAAAGGGTCTTCACTTATATTTATAACCATCCCTAAGATAGGCAATGAATTTCAAAAATTCCGTGAAAGTCCTTATTAGCAAATGGAAATTTCTGTATGAAATTTACCAACCTGAATTTCCGTAAATTTTTTATTCATACAGTTCATATGGAAACCTCAATTTCTGCAAGATCTCCATAGCAGCCTTTAATTATGACTTACAAAACGACTTTGTGCTATAAACTATAAAAATTTATTAGTTTTATAATCATCACATAAACTATACCAATATTTTTTTTATCAAACCTATAAATTTAACAAAAATACAAAATTTTTTTTATTATACATGAATTCGAGCAAAATGCGATAATCACCAACAAAAAAAAAAAGATGTAGTGCACAATTAAACAATTAAAAAATACAATTGAAATCATGAAATAAATTAATTTAAGCATAAATAAGTATTTGTAGCAAAGACCTTGAAGCAACAGAAGTGTGTCATAGAACTTTTACAAGGGAACAATCATGCTGAGTCATCCCTAATTGTGGGCCTTAATATTTGGGCATAAACTTTTTATACATACATACATACATACATACATACATATGTATGTATGTACAATAATTTACACATAAAAAATCTAATTTTATTTTACTATATACAACAATTAGTTATGCCTCCCAGCAACAGCTCTTTCTTATTTTTTGGGCAAATATGTACTCGGATGTATTATTTTATTAAAAAGCGTTTTCTCTTTTTTTGGTAAAATAATAAGAGACACAAAGAAAAGAAGAAAAAGAAGAAGAAACGCTAGTGAACCTGAAAATCTACACAATAATTTCGTTTAATAAAAATTATATGTGTATGTATGTATGTATGTATGTATGTATGTATGTATGTATGTATGTATGTATGTATGTACGTATGTACGTATGTATGTATGTATGCATGTATGTATGTATGTATGCATGTATGTATGTATGTATGTATGTATGTATGTACAAATGTATCTATATAGTTTTAATGGCATGAATTGACTTTTATAGCTTTTAAAAGATTCTGGGAAAAATAAACAATGAAAGCCTTTAAGTATGCTATATATGTTTTTTTTATTAAAGTGTAATCAAGCAAGCAGTGAAATCCGCCTTAAAATATACTACAAAATATATGTTAGGTAATAAATAAACTTAATAAAGTTAAGTATAATACTTCACAATTTTTTCTTAATTTAAGCCCAGTATCTGGCTCAAATTTGTGAAAAATGTTGAGCAACATTGTTTCGCAACAAAAATTGTACATGTAAACTGGCCGGTACTCTGTTCAAATTTGTGAAAAATGTTTATAAACATTGATTAATTCGTACGAAAAATTTTGCATATAAGCAATAATAGCTAGCCCTGAAACTATGCTACCATTTCTTATGTTTGTTGTAAATTCCACACGAAACAACATTGATTAATTCGTACGAAAAATTTTACATATAAGCAATAATAGCAGCACCTGAAACTATGCTACAATTTCTTATGTTTGTTGTAAATTCCACACGAAACAAGTGGCACTCTACTTATTTCGCATGAATACTTGAACTCTTGAAGATACATTTCAAATGTTTTTTCCAAGATAAACAGAGTACTGTTACTGCAACATTTTTGCATGAACAATTCGTGCCAATTTTTTTTATATGTACTTTGGTAGCATTTCGCGTGAAATGTTGAACAGAGTACAAGGATTTATTGTGATTGGCCATTTTGTGGCGGAAATCAGGCGTATTGTACTAGATTAAAGAAAAATGTAGCTTGTTTTCCTTAATCAACTACAAATAGTCGAATTTTAAGTCGAAAAACGCCAACCACGATAAGGTGCATTAACTGGCCCTTGAAACTATGCTACAAATTTTTTTAAATTTGTAAAAACACGCCATATGTTTATTGTAAATTCCAAGCGAAACAAATGAATGAAAACTTGAAGCTAACTTTCATATGTACATATCGCTCATTTACTCAAACAACGTCATAACTCAAAAAATAGATATTTTTAGTTAATGATGCAGAATTAATCTTCATATTGTGTAAAAAATTTCATACAAATATCTTGTTTACTCAACTCTGGAAAGCAAAAAGAAAATTTATTTTACCATTATGTTGTTTGAAAAATTAAAACTTTGAACTCGTTTTCTGGCAAACTGGTTTATTTTGAGTTATGACATTGTTTGAGTAAACGAGCGATATGTTTTTCCCAAGATGAACACAGAGAGTACTACTTCCGCAACATTTTTTCATGAGCACTTCATGCCAATTTTTAACCGACTTCAAAAAAAGTGGGCGGGAACACGCCCAAATTTTTTTTATATAATTTTATGATATTCTAATTATTTGATAGCTGCGAAAGCTATAAAAGACCTTTGGTTCTTGTAATTACACAATATGAAAGTTAAAAAAATGGGCGGAGATACGCCCATTAAAATTTATTATAATATTTCACGCGGTTTTACTTACCGATTTTTACAAAACTTACCACACACACTGAGCTCTAAAATAAACACAATCCTCCATTTAAAGAAATGGGCGGAGTTACGCCAATTAAAATTTTATATTTTACTTTAAGTAGTCCTACTTTAGCAATTTTAACAAGACTTAAAACGCACCCTGAGCTCTGAAAAACAAACACAATCTAGCATTTAAAAATGGGCGGAGCAAGCCCATTAAAATTTAATTTTATATATTTTGTATGGTAAAACTAGGGTTTAACAGTTGGTTTTAACATTAAAACCAACTTTTATTAAAACCAAGTCAGTGTGAAAACACTATTAAGGGTTTAAAGCACTGACGGCTTGGATATAACGAACACAGGAAAAATGCACTAAAAATCAATAGAATACTCGTATGCACATTTTTAATTTTATTAAAATACATTATTTGGTTCTACAATGTTAGTAACAAATGCTGAGTTTAATTTATAAACATTTTTAATTTAAACACTGCTTGGCGTCTGGATTTCAAGCTTTAGTCTGCTTAAATACAGCATATCTTGTGTATGTTCGATGTTTGTTTCTCATTGGTTTTTATTATAATTTTTTGTTCAACATAAGAATTTAAAATGCACAGTAGTCGCAAGGTTCAGCTTAGGACAAATTTAAAAAATTCAAGTTCAAGGACAGCAGCATACAAACAATAGATCAAATATCCAACTGTTCCATGAATAAATTTAACAAACATGCACAAAAAAAATAAATAAAAAAAAATTAAAAAGCACCTATACACAAGTTCTAAGTATTCATCAAGCACAAAATACATGATTTGACGATAATATTATTTCAATGTTAAGAAATGAATGCGGTTTTGTTATATTTTTCCAACTTCACAGAACGTTTTATTGTTTAAAATTTTATGTGTTTTATTTTACATTTTGTGTTTGTATGCTAGGCTTTTAATCTTAGAAACTCTCTGGAATTTCAATGAATTGTACATATTCATATACATACATAAAATATAATGTCACTATTTTTATTTAAGTATGACTACAAGCCCTCTGTAAGGTATTTCCCAACAAACGTTGCGTTTGTTTTCTCTTTTATTCATTTAAAAATAGTGCAGGGTTTTAATTGCAAATAACTGATGATAGTTTGTTATTTTTAAATTCTAGCAGGTTCTTGAACTTTAATTTTAAAGCTTAAAAATCGCACACAACATACATACATACACATAGTTTTATTTTTAGACAACTAAATGTTTTGAGCAAACAAAAAAAAATAACAGTAGGATAAAAAATACTTACTTGCATTTAATATTAAGCCTGTCTGTCTTCTCTCTTTTGCGTTACAATAAAAAAAAATATTTGCCATTTAGAGTTTATCAACCCTATTTGTACATATGCACATGCTTGCAATACAATTGCATGAACCAGTTCTTTAATGCAATTTTATGCAACATAATCGATTCTTGTTTTCTCCTCAGGCAAAATACTCACACGACCTCGGTCAATGCAATGCATGCTGATGCAGTTTTATTGTTGTTCACACACATATATACATATATACATATATAAAAAATATTATAAACAGGCCTCGAAAGTAAAGAACACAATAAACTTTACACAACAAGTATCTGGTTTGCACTCTTCAACAAGCAACTATAACGTCATAATTATAATCAACATCAAAATCAACATCATCATCATCATCATCATCATCATTATCGTAATCGCACTCCATGTCCTCAACAGTAGGCCTTTGACAAAAAAGTTATTCTTTAAATGAAAAAATAACGCAATTCTGTCTATATATGCCTTATTTACAGTGCTGTGCAAAACACACGCAACAATATCAATATTTGACTTGAAGTATTTAGAAATTTTTGTAGATAATCTAATTATTAGATTTCTGTTCGACAATTGTGTCGCCTTGTCTAGGGACGTAAAAAAGTAGCAGTTGTGATTCTTTAAAACAATTAATATTTATTGTCTGTGCTAGAAGGTTCGAGTATATGCTTTACGCATTTGTTCCAAACCATTATATCCAACACATATTTTTTCATATACATATGTATTTTCGATCTTTCGAACAACGAAAATCGAATGTTAAATTCATATTCAGGGCAATTATGAAAAATTTTCCAATTATAATTTTTTGTTTTCCCTACTACTTGCCATTAGTTGGAATTGTTCCCCTTGAAAAATTTCTCGTGGAATTTTATTCATAATTGCCCTCATTATGAGCATCGAAAATTTCGTTGAGCAACGAATTTCCTCTCGAACAGAATTTAGCTTTCGATGAACTATTTTAGTATAAAAAAATTATTATAAACGATTGTGTTTTTTTTTTTTTTTTTTTTTTTTTTTTTTTTTTTTTTGTAAAGAGAAGTAACACTCAGGCAATTAATGCCTACTACTATTACTAGGTGTTACCTTCTTTAGGAAAGTGATAGTGAGAGAGAAGACAGGTGGTGAAGGAAGAGATAGAGGAAAGCTTCATTCTTTTACAACTCTGCTTTTTCGCACGTTTTTTTTTTTAATAATGCAGTGTTGCAGCGCCTCTCTGATGTTAAATGAGGCGTATTAATTTTTTGAAGCTGTGTCTTGTAGACATTTTATTGATTATTTTACTTCGCCAATGATTTTGCTACACAACGAAGGAGGGCGCTCTGATGTTACATTAGGATTAGTACCTGCTGAAGTCGGTATAGTTCAGTGACCAGTGACTATGCCTTCATCACTTGAACTTTCCTACAACAACTGACACAAAGGGACACTAATGCACATCAGAAAAATGCGTGGTGTTGTTATTTAATGACTGTCGGATACAGGGATTGAACCCAGGACCTTCGGTTTTGTAGTCAACGAGCTAACTACTTTAGCCAACGCCACCCTCAAAACAGGCTATTTATTTTTAAGTAAAGTTGCTGCAAATTTTGAATATCACTTTTACTAAATACCTCATAAAATAGAACAAAATTAATAAGAAATCTCTATGTTTTTTTTTCAATAAGGAAATCTTATTAATTCCTTTTTGAAAAAATCAAGAAGAAATCTTCTAGTTTTTATAAGGTTATCTTATTGATTTTTCAATAAAAAAATAAAAAAAAAATTGCGTCTTTATTCTCTGCACTTATGTATTTTCATTTAAATTCTATACCATATACATATGTATGTATGTATGTAGTATATTGTAGATGTTATTTATTTGTATATACATAAATATACATTATTTTATATTCTTAACTAACTTACTCACCAAGTATTGAACCAGTAAACTTCTACCTGATAGACAAGCACTCTAACCAATATGCTAACAAGCAGCCTGAATAGCAATTGAAATTATTGTACAAACATTCTTATACAAAAATGAAAAAGATCATAAAAAATTTTCTCTGTCTATTTATAGAAACGAAATAACAAGAAACCTGATAAAATCAAGAAGATTTCCTTATTAAAAAAATCAATAAGATATTTTACACATAATCATATAGGAACCTACTAAAATCAAGAAGAAACCCATATTGGAAAAATTAATAAGATAGCCTAATAAAATCAAGAAGAAAACCTTTTTAAAAAAAATTAATAAGGCAACCTAATAAAATCAACAAGAAATCCCTATAGTTTACAATTTATAAGAAAACCTAATAGAATCAAGAAGTTTTTCTCTTTGTATTGTTTTTTTGGTGTCAAAAATAATGGAAATTGAGTAAAAAAAGTTGTGAATAATAAGATTTCTGCTTGATTTTATGTAGTTTTCTTCTTGATAAAATTAATAAGATTTACAACATAAAAACAATAAGGAATCTCTATGAAAAAATCTTCGCTTCTTTCTGCATCTTTATAACAACCCTTTTTTTTTTGAAGAAAATGATTTATAGGACATTTACATTGTCTCAAAATCTAGTACTTACTAGATTTCGAGCTAAATCTTGCTCATTTTTACTAGATTTGCTACACAAAATTAAACCTATTTTGTCAGCACAACACGAGCTTCATTCAGGGCACATCCTTTTGTGGTCGATTGGCCAATAAATTGCACTACGCATTACAGAGAGAATTCCTTTTTTAGCCGTACAATTCGTATGTGGAATAATCTACCTGCTGAAGTGTTTCCTGTCACTTTCAAAGTGGGAAAGTTTAAATCGAATGTACACAGACACTACTCCCTCTATCCTCCTCTCCATAACCAATTTTCCTAGTTCTAGCACAAGGCATTGCATGAGTAGGGGTTATCCCCTGAGTGCTGGTCCTAAAAAAAAAGTTATTCATAACACTATGCAATAAATGACGACTTTTGGAAAACACACGGACTGGTTACTAAAGGGTACTAGCAGTATGATCCTATACGCAGTTTGGCGATTTTGGTGGCCAATTGTGTTATGGACTTTTTCGAAAATCAAGAGCACCCTCCAAAAATGGTATCTTCAGTTATTGGCCAACAGCTTAGCTTATTCATTGTGTCATTTTGGTGGGAAATTTAATCGCAAGATTCCGAATAGCCGCCTCAGAAGGTCGCCCAAACTGACAAAAAAAAAAAATAAAGAAGTGCACGATGCACTTTCTTAACCGAGCATGCATTCTGATAATAGAATTTAATAATCTGCAAGTGTTGTTAATTTGTAAGTCGATTCGTGCTTAAATTATAGACCAAACTGATCATGTTTAACAGTAACATCATACACGAAAACAGCTGAGTTGCCAAAAACAATGTTGCCAAAAAGAAAGTTGCTAAATAAAAAACACCCTTAACTGTTAAACAAATTTTGTAAGAAATATTTTTTATAAATTTTTCATAAACAGAAAGTGTGCTTCTATATATGTATATAAAACAGGATGTGTGTATGTATGTAACGTATGGACTCCAAAACGGCTGGGCCGATTTTGATGAAATTTTCAGGGAATCTTCAGAATATTCAGTCTGATTTTGGATTTTCGGTTTGCGGGCGGAAGGGCGTGGCAAAATCCAATCTTCATATTGCACCACCAATGTCATATATACATATATGTATATATATATTTATGGAATGGTAGCGAAGCACACCGGGTTAAGCTAGTCTCTTTTAAAAAAAATTATTTTTGTCACTTTTTCCTAAATTTTGGAAATTGCAACTTATTATATGAATAAATTTTTATATTATCGACTTAATAGAATTTATTACTTTATTTTTTGTTCTAAATTTTATTTCTTTCTGTGTATATTGAATGGATCTTATTCAAAGCAATAAATTTATATATGTTTGTACATACATACATGTATATTTTTTTTTAAATAATCTTAAGCATAAAAGTCAATGACGTTTGCAAATACATACATACATTCGACATGCATTTTGCATATGCATGGGCAACAATGTTGCCTACAATTCTTAAAAGTGCATTGACTTTATCAACGCACACACACAAAGAGAGGAAGGAGGGTTGCTTGCCAGTGTTGGGATTTGGCTATTCTTAAATTGTACCATGCAAATGGTAAAATTGTACCAAATTAACATAAGTTGTACCAAAAGGTAGCCAAGTGCTAAATAAGCATACACAGTAAAAGAATTCATAACAATTTTTCATTTATTAAAAACAAAAACATAAAGAAATCAACTTATACATCTATGTAAGGGCTACCAAACCAAATGATACTACCAATGTTGCAAATTTTGGTACTTATGATCAGTGTTGGCCAACCATGTTATTATTGTATGGCAAAGTACAATTTTTTCAAATTGTACCACTGAAGTATAAAGTGTACCAGTGTATCAATGCTTATGCAGTTGTACCAAATTTGGTAAAATTGTACCACAGATCCCAACAGTGTTGCTTGCTTCCTTGCAAAATTAACGAGCGAGCGAGCGAGCAAACAAAACACAACAAAAGTAAAAACCTTTAAAGACATTACCAAGGTATTTAGTTTTATGTTCCAAGTACATACGTATGTAATTTGCAGTGATGATGACAAAGAGTTCCTTTCTGTGACTGCATTGCGACATGCAAATTAGAATAATATTTATCTTGTCTCGCTCGTACAATGTGTACTTCAATGAAAATAAATTTAAATGAAATTGTCATGTTTGGCGAATATTTGTATAAATTTCATCGAACTGCTGGTCACGGGGAGCAATTTATTCTTGCATGTGTATTTGTTTGTATAGGAAGCCGATTGCAGTTCGGCACCCTGGTTAAGATTAAATTAGATGTGATATAGCCATAATGACATAGCCATAACCAAACCAAAATTCAATTGGTTTCTATGGTGAGAGTTATATGCCGTTATAATCAAATACAGTGTTGCCCATTAGTGTGGTTCGTACGGCTGTTCTCTATGGCTATGGTTATGGCACCTCTGATTGCACCCTTAGATCAGATATTATTTCCTTAATATTTGAAGATAATAAATTCTTGCACAACAGTATTTTTTTTAAGGAAACATTAAAAGCCAATTTCACCAACTTATTTAAATATCAATTCATATTTAAAAGTAATTTTTGCATAATTTTTGTAACGAAAATAAATTTTAAATGCACAAACAAAGAAAAGCCATTTTGAATACTGTAGAAAAAAAAAACAAAACAACTGATTCTGACAGAAGAGACCAAATATTAAATTGAAGTTCCTTGTCTCTTGCACATTAATATGCTCAATTGGCATAGAAAACCATGAAATCCTTTCATATGAAGTCCTTTAGTTTTAAGCATAAGATCTCCTCAGTAATAAAATCAGAAGCCCTCGGTTAGGGGTGATTAGTAAAATTTCTTATGATGGCTCCCTGGGTAGACGGACGTTTTGTCTTAAAAGCGCTAAAAAAGTCGGTTTATTTGCCCAAACTTTAGACTTGAGATAAAAGTCCACAGTCTGTAGAGTTCAATATATATATATATATATATATATATATATATCACCTGTAGATTTGGGTCGAACTTGTTCACTAGTTTATTTTTGCCACAAACCGATGATCAAACCCATGTAATTTAAATGGGTTTTTGATCCCGTAGTCGGCAACCTATACCATTACATTTGACGAATTGTATGAGTTATACTCTAACAGCAAACCGGTGTTTCCAGTGAAATTTCGTCTCATATCCCAATTTGAAATTTTAAATCTCCAAAGGCAAACTTGATTTTAATATGGTCAGAAGAAGCCCTCAAGTTTTGTTTATAAAGAAACGCATCTTTTGTTGTTGCTACGTCAATGTAGTGGTTATTGAAAAGATTGTATTGTAGAAAATTTTCTTAAAATATTTGAAATATACATATGTATGCTTGAAAATGTCTGCATATCACGTTTTTTCGTGCATGACAACGAACGTTGAAAAACAAACCTTCTGGTTTGCAATAATAATTTTCTGAAAATAAAAAATTTAGTAAATTCTTATCACACATATTTTCTTATTGTTGGGAAAAAATTTATCTCTGGCAACGCTGATTCTTAAGAGTATGCGATACACACAAGTTGTTGTCAGCAATGCTTGTGTAAACGTACGTAATAGAAGAGTATATTAAAAGGCGCGGCGCCCTTGCCGACCACGGGTTTGATCATAGGTTTGTGTCAAAAATGAACTAGTGAACGAGTTCTACACAAGTCTAATCACCTGGATGTGGAGGTAAATTTTTTTAGATAAGCCAATTAAGTCTCTGGGTGGCTTTCTTGGATTCTTGCATAAGTCGTCGCTGTTTTAACTAACTGACCTAACTGTTATAATTTTAAAAAATGAGTTAAGTCCACTATTGACCTTACGAGTCATAATAGACCTTGTGCACAATTTCTATGACTGTAAACATTACTGTCGAGCCTATAACAGTACAAATATTTCAGACGTTTCCATAAGAATACATGTACAAAACAATCATAAAAGCTCCTCTCCTGTAAAATTTACAAAATGTCAGTTGGGTCATTTAATTAAAACAGCGACGAAGTTACAGCGGGCATTTGAATGTTGATATTACATATTAATACATAATGGCGTTATGGTCCATTCCATCCATTTCAAGTTTGAAACGCCTTTATTACATAGTGCTTTCCTTGAAATAAATGTTGCTTATTATTACAAGGAGCTGCTTACATTGTTGTTTAATAGTCCGTTGAAGTTTTAAAAGGTCCTTAAACTTTCTTGCGAACTCTAATGAGATCGATGACCTTCATATAAATTTTCAATCAAAAGTAAAATAAAAAAAAATAAAAAAATTAACACAAACTTGAACTTAAAACGTTAATTTTGCAGTTGAATACAATATTTCTCAGATATTTTGCCAGCATGTGCGTGTGAGTGTGTTTTTTTCTGTAAAATTTCAAAATAATAGTGTCTTATAAAGTTTCAGACTTCCTTTGTCTGGATCAAGTAAATACATATAACAAAATATATGTATGTACGAGTATAACAGACGGTGGTTCATTATTGAATTTTTTTATATTTTATTTTTTTTTGGTTATGCTGTTTATGCTGCTTCAAAACTTCCTTCCCTCTTTGAAATAAATAAAAAGACAATGGCTGGCTGGCTGGATGTCTGTCTGGTCGATTGGTTAGTTTTATGTTGTGATTGTATAACTCTGGCTGGTTGGTTGGTTGGATTGTTGGGCTGTTTTGCGAATTTTATACTTCATACTAGGGATGTAACGAATACCAGTTTAGCGAATGCGAATGCGAAAGCGAATAATACATTTTAATTTTTGCGAAAGCAAATGCGAATGCGAAAGCGAATGCAAATATTACAATTCGTTAAAATATCACATGCAAATAAATTTATATAAGAGTACGTATGTATAATAATTAATAATAAGTTTACATAATATTAGGGAATCAACCCATTCCTACTTTGGCTCTGAAGACTGGTACTCTATTCAACATTTCATGTGAAATGCTGTCAAAATAAATTTAAAAAAACTTGGAATAAATTTTTCCAAAAACAATCTTGCAAAAGTAGTTGTGTTTTTTTTGACGTTTGTTAAGCGCCAACTATTTTCATAAAAGAAATACAATTTTTTGTCGCCAGTATTCGCTTGAAATATTCGCATACATTTTAGCGAATGCAAAAGCGAATGCAAATAGCAAAAGTAAGCGAATAATTTGCGAATGCGAAAGCGAATGCGAACATTCGTTACATCCCTACTTCATACCCGTACGTGAGACTGTTACAAAAGGAATTCAATGACCTTTTCGATACAAACGAAATAACATAATTATTTAAGAGAAAATTTTTGAAAGAAGAAAAAAGAATTAGGTGGCTTCTCTTAAAAATAAACTCAGCAAGAGTTCAAGTACGTTCAAATTTCAAATTTCAGGTTTTTGCTTTCTACAGAAATACCAAAAAAAAAAATAAAAAAAACCCAGACAAAATTAAAAAAAATTCTAGATATTTTTTTTTGGAATGCTTTTCACATTTTAAAGAAGACTTTTTAAAGATTTTGTGTACATGCCATTTTGTACCAATTCTTCTAAATTGCTTAATTCTTATATTTAGTTATAAATTTTTTATATTTATTTTTTTGTTATCTTGCTTCTAAAATACGACTGAATTAAAGTCTGTCCTTGGGTCTCAGACTAGCAAAAAAAAAAAAAATTACCTAAAAAACATATGATTTATTTTTTTTTTTCCTTCTTAATTTTTGTGTGGCATTGACTTGTCTGCTCATGTCTGCTGGAGGACAATAAACTTTTTCTTCTTTTGAGGCAAAAAGAAAAAGAACTGCTTTGTCTGAGATACAAGAACCTATTGTGTGGTGGTATTTTTGTATGCTTCACTTTTGTGTGTTGGGAAAAATTCCCCCTTGAGACATTTTTCCCATGACTTTATGTTTTGCTTACCTAATGTCATCAGGCACTTAAAAAAATCTTAATATCATTTTGGGATAATTAGACAAAATATATGTTTAGTTTGCGTTTTATAGGTATTTAAATTTTTACCGCAATTGGTTGGTAATAATAATATCAAGGCAGATAAATCAGGAGTCTAATTGTCGCTCTCGATAATGAACTGATTTGATCACGTTTTTCAATTTGTTATCGAACAATGTAATAATATGGTTCGATACTGATTGCCATAATCTCAAATTAACAAAACGTGATCGAATCAGCACGTTATCGAAAGCGACGATTGTATAATATGGTTCGATACCGAATGCCTCAATCTCAAGTTAACAAAACGTGATAGAATCTGCTCGTTATCGAAAGCGACGATTACACCCCAGGTATGCCCAGGCTACAATAACAAAAACCACATAAATTTTGTTAGTATAAATTACCTATCCAGCTGTAAAAATCATCTGGTAATGCAAACTTCCAAGAATTTAAAGCCGAGTGGCATCAGCAACATGTGTATGTTAGGAGAAAAATGTCAAAAGAAAAAATTAAATGGGCTTTACGTCGTCCATTTTTCATAATAAAAATTAAATGGACCATTTATGATCCATTTTTCATACAAAAAAAATTAAATGGCCCATACATCGTCAATTTTTATGCATCATCCATATTTCACACAAAAGATTAAATGGGCTATACAATGTCCAGTTTTCACACGAAAAAATTAAATGGGCTATACATCGTCCATTTTTCATACAAAAAATTAAATGCGCTGTATATCGTCCATTTTTTACGTCGTAAATTTTCAGACAAAAAAAAAATATAATGGGCTATACATAGTAAATTTTTATACATCATCCATTTTTCATACACGAGATTTTGAATACAAAAAATTAAATGGACTATTCATCGTCCATTTTTCAGACAAAAAATTAAATGGCCATACATCCACCATTTTAATATACATCATTCATATCTCATACATCTATACATCATCCATATTTCATACAAAATATTAAATGGGCTATACATCGTCCAGATTTCATACAAAAAATTTAATGGGCTATACATCGTCCATTTTTCATACTAAAAATTTAATGGGCTATACATCGTCCATTTTTATAAATCATCATATTTCATACAAAAAATTAAATGGCCATACATCGACCATTTTAATATACATACATACATACATCATCCATATCTCATACAAAAGATTAAATGGGCTATACATCGTCCAGTTTTATACATCATCCATATTTCATACTAAACATTAAATGGGCTATACATCGTCCAGATTTCATACAAAAAATTTAATGGGCAAATACATCGTCCATTTTTCATACTAAAAAATTTAGTGGGCTATACATTGTCCATTTTTATAAATCATCCATATTTCATACAAAAGATTAAATGGGCTATACATCGTCCATTTTTCATATTAGTAATAGGCTATACATTGTAAATTTTTCATACAAAAAACTAAATGGGCTATACATCGTCCAATTTTCATGCGAAAAAATTAAGTGGGCTATACATTGTCAATTTTCCATACAAAAAACAAATATATGAAAGTTAGAAATTAAAGGGTGTTCCGAAGCGATGAAAATGTAATATATGTACGTACAATTATATATAGACTTTTGAAATTTTCAAAGTTAGTGTGTTTTCATGCAGACTACACTTCAATTAAAAAAAAATCAAAATTAAAGGGCATTCTATCAGTTAATGTAACTTGGACAACTTGCTGTATCTTGGAAACCGTAGGAGGCAAACTTTTGAAAAAAAAAATTACAAATTAAAAATTGCGAGTCAAAGTCGCAACAAGAAGTAGTGGAAAAAACTCCCGGGGAATTATTATTCTTAAAAAGGCTGTATAAGATGGACATTTTAAAATTTTTCTAGAAGGAGCTCTAAAGTAAACTATGTGCGAAACATGTGCATATATGCATGTATGCATATAATCCTCCTTATTGTAAATGGCGTCGTCGACGTTACAAATTGTAACTTCTCTACTCTTTGTCGACAACAATTGACTACTATTGACATGCTACATTAATTTACAAAGCCATAGAGATTAGTAAGAAATTGTCAATAATTGTCATAAAAAACTGTCGTCTAGAAATTTTTTTTAAACTAAATTTTCATCAATTGCCCCTTATAAATTTCTTTTTAATGAATTTATTTTTGTATACGTAAACTCATATTGATTGTATGTATGTATGAATGTAATATTTTTTTGCGAATAAATAATGTATGTACATATCGTTATGTTAATATAAAAAAGCCCTAACTCATAATTTTTTAAATCGAGTGTATTGTATATTTCGATAGAAGAACATCTAATGTATCGGACAGGGCAAAAATCTCAATTTCAAAAAAAAAAATGAGTTAAGGCTTTTCTATATTAAGGTAACGATATACAAATGTATGCATGTATATCAGCTACTGACACGAGCGCCATAAAATTGTATGTACTGTTAAAGCTGATTTCTATTAATTTTTTGTTGATTATATCACAATCATTAAACACGAAATACACACATGCCAATCTACTAAATACATACATATATACATATGTATGTACATACATACGTATGTATGTATGTATGTATGTATGTATGTATGTATGTATGTATGTATGTACATATTTTTCAATTATTTAAAGACAAATTAAGACTAAGCAAATTGACAAGCATTTAGCATGAACTGAAAGTTCATTCTGCAGAAAATGTGGCAGAGGAGTGGACTAAATTACTTAAAGTTGGTTTTGTTGAATTGTAAGCAAAATATCATCAATTGAAATTGAAATTTATTATTCTGTTTATTAAATGTTGCTCATTTGTAGTAATGAGTTAGAAAACACGCAGGATAAATGTCGAAGACCATAAAAACAACATCTCAAAGAAACTATTTTCCACATCTCTGCACGTTTATATATACATATGTATCTTTATTTATATGTAATAATGTATTTATTTTTAATGCATATTTATGCAAAAAGTACATATAAAAATTTTCCGAAAATTTTCTATGGAAAACTTTTTGTTGAAAGTTACCCTTATGGCTGTTAAGGTAGAATTAGTAAGATCGTATCGTTATGTTGCGTGTCAGCTGGCAAATGTAATGCATATTGCTACATATAAAATATGTGGTGGTAATACTTGTCATCTACAAATCTACCATAAAACAAATCTTTATGTTGCAAATGTCAAAAAAGCCGCAGAAAAAACCAAACAACAATACTGTGCTACTGTGTGATGTTACGTTATCTCTAACTTGTTTGCAAAGCAGAACGATACGTCAAGCTGTAATTTAGTAATTAAAAGCTTAACTATTTGTCGACGTCACGTCAAAACAATACTAAAAATTCTACTCTCCTTGGAGATTAATTGTATGCTATTGACAAACAATTACTTGAGCCTGTCGATAGCAGTCAGTTGCTTTCGACAGCGAGTAGACAATGCGACATTTATTTGGTATTGTATTGATGTGACGTCGATAAATACTTGCAGAATAAGAATCAATATTATTTACATTATCCTTCATAATGCGAGTCAAGTTAGTTATCGTGATACGTAAAGTTTATTCACTCGCTGTTAAATATGTTATCTTTTCTACACAAAAAAAAACAGTGCCTACTAAATACCTCATAAAATAGAACAAAATTAATAAGAAATCTCTATGGTTTTTTTTTCAATAAGGAAATCTTATTAATTTCATAGAGAAAACCTTTTTAAAAAAATCGACAAGAAATCTTGTAGTTTTTATCAGGTTATCTTATTGATTTTTTCAATAAAAGAAAATAATTGCGTCTTTATTCTCTGTACTTATGTATTTTCATTTAAATTCTATACCATATACATATGTACATATGTATGTATTTATGTAGTATATTGTAGATATTATTTATTTATACATACATACATACATATATACACATTATGTTATATTCTTAAATAACTTACTCACCAAGTATTGAATAACCATTGAAATTATTGTGCAAACATTCTTATAGAAAAATGAAAAAGATCATGAAAAAAATTGTCTGTATGTCTACTTATAGAAACGAAATAACAAGACACCTCATAAAATCAAGAAGATTTCCTTATTAAAAAAATTAATAAGATGCTTTACACATAATCATATAGGAACCTACTAAAATCAAGAAGAAAACCTTATTGAAAAAATCAATACGATAGCCGAATAAAACCAAGAAGAAAACCTTTTTAAAAAATTAATAAGGCAACCTAATAAAATCAATAAGAAATCCCTATAGTTTACAATTTATAAGAAAACCTAATAGAATCAAGAAGTTTTTCTCTATGGATTGTTTTTTTTGGTGCCAAAAATAACGGAAATTGAGTAAAAATAGTTGTGAATAATAAGATTTAAAAACAATAAGGAATCTCTATGCAAAAATCTTCGCATCTTTCTGCTGGGATACCCCTTAGCCTAAAAACGTTTCATAGAGAAAATCTTCTTGATTCTGTGAGGCAGTTTCTTCTCTGTGTAACAAACCGAATTTTTATAGATAACTTATACCTACATATCAATTTTTTTTTATAGAAAATGGGCCTATAACAAATATTTCGTTAAAGAATATTTATTGATGGAAAAAGATTTTCTGTAGAAAATTTGCTTATAGCAAAGAGTTTCTGTAGAAAATTTCATAGCAAAAATATTTTTGTACAACAATTTTTTAATAACAAAAAAGTTTTTATAGATGATTTTATGTAGCAAATTTTTTATGGCAAACTTTACAATGCAAAAATTGTTTATAGAAAATTTCTTGATGGCGGAAGTTTCATATATAGCAAAATTTGTTAATAGCAAAAAAGTTGCTGTAGAAAATTTGTTGATAGCAAAAACTTTTTTATAGAAAATTTGTTGATAGCAAAAGATTTTTCATAGAAAATTTGTTGATATCAAAAGATTTTTCATAGAAAATTTGTTGATAGCAAAAATTTTTTCATAGAAAATTTGTCGATAGCAAAAATTTTTTTATAGAAAATTTGTTGATAGCAAAAATTTTTTTATAGAAAATTTGTTGATAGCAAAAATTTTTTTAGAAAATTTGTTGATAGCAAAAAATTTTTTATAGAAAATTTGTTGATAGCAAAAAATTTTTTATAGAAAATTTGTTGATATCAAAAAATTTTTTATAGAAAATTTGTTGATATCAAAAAATTTTTTATACAAAATTTGTTGATATCAAAAAATTTTTTATACAAAATTTGTTGATATCAAAAAATTTTTTATACAAAATTTGTTGATATCAAAAAATTTTTTATACAAAATTTGTTGATATCAAAAAATTTTTTATACAAAATTTGTTGATATCAAAAAATTTTTTATACAAAATTTGTTGATATCAAAAAATTTTTTATACAAAATTTGTTGATATCAAAAAATTTTTTATACAAAATTTGTTGATATCAAAAAATTTTTTATACAAAATTTGTTGATATCAAAAAATTTTTTATACAAAATTTGTTGATATCAAAAAATTTTTTATACAAAATTTGTTGATATCAAAAAATTTTTTATACAAAATTTGTTGATATCAAAAAATTTTTTATACAAAATTTGTTGATATCAAAAAATTTTTTATACAAAATTTGTTGATAGCAAAAAATTTTTTATAGAAAATTTGTTGATAGCAAAAAATTTTTTATAGAAAATTTGTTGATAGCAAAAAATTTTTTATAGAAAATTTGTTGATATCAAAAAATTTTTTATAGAAAATTTGTTGATATCAAAAAATTTTTTATACAAAATTTGTTGATATCAAAAAATTTTTTATACAAAATTTGTTGATATCAAAAAATTTTTTATACAAAATTTGTTGATATCAAAAAATTTTTTATACAAAATTTGTTGATATCAAAAAATTTTTTATACAAAATTTGTTGATATCAAAAAATTTTTTATACAAAATTTGTTGATATCAAAAAATTTTTTATACAAAATTTGTTGATATCAAAAAATTTTTTATACAAAATTTGTTGATATCAAAAAATTTTTTATACAAAATTTGTTGATATCAAAAAATTTTTTATACAAAATTTGTTGATATCAAAAAATTTTTTATACAAAATTTGTTGATATCAAAAAATTTTTTATACAAAATTTGTTGATATCAAAAAATTTTTTATACAAAATTTGTTGATATCAAAAAATTTTTTATAGAAAATTTGTTGATATCAAAAAATTTTTTATAGAAAATTTGTTGATATCAAAAAATTTTTTATAGAAAATTTGTTGATATCAAAAAATTTTTTATAGAAAATTTGTTGATATCAAAAAATTTTTTATAGAAAATTTGTTGATATCAAAAAATTTTTTATAGAAAATTTGTTGATATCAAAAAATTTTTTATACAAAATTTGTTGATATCAAAAAATTTTTTATACAAAATTTGTTGATATCAAAAAATTTTTTATACAAAATTTGTTGATATCAAAAAATTTTTTATACAAAATTTGTTGATATCAAAAAATTTTTTATACAAAATTTGTTGATATCAAAAAATTTTTTATACAAAATTTGTTGATAGCAAAAAATTTTTTATAGAAAATTTGTTGATAGCAAAAAATTTTTTATAGAAAATTTGTTGATAGCAAAAAATTTTTTATAGAAAATTTGTTGATATCAAAAAATTTTTTATAGAAAATTTGTTGATATCAAAAAATTTTTTATACAAAATTTGTTGATATCAAAAAATTTTTTATACAAAATTTGTTGATATCAAAAAATTTTTTATACAAAATTTGTTGATATCAAAAAATTTTTTATACAAAATTTGTTGATATCAAAAAATTTTTTATACAAAATTTGTTGATATCAAAAAATTTTTTATACAAAATTTGTTGATATCAAAAAATTTTTTATACAAAATTTGTTGATATCAAAAAATTTTTTATACAAAATTTGTTGATATCAAAAAATTTTTTATACAAAATTTGTTGATATCAAAAAATTTTTTATACAAAATTTGTTGATATCAAAAAATTTTTTATACAAAATTTGTTGATATCAAAAAATTTTTTATAGAAAATTTGTTGATATCAAAAAATTTTTTATAGAAAATTTGTTGATATCAAAAAATTTTTTATAGAAAATTTGTTGATATCAAAAAATTTTTTATAGAAAATTTGTTGATATCAAAAAATTTTTTATAGAAAATTTGTTGATATCAAAAAATTTTTTATAGAAAATTTGTTGATATCAAAAAATTTTTTATACAAAATTTGTTGATATCAAAAAATTTTTTATAGAAAATTTGTTGATATCAAAAAATTTTTTATACAAAATTTGTTGATATCAAAAAATTTTTTATACAAAATTTGTTGATATCAAAAAATTTTTTATACAAAATTTGTTGATATCAAAAAATTTTTTATACAAAATTTGTTGATATCAAAAAATTTTTTATACAAAATTTGTTGATATCAAAAAATTTTTTATACAAAATTTGTTGATATCAAAAAATTTTTTATACAAAATTTGTTGATATCAAAAAATTTTTTATACAAAATTTGTTGATATCAAAAAATTTTTTATACAAAATTTGTTGATATCAAAAAATTTTTTATACAAAATTTGTTGATATCAAAAAATTTTTTATACAAAATTTGTTGATATCAAAAAATTTTTTATACAAAATTTGTTGATATCAAAAAATTTTTTATACAAAATTTGTTGATATCAAAAAATTTTTTATACAAAATTTGTTGATATCAAAAAATTTTTTATACAAAATTTGTTGATATCAAAAAATTTTTTATACAAAATTTGTTGATATCAAAAAATTTTTTATACAAAATTTGTTGATATCAAAAAATTTTTTATACAAAATTTGTTGATATCAAAAAATTTTTTATACAAAATTTGTTGATATCAAAAAATTTTTTATACAAAATATGTTGATATCAAAAAATTTTTTATACAAAATTTGTTGATATCAAAAAATTTTTTATACAAAATTTGTTGATATCAAAAAATTTTTTATACAAAATTTGTTATCAAAAAATTTTTTATACAAAATTTGTTGATATCAAAAAATTTTTTATACAAAATTTGTTGATATCAAAAAATTTTTTATAGAAAATTTGTTGATATCAAAAAATTTTTTATAGAAAATTTGTTGATATCAAAAAATTTTTTATAGAAAATTTGTTGATATCAAAAAATTTTTTATAGAAAATTTGTTGATATCAAAAAATTTTTTATAGAAAATTTGTTGATATCAAAAAATTTTTTATAGAAAATTTGTTGATATCAAAAAATTTTTTATAGAAAATTTGTTGATATCAAAAAATTTTTTATAGAAAATTTGTTGATATCAAAAAATTTTTTATAGAAAATTTGTTGATATCAAAAAATTTTTTATAGAAAATTTGTTGATATCAAAAAATTTTTTATAGAAAATTTGTTGATATCAAAAAATTTTTTATAGAAAATTTGTTGATATCAAAAAATTTTTTATAGAAAATTTGTTGATATCAAAAAATTTTTTATAGAAAATTTGTTGATATCACAAAATTTATTATACAAAATTTGTTGATATCAAAAAATTTTTTATAGAAAAATTTTTTATAGAAAATTTGTTGATATCAAACAATTTTTTATAGAAAATTTGTTGATATCAAACAATTTTTTATAGAAAATTTGTTGATATCAAACAATTTTTTATACAAAATTTGTTGATATCAAACAATTTTTTATACAAAATTTGTTGATATCAAAAAATTTTTTATACATAATTTGTTGATAGCAAAAGATTTTTAATAGAAAATTTGTTGATAGCGCAAAAGATTTTTAATAGAAAATTTGTTGATAGCGCAAAATTTTTATAAAAAATTTGTTGAGGAATACACGAAAAATGTTTTTTTAGAACAGTAAAAATGTTCTTATATAATGCGAGTCACACTAATCAGGCGGTATGTGACATTTTTCCGTTTCCTCTATTATATGTACATATTCGTATATAATATGTACATATGTATATTTTATTTCTAACAAACCGTAATAACACCTAAAGTTTTACCAACATTTTTGCAATATGATATTCAATTAGTTTTTTTTTTGCAATTTTAAGTTACACGTGCAACCTTTACTACTTTGTCAATATCTCCACACTTACAGGTAGAGAGTCATTGAAACTATTACGTAGTATTATTTCTAGTTAAATACACGTGTTGTACTCTTACAGTGAAGTTTGCATTAAACCTTTGACCTTTTCGATCCATTTTACAATACATCAAGTTGCCTACACAAACTTTAGTTTTCATATTTCCACAAAAGTGCACGTCAGAAAGGTAAATATAAAATGCAAAGATATAATATACATACATACTTTAAATACATACATATGTATGTAGAATTGTTGTAGACTTGTCCAAATATTTGCACGATATTTTAGTAACTTGCTGCACGTAGGAAAATTTTTAAAATTTATTTACTTTTTGTAGGAGGCTTGCGATAATTCTAATAGTGGAAATAGTTTTTTAAATTGAAAAGCGAAAATCGTAATACCATAATACCATAATGACATAGCCATAACCATAATCATAAAAATATTCGCTTCACCTATTAGAGCTATACCGGCTTTAGAGGATGTTAATGCTAATAAAACATCAGAGCGGCCTCCCTTGTCGGTATTGTGTAGCAGAATCATCGGCGAGGTAAAATAACCAATAAAATGGCTACTAAACATAGCTTTAAAAATTTAATACGCCTCATTGACACCAGAGGCGCTGCAACACTGAATCATTAAAAAGGTGCAAAAAGCAGAGTTGTAGGCGAATGAAGCTTTCCTCTATCTCTATCTCTATCACTATGCCTTTCGTAAAGAAAGTAACACCAAGTAATAGTAGTAGGCATTCATTGTCACATTAATTACCTTATAAAAGGTAAAACGATTACTCGGAAATTTTTATCAGATTCAATATTGATTTGACGTGAAAATTACCTCATCTAGGGAAGAGAAAAAGTGTAGTTCCATTGGGACAATACAAGCGTGCAAATGAATTGGGCTACCAACTGCCCAGGTTTAGCTTCTGGTTTCCCGTTTCCAAATTTGAAGATATGGCCGGCAAATAAACAAGTCGAGGGAAAATTATCGGTGGCGGCGGCGCAATAGTTTTTTGACCAGCACCAGCGCGCTGAGAGAATCTTCGGCGGCTCAAATAAGTATATGGCAATTTAAAGAGAAACTGAAAAATTTAAAATCGATTGTAACAATTTTTTCTCCAAAATTTATATTTTTGAACAAATAAAATTTCGGCTAGTTTTGAGCCGATGCGAGCCGATACAATCGGCGGCGGCGGGATAAATAGAAAAATAACCGGCAGCGGCGCCGATCGACTAGTTTCTCTGACGGCTGGTTGGGTGGTAAGAAACTTGGGTCAAATGAAGAGTCTGTCTCATTAAAACATTTTCTTCTTACTTGTTGGTTGTTGAAAAAGATTTTTTTGGGTAACACTTATTCTACGGAAATTAAGAATTTAAACATTAATCATTAACTCGCCGTTATTTACTGCTAATATTTACCCTTCTAGGTATAATATGGGGAACAATTTCACAAGTTTGAGCAATTGTTTGTTACTGTTTTTGGCTTGTGAATGTCCTTTACCTCCCTTTATGGCATGTTATTGTTATTGTTGAATTTTCCTTATTGTATTTTTTGTTTGCGGCATATTGCTTGTTTTTATTGCTTTGTTCAATGACGTACGTAAATGAAAAGAGAATAGAGATATGCCAAAAATATATATATGTATATATATGTTATTTAAGTCGCATTTAAAAATGTTATGATCATACCTAATTGCAACAAAAACATTTAAATAGAAGATGATCACAACATTGTTATATATCAAATGCTTGACTGTGTGTTTGCTGGGTAGATCTTACACCTCACTAATACCAATGTGCCTTAACACATTTGCAATTTAAGTTTTGCTTATCCCCAGCTAGCATTTGGGTGATCATTTTTGGCAGAAATATCTTATATGATTCTCTACAGATCGCTTTTGATGATTAAAAAGTGATTTATCACTTGGGCGATTGAAAGAGGATTCACTTATGATTCATCTATATGATCAAATAATGATTTCTTGAAAATAGAGGAACATCATGCAAACCGCAAAAAGGTGATTTAAATGATTTAATATGAAAATTGCTCAAAAATAATCAGCAAATCGTATCATAAATGATTCTTTAGTATGATTCATCTGTAGGGTACCATTTTCTCACAGCTTGACGGGAAAAATAACCGCATATGAGCTCATACGCGGTTTCAATCATAAATGATACTCCCGTTGTGAGAAAATGGTACCCTACAGATTAATCATACCTAAGAATCTTTTATGTTACGATTTGCTGATTAATTTTTGAGCAATTTTCTTATAGTATCAAATCATTAGATCACCTTTTTGCGGTTTCTTTGCATTTTGTTCCTCTATTTTGAAGAAATCATTTGATCATATAGATGAATTATAAGTGAATCTTTTTTCAATCACCCAAGTGATATATCAGTTTTTAATCATCAAAAGTAATCTCGGGAGACTCATATAAGAGATTTTTGCAAAAAATTATCACCCAAATGCTAGCTGGGATGTTTTAAAGTTGCCATTACTATGACTCATTCTTGTTGTACACTAAAGATAGAGATAAATTTAATGTATTTGTTTTGAGTTTCCTGTAGCGCAAAGCAATAAAATTGCTTATGTCAGACCGCATTACAGCTAATTTGAATGAAATTACGTATAATTTTAAATTGACAAAATAGATATATGGGAATGTGATGAAGTAGATTTAAATACAATCTCAAGGTCCTTTATTAATTTGCTGCAAAGCATATCTATTGGATAAAATATATATTTTATTTGTAATTTTGCAGCATTTTTAGGCGTTAAAAAAAAAGAAAACTGCTTTTTAGTCAAGAAATAAATTAAATCGGTTAAGCCTGGTTGGTATTCAGTTAAAAATTTCATGTGAAGTACTGTCATAATACTGTTACGTAAAAGTATTCGAACAGAGCTTATATAAATGTTTATATAAATAAAAATAATTATCTAGAAGTATTTAGCTAAATAACTAAGCATACACACCTATGCACATACAAACACATGGTAGAAACAACCCTGTATTAGCAAACAATACACGGTATTACCAACACAAATTTCGTTACATAGTAACTCTGAACTTCAAAATAACGGCCAATCGAATTATCTGCAAACACCTAGAAACAGTAACAAGCTATTTTTTTTTTGCTTTACTAAGTGCACACACTTCATTGCGCCATGTAGCAAACATTCTAGAACCGCTGCCTGTAGTATAAAAGGAGGAGGCACCCTGTGTGCGCATCAGTCAGTGTTAATCAGATAATAGTAGAGTTAACATCGTTGAAAGTGAAGACAACTTGCGGAAGTAATTAAGCAAAGGCAGTGAGTCTGTAGTGTTGTATAAACAGTGACCAGCAGTAGAATGATCCATCGAGATATATATATATGAGTAGAATAAGTCTTGTGTGTGACAAGAAGCCGAGTGAGAGTTATGCTACAAAACCAATGCAGCCAGTTGTGTGCGACCGTTGTATACAATAACGAGGAAGACGTAGTGGTAACCAGTTGAGGTATTATATTATATTTAAGCTCTTGAATTGGATTAGTATAAGTGTATTTAATGGTAAATAAAGTTTCATTCTTAAACCTAATTAGTAAACTGGGATCTTTTATTCATTTGCAAATCTTCGAGTCCACAGAAAAGCGTTTTTGAAGGGTAAAAACGTAACAATACATATAAGAAAATTGGCATGAATAGTGCATAAAAAACGTTCATCACATTTTAAGCTTTCATGCGAAATAATAAGAGTGGTAGTTGTTTCGCAAGGAATTTACAACATAAACATGGGGTGTTTTTACAAATGTAAAAAATTTTAGCGTAGTTTCAAGGCCTTGTTAATATTAGAGCTGGGTCCAACTCGTTCGGTCGTTCATTTTAGTCGCAAACCTATTAGCAAAGGTAATTAGTAGACTTGGATCGAACTCGTTCACTAGTTCATTTTTGCCACAAAACAATGATCAAACCCATTTAAATTACATGTGTTTGATCATTGGTTTGTGGCAAAAATGAACTAGTGAACGAGTTCGACCCAACTCTAGTAATTAGGCTTGTATCGAACTCTTTCAGTAGCTCATTTTAGACACAAACCAATTATCAAAAATTATTGGGTTTCTCTAATGGTTTGTGTCAAAAACGATCTGCTGAATGAGTTCCATCCAAGTCTAACACCTATGTAGACTAGTATCGAATTCCTTTAGTAGCTCGTTGTATACACAATCCTTTAATCAAACCCATTTTAATTACATGGGTTTGATCAAAGGTTTGTGTATAAAATAGACTTGTATCGAACTGTTTCAGTAGCTTGTTTTTGACACAAACCAATGATCAAACCCATGTAATTGAAATGGGTTTGATCATTGGTTTGTTTCAAAATCAAGCTGCTGAAAGAGTTGGATACAAGTGTAGTATAAAATGAACTCTTGAACGATTTGAACCTAGCTCTAGTTAATAGTGTTTACATGTCAAATATTGTTTTCAAAATAATCAATGTTGCTCAAAATTTTCCACAAATTTGAGCAGAGTAGGTACTAGGCTTTAGAGTAGAGCTGGATCCAACTCGTTCAGTCTTTCATTGTAGACACAAACCGTCGTTCATTTTAGGCACAAACCTATGATCAAACCCATGTTATTTAAATGCGTTTGATCAAAGGTTTGTGTCAAAAATGAACGACTGAACGAGTTGGGCCCAGCTCTACTTTACAGTACGAAGTACTGAATTCTTATGCGGTGATATTCATGAAACCACATGTCATCGGTTGGTTTTTGGTTTGCGGCACAGTATATTCAAAATACATTATGTTTGCAGCAAACCAGAAACCAACCGACGATGGGATAATGTCTTCTCAAGTGGAAACTTGAAAACATACATATTTTTCTACCAACCCTAATGTTCATTGATTATTGAAATTTTCTGTATGTGTTTTTAATCTCCATAAAATAAAACAATTTACTTCAATTGAAAATTGAATCAATTGTTATTGGAATAGATTTATTTCAAAGCTAATAAATAAAATTGGATATACCTATCATTTTATTTATGTATATTTAAATTATCTCTACTTATTTGCCACAAATGCATGTAGGTATTTTTTTTTTCAAATGTGTGCAGCCTGGAAAAACTTGCAAAAAGTGCAAGTAAATAGTAAAAACTCAATAAATAACAAATTTGAAAAAGAAAAAGTTCACACAGTGGAAACTTCTATCTGCATGTAATTAATAATATTAACTGCAAATAAAAGAGAAATCGTGTGAAAAACTAATAGAAAAATGAGCTTTTGAGTTTTTGTTTATATAGGAGAAATATATACTACAATATGTTCTCTTTATATAAAATAAAAGCTATTATATATAGTAGAAACTTTGTGCTCTTTTTCTTTTCTTCGAGTGTGCTAAAATTTATTGTATTTGTGGGTTTCTTTTTCTTCTTGTTGTTGTTGCTTATTTAACTTATGGGCTTGTTTAAAGCTATTTACCTAATGTGCTGAACATTTTTGTATCAGTCTACATCAAATGATGAAACTGTGCTCATCTAGGCGAAGCTCTACTCTTCTAAATATTATTATTGATCAACGTCTTAGAATTGACACCTGTCGATATCTAATCGAGATATTATCGCGACGCATAACGGGTGAATAAAACGCTTAACAAATCGAAAATAAAGCTTAAGAAAAGTGTCTCGAGAATTCCATTATAATAAAGTTATTAAGTTATTTAAGGTGTGTTAAATTGCTACAGCAAAAGTTGTGCTTTAAAAGTAAAGCATATTAAAAAATTATTTGAAACGAAGCTGAAAGAATTTCACCAAGTATTCAAATTTAAAGTCGAAAAAGTCTGTTTAGAATTGTTGTGCAAACACAATTGTACGAGTAATAATCAGTAAAAGAACAAAAGAGTTAACACCAAAAAAAACCAAGTTAAAAATATAATTAAAAATTTTCATTAACTTGAAAAAATTTATTAGAAACAAAAAATAATTGAATATATTTTTGAAAGAAATTTAAACAGCCAAAATTTAAAAAATATACATATATTTTACATAATTAATTTTTTTTTGCAAAAAAAAGAACAACAAAAAATATATTAAATCGTATTTACTTAAAATATCTTTTCATAATATATGCGTATATAAATACAAATACATATTAATCAAAAGGTAATTTTAATAGTGTTAAAAAATTAAATAAAAAAAATAAATAACAAGAAATCATTAAATTACTAACACAAAACTTTCGAGGGTGAACCCACAACTATCAGCAAATAAAAATATTTGGAATTTTTAAATTTAATAACCTAAAAAAGTAAATGTACTATGGCTCAGAACAGAAACTTTCTTTGGCCAAAACTTTTTGTTGGATGTTACAGGGCTGGGAAAAATACTATCCTGCGTTTTATTGCTCTGATTGGGCGTGGTACTGCCCATTTGTCTAATTATAATATTGGATTTATAGCGGAGCTTAATATGTGTGTGCCAAGTTTCATAAGATCCGATTAAAAATAATACTTATTTTGCGTGGGCGTGGCACTGCCCATTTTTCTGGTCATTATATTAAGCTGTCGCACGTAGCGAATTTTTGTACAAAGTTCTATTAGAATTGGTAAACTACTTCACCCTAAAATAGCCAAAGAAAGTGGTCGTTTGAAACAGCGGAGACAAATCTTACCAGCATGATGTAGGAGAGCCAGTCATTTGTCAGTTGTTTCCTTCATTGAATCATTAATGTAGCGGACTGTATGCTTGCATTATTAATAGCTTGAGATCAAAAAACTAATATGGCCTTATCGCGGCGTATTTCAACTTCGAAAACATCGACTTTGGCTTATGCCGGCCATACACTACACAAGTTCAATGCTCAAGTCTGGCACTGCGTAAACTAAGCTTGTGACACACACTATACAAGTAAACTGTGCATTTTTTATTTTAATTCGCCATAATGCTGGTAATTATTTGTATATTTCTAGGAACTCTGTCCAGAATATTTGTTCTGAGCTCATTTCTTGTTATGAACTCTTAAAAAATCACGAAACAACTGAGCGTTTGCAACATACACTACACAAGTTCACTGTACAGTTTTCAAACTTGAGCAAATATCAAAATGATTTTGAAAGAACTGCGTAAATAGCAAAACCACACCCATACGCTACACAAACGCACTGTACAGTGCCAGACTTGTGCAGTGAATTTGTGTAGTGTATGGCCGGCATTAGATTAAAGAAAAAGTGTTGCCACGTTCTTTAGTCTCGTACAAAAAGCGACGCAACGAAAGTCGAACCGCTTTAAGGGGGATTATCATGTCTCTGCACCGCTTCACTTTCCTCTAGAGGTGTTCTAAATGCTAAATTTGAATGAAAAGCCAATTTAAAAAAAATTTAAACACATTTTACTTAATAAAGTTTTATGTGGATATAAAATACTTGTATCTAAAGTTGGACCAACTTTTTCCAAATACGGCTCACTCATATTATCAGTTATAATCATTAGTCTGGTAGACAACTTATAAGATTTTTTGCCTATAAGTACAGAACTGAAATTTATACTAAATAAATATGGGCATTTCTCCGAGAAATTGCACTTTTTTGTCGCGTGCGACAGCAAGCTTTTAACCTTGTATTTCTGAAAAACGTGACTCGATTTTTCTTAAAATTTTACTTAACGTACTCCTACACAAATATATATGAAGAAGTAAAAAAAGTTTCGTTTTCGAAACAAGCATTTTTGCTTGGTGTCGCACGCTACAAAAAGTAGACATTCCTGTGGAAATGCCCATATGTATTATAATTTTAAAGAAAACCCAACTTGCATTATCTACGCTTCAGGCCGTTAGTTGTGGGATTGCCCTCGTAAAAACACATCAAATACATGAAAATATTTAAAAATAAGCGAAAAAGAAAATCGGGAATTAAAAAAAAAGTTTGTGGAAATAAAAACATCACCACAACCATCATTCATTCATTCACTCAGTGCCTCTAATTTCAAAGTGAAAGTTTTGTTGTTCAGTTTTTCTCATTTTCCTTGTACCATTTTCTGTTATACTTGTATTCATTTTGTATTTAGTTTTTATCTTGATTATTATTTTTTTTTTTTGCTTTTAAGCAAATAAATAAAATGTTTTTAGTTTTGAACTTTTTAATTTCCGCTAATGGATCTTTTTTAAATTTAGATGTTGTAGTAACAAATACAAAATATTTTTTTTTATCAGTGTATAATATAAATGGAACAAAATGACAAACGTCGTCTTGGAAAAGCATAATTAACCTCTTTCATCCTAAAAACGGGAGCTTATTTTTTTATCATAAATCGACCTATACATATGTATGTACATACATACGTGCGTATATATCTTTCTTCAAATTACTCTTACAGTTGCCGAATATCTCAGCTAAAGTAATTTTCAAACGATAACGATTTGTGCTATTGAACTCCTACATACAACAAACGTGTACAGGAATTTAAATAACTTTTGTTATTTGAGAGATTTTCTGAAGAAAAATTCTGATGTGGTTAAATTTTTTACACACAATTTCGGATATTGATAATATTCTTTAGAAATGTCTTGCTATCAATAAATAAAGTTTCTGTAGAAAATTTGTTCGTGAATTTTTTTTTCAACAAGTTTTCATTGAAGCATTTTTGTGTGAGTAATATTTCTATAGAAAACTATTATCGAGGAATTGCGAGTTTTTATGAAAAATTTTTTATTGATAAATTTTGCTTGAAAGATTTCTCATATAAAAATTTTTTCTATCAAGAATTTTTCTTTAAAAACCATGTTATAGAAAAATACATATCCCTCCTTTATTGCTACATATACGTATATCAAAAAATTCCTTTTTGGAGTCAATAATGCAGAAAAAAATTCTTTATAGCATATTAAAATCTTGTTTAAAAATGTCATATAAAAGTCTGGTAAAGAGTGGGCAAATTTGAGGTTAGAAAGTAAATTGGCTGTCAAATTGTGAAATGTCAAGAATTGAGCTGTCATTTATTTGACATTTATTTAGTAAAAAGTTGGCAAATTTTAATATTTTCTATAGAAAATTATTGCAATTAGCAAATTTTAGCTATCTAGAACTTTTTATATAAGAAATATATGAAAAATATTTGTCGTTGACAAGATTTCTGTCAACATATGTACGAGTATATCCATAAATTTTGTAAAGTACAATTTTGCTGTCTGTTAACAGATTAATTATGGAATATATGTAGGCGAAATTCCTATAGAAAAATTTTGCTACTCATAAATTATATATGTATGTATATACCGCCAATTTTTTGCTATCCATAAAATTTCTTTAAAAAATATTTGCTACCAACAAATTTTCTAAAGAAAATTTTTGCGATCGATAAATTTTTTGTTAACATTTTTTTATCGATACATTCTCTATTGAAAATTTTTGCAATCGACAAATAATGTAAAAAATTGGTGCTGTAGGCAAATTCTCTTTAGAAAATGTTTGCTACAGTCAAATTGTTTATGGAAAATGTTTGCTTTTAACAAATTTTATATGGAATACAAAGTTTTTGCTATCAGCAAGTCTTTTATAGAAAATTGTCTATATAATACGAGTATTTTTGGGCATCAAAAACTTTTTATATCGAATATTTTTGCTATTGGCAAGCTTTCTATAGAAAATGTTTGCTATAAATGAATTTTCAATAAAGAATTCTTGCTATCGATAAATTTTATAAAAATAAGTTTTACTGCTTACAAATAATTTATAGAATATGTATATTTGCTGTCGACCAGGCCAAGTTTCTATGGAAAGAAAACTTTTGCTATCCATAAATTGTAAACTGCCAATACTTCGCTTTTCATAAAATTGCTTAAAACAATTTTTGCTACTGAAAAATTTTCAAAAAAAATTATTTTTTACATATTTTCTATTGAAAAAATTTTATACAGAAAATTTCTGCCATCGATAAATAGTAAAAGGAAATTGTTATATACATATTTCATTATTGCTATCCGCAACGTCTCTATAGAAAATTTTGGTATAGACAAATTTGTTATGGAAAATTTTTTCTATTATAAAATTTAATATGGAATAAAAAGATTTTGCTTTCGGTAAATCATTTGTCGAATTTTCACTGTTTACCAATAATTTATAAAATATGTATTGGCCAAGCTTCTACAGCAAGAAAACTTTTGCTATCCATAAATTGCAAACCGCCAATATTTTGCTTTCCATTAAATTTCTTTAAAATTTTTTGCTACATAGATATTGTTCTGAAGTAAATTTTTGTTATCGGCAAATTTTTTGTTATATTTTTTACCGGCAAATTTTGTATTGAAAATTTTTGCTACAGAAAATGTCTGCTATCGACAAATACTCGTAGTAAAAAAAATTGCTCTCGACATATATATTTAATATAGAAAATAATTATAATCGGCAAATTCTCTATAGAAACTAATTACTATCGGAAATTTTTTTTGTGGAAATTGTTTGCAATCAACAAATTTTATATGGACTAGAAAGTTGTTGACAGATTAATTACGGAATATGTATATTTGTTATTGGCCAAGTTTCTATAGAAAAATTTTGCTATCCATACATTTTATACCGCCAATTTTTTGCTTTCCACAAAATTTCTTTAAAAAGTTTTTGCTACTGACAAATCTTCTAAAGAAAATTTTTGCTATGGGCAAATTTTTTGTTAAAAATTGTTGCTACTGAAAATCCAAAACAGAAAATGTTTGCTATCGACAAATAGTAAAAAAAATTTTGCCATAGATATACTATTTCACATAGAAAATTATTGCTATCGGGGAATTTTCTATAAAAATTTTTTTGCTATAGCAAAATTTGTTATGGAACAGTTTTGCTATTAACAAATTTTATATGGAATATAAAGTTTTTGTTAACGACAAATCGTTTCTAGAAATTTTCCTTTTTTTGGCTTTTAAAAACTTTCTTTATGGAACATGTTTGCTATTGAAAAGATTTCAATATAAAATTGTTGCTATCTACAAATTTCCAATAGAAAATGCTTGCCACCAACAAATTTTGAATAGAAAATTGTTGCTATCAACAAATTTTCAATAGAAAGTGAATGCTATTAACAAAGTTTTAATAGAAAATTATTGCTATCTTCAAATTTCTAATAGAAAATTATTGCTATCTTCAAATTTCTAATAGAAAATTATTGCTATCTTCAAATTTTCAATAGAAAATTTTTGCTATAAACAAATTTTCGATATAAAATTGTTCCTATACTAAAATTTTCAATAAAAAAATTTTTGCTATCGATAAATTTAATATAGTAAATAAATTGTAAACTGGAAATTTTTGCTATCGAAATATTTATTATGTTAAATATTTTGCTATTCACAAATTTGTCATGTCAATTGAAATAAAATTTTTGTAGCAAATTGTTGCAATTGGCAATTATATATTAAAAAAATCACTTGCTACAAAAAAATATTAAATATCCATATATTTATGCTCTGCTCTCGAAAAAATAGCATTAATATGTTACTACTTTCTACAAATATTTTATGTAAATTTTATTTTTTGATAATTTACTACAGATGTTTTTTAAAATCCTTCTTATCGAAAAATTTTCTTCATAAAATTTTTTCTAACAATAAATTTTTTATAGAAAAAATTTTTTTTCAAAAAATTTTTTGTTAGAAGGGAAGGGTGGTGCCAAAAATTGGGTCCATTGTGATAGAAAATTTTTAGTACCAAAAAATTTTTACAAATATAGAATATTTTTGCTACCGACCTTATTTTTTAATAAAATTTAACTAACAAACTTTTTGTTGTCTGTCGGCTAACCAAAAATTAACGACTTATTTATTCTCCTTTGCTTGTTGAATCATATGATTTTAAATGAATAAAAAAAACATAAGAAGAGAAATATTTATATATTTGTTTACTTGACAACAGTCGACGGCGCATAGCAAACCACCACTCGACCAAACGAAATCGTTCGTTATCAACTAAAATTTTATAAATATTTTTTTTTCGCATCGAAGCGAACATTACTCGTATATTGTTTGTTTAGTTTCTCTTTGTATTTTTTATATACTTGTGAATAGTATATATGTACATACCTACATACATATGTATGTATGTATAAATTCATTTTGTTTATATAAAATCTAGTTATTGTTTATTTAATTATTTATTTATTTTTTATTTTTTTGGTTTTATTTTCGTGTTTTTTAATGTCGTTGTTCTAATGATTTACAACGTTCTTTACAAATCACTTGTTACGAGTACATTGTCAAGTTCAAGTAAAAAGAACACTTTTTCTTTTTAGTTTCCTTGTATTTTGTGCTAAAAGAGAAAAATAGTATTTAATTTAGTTGCTTATAGTTTTGTTGAGTTATTTTTGGGGGAAATAAAAAAAAACCAAAATAGCTTGACATTTACAAGCACAAACTTTTGTTTGCTGGCATCGTAATACAATTCTAATATACATATGTAAGTATTTGACCAGCTCCACTTGTTACCATTCCGCTACTTCAAGGTATTTGATGACCTTCAGTTGCTCTATTACAGACGAAAGTCTGCTTGCTGACGTCTTGGCGGCATTATGTTGACAGATGACTAAAAATTTAAATCTAAATCAGTCTACAAAGTGTAGGTAGTCATTATTTTTTTTTTTTTTGCTTTGTTTTCTTGTTTTTTACTGGTTTGTTAATTATTTTGTTTTCATTAACAATTTCGTTTCTTTAGAAATTCATTTATTTCACAACAACTTGTTTTCTTATTTTTTACTTAGTGTAGTTTCTTGGAAATTAAATTAAATTTCGACAATAAACTTTAATAATTTTTGATTGTTCTTAATTCTTTTTCAGCTGCTTTTGAAACAAAATAAGTTTTTATAAAACTTGCTATAAAGTTGTTTATAATAAAAAAAAAATTACATTAAAAAAAGCAACATCTTTGCTCCAAAATTTGTTTGTCTATAGTGGGAGAGATATTAACAAAAGTCTGATTTGTATGTTTTAAAAAACTAAAAATGGAACAAATTATCGCTGAAATATAAAAAGTATAAAGTAAAAAATAATTGTTTTTCGCGAACAAAACTGAAAATATTTGATTAGTTCCTGTAATATAACAATTTTTTTTATATTTGATGATAAAAATTATTTTTTTTTGTAAGAAAAAAAAAAACAAAAATATTTATACACACTTATGCGAAAATATTAAATCGAAGGTAAGATTTATTAGAATTAAATATTTATCTAAAATATTGCATGTTTAAGTATAGTTTAAAAACATTTTCTGCGAAACGAATTTTAAGTAAAAAAAAGGTGCAAGGCTCAGTATTAAATAAATCTTAAAAAAACTTCAATAAACATTTAATAAATATTAATTAAATTTATATTGATCCAGTCCAGTACAACTCTAAAAACTTAAAATGTTTCATACAATAAAAATATTTTTTTTTTGATATGTTCAAATGTAATCTTCTAAATATCTTGATATAATAAATATATGCGCGCATACATATCGCTCATTTACTCAAAGAACGTCATAACTCAAAAAATGGAATTTTTGAGTCAATGATGCAGAATTAATCCTCATATCGTTCTTCATATTGTGTAAAAATTTCATACAAATATCTTGAATATTCAACTCTTGAAAGCAAAATAAAATTTCTTTCTCCATTAAGTTGTGTGTAAATTGAAACTTCAAACTCCTTTTCAGACACACTAGTTTTTTTTTGTGTTATGACGTTCTTTTAGTAACTGAGCGATATGTGTTTGAGCATACATATATGTATGTATGTATGTTGTATAAAAAATGTTGCTTAGAGTCCTAGCAACTTATTTTGCAAAAAATAAATCGATATAAATTGTAGCAACATGTTACCGCAGCCATTCTGATAATCAATAAAATAAAAGAAATATATTTTATATGTATATGTGACCCGGTCTATGAAAAGGTGGCTTATGACTCAAAAACAAAATTTCGAGAAATCAGCTGTTAAATGCATTTCGTCAGTTTCTCGTTTTTTGAGTCAAAAGCCACCTTTTCATAGACCGGGTCACATATATTCTAAATTTAATTTTGGATTATTATCTATCATTATCTCGATTTAAAAAAAATGTCGAATATAAAAATATGTTATTATATTAACAATTTAAATTGTTGGAAGAGAAGAATAATTTTGTTCATTTAAATTCTTAATGAGTTTTCGCTATAGATGCTATTAATAAAAATTGTGTATTTATCGTTATATGTACATATTTTCTACATAGACAACCCAGCAAAATGTTTGAGAAATTTTAAATAATTTCTTAAAACATCGCTACGCAAACATCGATGCCTCTCATCGACGCCGTTCAAAATTTATTCGGCAACTAGACGTAGTCGCCTTTCACAGAAAATATTTTATTTTGTATTCAATTACTAAATTCAAAAAATTAAGAGCCTGTTCATCTAAATACGAACGATAGGTTCTATCGAATATTTATATTGAAAAAAAAAATCTTATTTGTTTTTGTTTCTAATATAAATTATAATTCGCATTTCGATGAACAGTCCCTAAATAAGATTTTTACTGAAAAAGGATCTAGCACAGGCTTCGTAAAACTAAAAACCAAAATTCTCAAAGGTTTAGTTTAATAAAATGAAAAACAAATTTTTTTCATTATTATTAGTTTCAAAAACCTGTTTGTAAAAACAGAAGGTTATCATAATTTTTTCTGTGTTAATTTGTAAAAAGTCCGGCAACCCTCGACCATGTTGTTGCCACTTTTTCGCACCATCTTCCGTAACCGAATTTTCGATACTAGGGGAAAATCACTCCCCCAACATCCAAGACGCTTTGGTTTGCCGCCGTTCAAAATCTATTCGGCAACTAGACATCGTCTACTATTTTATGAAAAAAGTTCTGGCAACCCTTGCCAACTTTTCGCACCATCTTTCCTAAGCTAATTTTCGGTACCAACCGAAAACTGTAACGCAAACATCAATGCCGCCAATTTTTGGCGCCGTTCAAATAGTGAATGTGTGCATTTCACCAAATGCGTAATTTTTTCCTTAATTTCATCATTTAAAAACTGAAAAAAGTTATCACAATACTCGCAGCAGGATGTTTCTTTATTTTGAGAATAATAATAAAACAGACGTCCTGACCTTGTCTACAGATGGAACTGTCTTCGCCTTCTTTTCACACCATTTTCTCATGCTACTCCACTGTTTTGAGTGCTTCTTTGTCTCAGGTGTAAAGTGCTGGACCCATGTGCTATCCACGATTGCAGATCGACGGAAAACTCGCCTTTGTTGCCGTGAATCAAAGCCAGACAATAACGAAACATCTTTAGATAATTTGTTTTTGTTCTATTGTAAGCAAACGGAGCATCCATTTGGCGCACAGCCTTCTCATTAGAAAATTTTCGGTCAATATGCGATAGCCCTCGCATCTTCGCCCGGCGATCATCCAATACCATTTTATGGATTTTTACTGGTTCTTGGGTGTAGACCTCAATTGGTCTTCCAGCTCGTACGACCTTGTTCAAACTTGTAAACGAAGGAGTTGATTCCTCCAGAGTTGAATCTAGCCCGGCTTTAATATCGTTTGGACTGGACAAATTCACAGATATCGTTTATTTTCAATGGCATAAAAAAACTACTTGGCGGCTTGAAACCTAAAACACATATTTTATAAGGTTGCCCCTTTTCACCAAACTATTTTTTTTTTTCAAACTACTGCTGCCACACAATACGTCATGTATTTTGTCGCTTGCAATAGCGATTGTGTGATTCTGTAACTTCTTTTTTTAACTAGTACGCAGCTGATATTTTCTGTTGATTTTTGAAGATAAAATAAACAGCACATAAATTATTGTCGCTTAAATAGCGACACAGCTGACATTAACCTACAGCGAATATCGTTAAAAATGTTACTGAATAGCAAATTCGATAAATTTTCGTTATAATTATTTTAACAAGGCCATTATCGTTAAAAAAAGTTAGTGAATCGCCGCAGCACAGGTTAGCTAGTTTTAGCAGAATAAATTAAAAAAATTAAATATGTTTTATAAAAAAATTAAAAACTTTTTTCCTTTGTTACTAAACATTTTGCTGGGTTATGGCATCAATCATTTGTGTCTGCTACGTCTCGGACTCTCACATAATTTGTAATTTTTCCTAATAAAAACCAATGAATTTTATTGTTGTTGGTAATTTTTTTTTTTGCGAATTAGACAAATAAATTATTATTAACTTTTAAAAAATCATTTAAATACATTTTTGAAGCAATAATTTTGAGCGGTCTTTAAGAAAATTTTCTTTTAAAATGTCTGCTTTTCTAGTTTATTAATGAAGATGTCTATAAAAAGCCAATCTTTCTTTTTTTTACATTCGTCTCTTAGTGTAAAATTGTGTTGTCTTCTGGCCAGAAAAAAAATTACCATTTATTTTTATGAAAATGTCATGCAAACAAGTTGCATATTTTCTTAGTTGCCTGCGACGTTTTTATTAGCCATTTCCTTGGAAAAATATCTGTTGTTTTTATCGAAGATGTAAGTGGGCTGGATTTCTTTCAGAAAGTGAAAATAAAAGTACGAGTATTTCTCAATGACCTAAAATCTTTGATAATTTATTTCTCCTTGTTGTTTATATTTAAAATTTCATCCATATCGGTTTTTTGCATTTAGTGCAGCAAATTTTTATTATATACTATGTATATATGTATGTATGTATGTAATATTTTTTTATTTATGAATTTGCGTGTTGGTTTGAAGGTTAAAAATAGATTTCTTTATATACTCGTACATATGTACATACACATAAATATTTCTGATAAATTTATGCTTGTGCAATTTTCTTAGCAAAACAAAAAAAAATTAATAGCAATTATTTACATTATTTAAATAGTTAAAAATTAAATTTTTTCAATATGTGTAAAATTTTAATTAAAATTTTTTATCCTTTTTTAATATAATTTTAGCTGGTTAGACTTGTTCCTACATCTATGGAGTTTAAACTAGACAGCTCGGAATACTGCCAGGCACAGCACAAATAAAAAGTAAGTTAAGCTATTTAATATAATATAATATAATTAATTATAAATTCTTGCTATCGATAAATTTTTTAGAGAAAATATTAGCTATCGATAAATTTTCTTTAGAAGAGTTTTGCTACCAGATTTTTTTACAAAGTGTTTGCTATTGATACATTTTCTGCAGAAAAGTTTTGCTATCGACAAATATTCGATACTAAAATTTTGCTATTAGCAAAATTTCTATATGAAATTGTTTCTCTTGATAAATTTTGTTAAGAGTTTTTTTGCTATCGAGAAATTTTGCAATAAAATTTTTTTGTTAATGTTAATATTCCATAAAAATATTTTGCTATCAATAATTTTTTTTTGATAATTTTTTAAATAGGAAATGGGACCTTTTTTTTCTATCAATAAATCGAGCCTTGTTTCCGATTTAATATTAAGCGACAAAAATTTAATTTTTCAGGAGTAAGTTTTTTTTAATCTTCAAATATGTTTTTGTACATAAATAGTCGCTTACGATAATCTTAAAACTTATCAACAATTTTGGCATTTTTATAATTTTAGACTATGGATAGGAACATAAAATTTTAATTTCAATAACAAAAGTCTATTTTCGATAACATGTCGCTTACGATAAAATCGAAAAAAAGGCTTGAAATGTTTTCTTAAACATTTTTTCTATCGAGAAATTTTCGAGATTTTTTTTTTGCTATCAATTGTTTTTCGTAGTAAACTGTTGCTATGGACTAAAATGTAGCTATCGATAAAAATTTTATAGAAATTTATTACTATCGATAAATATTCGAGAAAACATTTTTGCTATTATCAAATCTTTTCTATCAATAAATGTTTTGTAAAAAATGTTTAACTATCGAGAAATTTTCAAGAAAAAGTTTTTGTATCGATACATTTTCTATAACATCTTTGTGTTATCCACAAATGTTCAATAAATAATTTTTACTTTAAACAAGTTTTTTTTTTGCAAATTCTTGCTATCTATAAAATTTCCTAAAGAAAGTTGTTGCTGTCGACAAACTTTCTATAGAAAATTATTACTATCGATAAATATTCGATTTTATCGCATCGAAAATTGTTTTAATAAAATAGTTTTTGCTATTGAGAAATTCTTTTTAAGAATATATCGAGCCTTATTTTTGATTTTATCGTAAGCGACAAAAATTAAAGTTTTCACAAGAAAGTTTTTTTTCTTAAATATTCAAATATGTTTTTGTACGTGAATTGTCGCTTATGATAAAATTTTACAGGCTGTATCTTAAAAGTTATCAAAAATTTTGGCATTTTGATAATTCTAGACTATGGATAGGAATATAAAATTTTAATTAAAAAAAAAGTATGTATTAGCTAACAAGTCGTTACGATAAAATCGAAAATAAGGCTTGATATTTATGTACAAATTTTTTATTTTTGTAGATTTTTGTTGGTGTCTACAAAATTTTCCAAAGGAAAACTTTTCAACAAACTTTTTTTTAGTTATAATTATAACTATCGATAAATATTAGATTTATAATTTTTTATTATGGGAAATTTTTTTTGCTATTGACAAATTTTTTGAAGAATTTTTTTCTGTTGCTAAACATTTTGTAGAAAATTTTTGTTGTTAGGCAAATTTTCAGCAGGAAAGTTTTGCTATCGATAAACTTTCGGTAGAAATTTATTTTTAAATTAATTTGGAATATTTTTGCTAGCGTCAAATTTTTAATTTAAATTTTGTGCATTTTTGTGAATTTTGTAAAAAATTCTTTCCATTGAGAAATTTTGTATTAAAAAGTTTTCTGCGGTAAAACTTTTACTCTCAATAGATTAAGCGCCAATTTCACGATGTCGACAACGTTCGACTTGTCCGCACACTTACATTTAAAAAAAATAATAAATATTTTATTTAAATTTGTTTTTGTTTTGAATGTAAGTGTGCGTGCGACAAGTCGAACGTTGTCGACATCGTAGAAATGTTTTCTTATTGACGAACTTTATAAGAAATTTTTTGCTATGGATAAATTTTCGTTGAAAACATTTGACCTTAAACAACTTATATACAAACTTTGGTATACCGTCATATAAAGCGCTTAGGATTTTTATAAAAAGTTTTTTTAAATAAAGTATTAAATGTTACATGGTGAATGCTTAAAGTCTATTTGGCATATTTTTTTCTCCATTTATAAAGCTTTCACACTGTATACGAGTATTGTGTGACTTTCGCTGCTTGCGAAAAATTGGCTGTGATTTTTTTTTGCTTCAAGAAAAAATTCAAGTTATTTCATAAACTTTGTTTTCTTGTGAAAACAATAGATATGAAAATTTTAAATAAGAAAGGAGGAAAAAATAAAATAAGAAGCAGGAAAGGAGGAAATTTTATATGCTCGGTTGCCCTCAATTTCTGATTAAACCAGGCGCAAATCACACAGACAAAAACCGAACATAATAAATACTTCAACAAAATAAATACTAACAAAAAAATTAAACAAAAGTACGAGTACCATGAATATCAGCATATAATATTAAATACAAATATATGTATATACATATGTATGTATAAATGTATGTATGTATGTATGCACATGTGTATATGTACAGGCAAATACAGTACTGCTCGGATAAAGGTAGCCAGGTAATTTTTTTTAATTGTGATTTCATAAAAAGAACCACAATTGTTTTGTTAAAATATTAAATATGAGCGAAAACTAAAAATATACATATGCCGATTTAGTTATTAATGAATTGGTTACAAATAAAATTACAAATAATTATTGAGAAACAAAGAGTTGGCCCGCCAATATTAAAAATAATATTTCTGTATTTTGTATAAGTTTTATTAAACTTATCTAAGTAAAACTAGAATGGAAAATATTTTCCGCATAGCATGGAAGAACGTAAAGTTGCACATTGGGGCTAAAAGTGGTGATTTTGCGGATGAATTACAAAAAAATCAAATACCTTTAACACTGAAAGTATTTGCGCAAAATTCTACGTCACTGTGCAAAAAATAAATGTCATATAGGCAACGGTGCTTTTGTAATAACGCTTTAAAGTTGAAAATTGTGAGAGAAAGCTGGTAAAATAAGCAGAGAAAAAGCTAAAAACTTTGCGTAATTAAATCCTATTTAATTCAAGTAATTTTAAAAAAGTAATAAATCTTACCATGAAACCATAAAGCTCAGCTATTCCTTTAAATGTTTTGATTAAAGTTGTAACATTAATTATTTGTGGAAATGCTTTTGTTTTCAATGATTATAGTGGGCATTAACTTTAGGTGGACATAAAGTTATAAATTGGGCCCAATTAGGCAGAGATTTTAACCTTGTTTTAAAGATTGAACGAATCTGCGTTGTTTTAGAAAAATTTATGCTGCGCATCTGTGCGCCCCAGCAGTTATGCACGAATAAGTAATAAGCCTCACGCGTTGAGTTTGCCAACAATAAGGAAATGCTTCACTGCTCTGCATCATACGGGCAAATTTATTTATTTAAAATGCACTACAAGTTCGCTGATAATATGTTTTAGTACTAATCATATATGACATATATTTGTGCCTTATCTACTTCAGTGAACCAGTTTAGAACATTTAAATTTCCATTTGCAGCACATTGATGCATTTACGAACAGACCCAAGCTCTCAGCTACTTCTGCTAACACTTTTATTGTTGTTGTTGTTGTTGTTGTCATTTTTTTATGTATTTTTATAAGAGACCTGAAAATTACTTGATTTGACATTTGCGAGTCACGCATTAGTCATGGATGAGTCACGCGTGAGTCACGCGTGATCGTGATTATATTTATATATGAAAACTGCTAAAAAATAATTAAATATGTAGTGTTTTTTTGTATAATTCGTATTTGAAGTCAATCAATGGCAGAGGCAATTTATAATGAATTTTTGTTTTTGCTTGTTAGTAAAGCACCTTTTACATGCATTTCGTTGCTGCTTTGGTATTTCTTTTATAAATAACAATCATCAACAATAATAAATTAATAATCCGTTTGGGGGGGGTATACCCGACTCCCTTCTTTTTTCTATACCGCCAAGATTTTGTTGGAACATGTAGTTTGTTCGATGAGATACATCGAATTTAGTGCGCCTCACTCTTGTTGTTCGGCAGAAAAATAATAATTACTTTATAGTGGGGGTACCCCTTCCCCCCCCCCCCCCTCCTATACCGCAAGATTTTGTCGAAACATGTACTTTGTTCTAAGAGTTATCCACATTAAGTTTAGTTACCCTTACTATTACAGTTGTGGGGCTATGAATTAATCCGCCAAAAAGCGTGGTTTGGCCCCACTGTGCATTGAAAGATAAAATTTTTTACGTAGTATTACTGCTCTATTCTGCAAAATAAAATAAATTACAAAGCGGTACGAACTTTAGCCTGATCAAGTCGTAAATATAGAAGAAAATGAAGATCGAACAATGATAATTAAAATTAACTAAAATTAATAGTCGTGGGCCTGGGGCAAAAATTAAATAAATATACTTAATAGTAACAAACCAAAAAAGTTTGTCTTAAGTAGAACAAAAATAAGCAAATTACCTGGTATGTGCATAATTATTGAAGAACAAACGACAATGGCAAGACTGTTGTAAATTTAGAGATGGTAAAATTGAGCTTTCATTACAAAAAAAGCTTTCAGCAATTAGAAATAAAATGAATCAAAACAATTCACATATTCCATTTGCAATAATAATACAAGCATTTGGCCTGGGATACATGAATTCGTCTCACAAGATCTCAAACTGGGTGTGCTTCGGAAATTCGGTTCGGGTAAAAATTTTGATTTAGTGCAAACTCATGAGACACTATCAGATGTATTTATATATAATTGTGATTCGTCTGCAATAATTTTGAGTGAATTTTTCGACTCAGAAACGGTTTGATCAGCAACTCTTCGCACTACTATTGGACTTATTTATTGTCTTACTTACATGTTGTATAAATTTTTCAATTGCCCTATTTCAGTGGAATTTTTGTTGGTTGCTCTAGTTTTTTTTTTTGCATCCTACATGTCTGTCAAAAAAAAGTATTAAATGCGACAGGTCAGCGCTTTTAAAACCAGCTGATCTGACGTATATACTCGTATATATGGTGGTAGTAACGTGAAAAAAATTAGTTTGGTGATGTGTGTGTTTTCAGTTTCAAGCGCCACGTTCTTTAGTTCTTTTTTGGAGTCATCAAAAATAAAGGATCGTAATTTAATTCAATGCTCTTATTTCAGTCAAACCAATACTAAATCAAGCCCATGTAGATTTTGAAATAGAGAATGCGTTTAATGTAAACATCGGCCTCTGCCTACTTTTAGCGCATACGAATTTTTTATAACTTTAAATTGGCAGAGATAGAGAAAAAAACACACTATTCGCATTGATACTCGTGAAAAAGTGACGCGAATTTTTTTATTTATTTCATAATAACCTTTATCAAACCACTACTGTATCTAAAGCAATAAAGTTTAATACAACGTGTATGTATGTATGCATCCACAAAATAAAAGAAACAAAAGCAAAACCGCTTATTAAATAAAAATTAAAGTGCAAAGATCGTTTCAAAACATGCTTAATTGAAAAAAAAATTTCAATTTAATTTTAAAACTGAAAAAGAAAAAGTGTATGTACAATTATTTAATTAAACCTTTTTTATTTCTCTTCTCATCGGTTTAGTGATTTTGAGAAGCGCACATGTTCATATTTGTGTTTTTTTTTTAAATGAAAATCTTTTATTGACGCCTGTCGAATTTTATAAGTTATTTAAAGAAAAATTTTAATTTGTTGTTTTTTTGTTTTCTTCCCACTTGATTATTTTTTTTAATACCCAATATAGCATTTGCCAATAGCGGTCACTTAAGGTTATTACACGACGCAAATTTGCTTATTTGCGGTTTTGATTGTAAATTGCTAATCAATGTTAATTATAAATAATCAAATTCACTTGCTTAGTTTAATTTTTTCCCATACATTTGCCGTAAAGTCATTGAATAAAAAAATTATTGTTGTGAATATCACAATTCAGAAGATCTTGATTGGGCAATTATGTATATATATTTTTTTTGTAAAGCTAAAACTAAAATCGAAAGTGATTCTATAAAAATAAATACCTACACCGGGAGGGAAAAAAAGGCTGCTGCATAGAAAAAATAAACCAATCTAAATTTTTACTGACTTGGTCACTCATGCTCCTTTTTGTGAAAGTTTAAAAAACTACTACAAATGTAATTTAAAGTATCTAGTATAGACTAGAGATGGGCGCGTGTCGAATTTTTCCAATACACGACACGACCCAAACACGAGTATCAAAATGTCAAACACGTATGAAACACGGCCCCTGGAAAAATTTCCCCACACGAAACCACACAGCACGCAGGAAATCAATTTGAATATAAAAAAAATTTATATTCAAATAATTACATAGTTCCGCTTATTCCAGTTGTCGACATCGACGTCACTTTAACACAACACCAAAAAGTTTGGGCTTGCTTACCCGCTCTCAAGAACAAATTTGTGCTACTGGCAATCCATTTTCGTTCCCTAAGGTCTAGAAAATAACATAAACCTGTCGACGGGAGTCAGTTATTTTCGACAACGGGTACGTAAGCCCTAATTTTTTGGTATTGTGTTAAAGTGACGTCGATGCCGACAACTGGAATAAGAGTTGATTTTTGTTAAATTTCTGAACTTCAAGGCTTAAGAGACCCATACACTATCAAACAAATTTGCTGGTGTTGCCTGCTTGAAGATACTCAATATTTTATACCTAAAATCGTTTCCTGTTTTTTGTGTAAATTTTGCTCAAAACTACACGACCCGAAAACGCAGGGAATCAGATTTTCTCTCACGAACACTTCGTGTTGAGTAGTGCGTGTTCGTGTCACGAAAAAAAACAAGACACGTGCTCATCTCTAGTATAGATCGTTCTTTATTTGCTCTCGTAATAATAAATCTGTTAATTAAAATAATTTAAGTACCCATTTCCTCGACTCTTTTTCGCCGGATGTGTGTAATTTTAATGAATTTTACTACAAACGCGTGTGTACGTAGGTACTATTTCTTTCAGCGCAGCATAGTTTTGCTCTTCTTGTTGTTGTCGTTTTTACCGCTGAAATATAATTATGACAATTTAGTTTAAACGGATAATAACACCCACATTTTTCTTTTCATTTTAATCATACCTTAATATAGAAAGGCCCTAACTGATTATTTTTTTTGAAATCGAGATTTTTGCGTTTTTCGATACATGAGAGGTTCTTCTATCGAAATATGGGCATTTCCGCAGGAATGACCAATTTTTGTAGCGTGCAACACAAAAAAAAATATGCTTGTTTTTTTTTCAAAGAAAACGAAACTTTTTTTACTTAATTGTATATTTTTGTAGGACGTCAGCAGCTCTAAAATCGGGTCACGTTGTTCAGGAATACAAGGTAAATTTCTTGCTGTCGCACGCGACAAAAAAGTGGAGTTTCTCGGCGAAATGCCCATATACAAAAAACTCAATATAAAAAAAAATAATGAGTTAAGGCCTTTCTATATTAATGTGTACGATATGTATATACATAATTTCTTCTGTTTTCATCTTTTTAACCCCCGACCAAATAAAAGGGGTGTTATAAGTTTGTAGTGTGTATCTGTGTATCTGTGTGTCTGTCCGTGTCTACGTACAGCCCAAACGGCTAGACCGATCTAAATTTAGTGTTTTCTGTTTGAAAGGTGACTTGATCGAGAAGATTCTTAACTATATTTGAAGAAAATCGGTCCAGCTGCTTAGAAGATATGACATCTTTTCTAGATATATCGGGGGTTTTAAAATTTTTAATTTTTGTTATTATTTTATTTTTTTATATTAATAATAATGCGTATGTATCCAGACTTATATGACTTTGTTAATTTATTTATGAAAAACAAAACACACATTCAACTAATCGCTATTTGATTATTGTTGTAATTACGATTTTCATCATCAGTATAACGAAATTTTACGTACGTATTGTTTTTTATTTTTTTTTTGTGAAGGATGTAGAGGTTTTTTTTTGGCATTCTACCAAATAATTATAGATGATAATAATAAAAATTTGTACATGTCTTTAAATGTACAAATTGAAGAACTCAAAAAAAAAAACAATAATAATAAATAAACAGATATTTATGTTGTTTATTAGAAAATTACGCGAATATTAGATAAATATGCAGGAGCTTAATTTTGGAAGGCATCAAATCAAAAGGTCTACGATGATGATCGTTATAACTAACTATTTGAGTGATTAAATCAACTGTTTTATTTATTTAATTTTATGATATTCTAATTACACAATTTTAAATTAAAAAAAAATGGGCGGAGTTACGCCCATTAAAATTTATTATAACATTTCACACGGTTCTACTTAACCGATTTTTACGAAACTTACCACACACCTTGAGCTCTAAAATAGACACAATCCTGCATTTAAAAAAATGGCTCGAGTCACGCCCATTAAAATTTAATATTTTATTTTAAGTGGTTCGTTCTACTTTATCGATTTTTACAAGACCTAACACGCACCCTGAGCTCTGACAAACACAATCTTGCGGAGGCACACGACCATTAAAATTAAATTTTATATATCACGTACTTCTTCTTATCTTCTTCTATCAAATCTTTGCATTGAAGTCGGTTTTGTTTTTGGCAGAAAGAATTATTTTAAATTTATTTTAAATAAGATCTTCGTTAAATGAATTTGTAGAATTTTTTATAAAATAAATTTTTAAACTTTGATCAGTCTTTGATCTTCAGCTCAAGTATAATTTTGAATTTAGCTGATGGCAACACTGCAATATACCCAAGACACACTTTAGACACTCCCCAATTACACTCTCACAACACACAAACAGGAAATTCTTGTCTTTTTTGAATCGAACCGTTTGATTTAAATTTTTGCATATTTTTAGAAATAATATTTCATACTAAATGAGAGTTATATGAGTGTGATAACAGTATCATTACTTATAATTACAAATAATCATCCGTATTGCGTATGTCGAATTGAATATTCGTCTACAAGAATTTTCTACTTGATTAAACAAACCTTGTACACGCTTTCTTTATTCTATGAAAAAATTCTCGTAAACGAATATTCGACTCGACATACGCAATACGGGTGAATAATCGTTTTTATCAACCTTAATATAAATAAAATTCCTCTCCTTTTCTTTTTCAGGGGGAAAAAGTTTGCATTGAAGGAAGCAATAAAAAATCTAAACGATCGCGAAGACGTTTAAAAGTCAGACGAAGAAACTGCAAGTTTAAGACTAGAAAGGAAGTTATCGAACAGCAAGAGCGTGATAGAGAGAATAAAAAAGAAAAGAGCTACAACATCATCTGCAGCAGAGAAAACGTTAAAAGGATCATATTAACAAGCGATCATATCAAGCAGACATCAATCAAGTGGAATAGGAATAAAAAAAACCCATAAAAACATAAAATTATATAAAACAAACCACAAAATTAAAACATTTCAACGAATTCAGTTTAAACAATATAAAATCTAAATTGGAACAAAAAAATCATCATCTACTAAACCCCTTCAAACAGGCTTAAGAAACCTACAAAAAGGATATTGAATATTGAAAAAGAAAAACTTAAAAACTATAGCAAGAACAGGGATAAGCAGGTTTATTACAAAAAAAAAAAACAAGTATATATACAGAGAAAAGAAAATATTTTTTGAAAAACTTTTTTTCCTTTAACTAAAACAAAAAAAAAAAAACACACACACACAGTTAAAAGGACAAAACAGATTTTATTTTATTTTGTGATAATTTTTAAACTTAAAGTAAAACTTGTAAGAAAAAATTAAGTACTTAAAAAATTAAACTGCTTAAAATTTGCTTTATATATAAAATTTTCAACAAATTACTTAATTAAAAAAGAAAAATATAAAATTAATTAAAACATCTTCCGTTAGTAATTAATAAAACAGTCTTAATAGCAAGAGAGAGAGAGAGAGAGATATATATAAATAATAATAATTTCCGTTCATATTGTTGTTTCAAACGCAGACTTTAAATTACACTATTAAACAACAAGTTTTAATTAAAATAACGTCTAATTAAAAAAAAGACAAAAAAAAAAAACTCAAACGCTACAAACCTCTTTTTGAATACACATTTTTTGCTAAACAATTTCTTAAATAGTTTGTAAATATTTAAATTAAGAAATATTTACTTAATTAAATCCATAAGATTGATTGTTTTATATAAATATTTACTCTAACTGAAAGAAGAAGAGAAAAAAAAAGAAGAAACAACAACTACAAAAAGAAAACACAAACATATTTTGTTTAAACGTAAAATAAGTTTGTAAAAGTTTTAAATTTTTTAAATTATTTGTATTAATCGATATTAATGAGCAACATGCGTCAAAAGGATTTACGCCCAGCACCTGCTCTTATTGAGTTTAAGGGAATGAAGTTCCTAATCACCGATCGGCCATCAGATATAACCATACAGCATTATATAATGGTGAGTGAGACGTAAAGAGAAATATTTATTTCATTTGGAGAAAAAACGCTTTAAATAACTATGAAATTATTTTTAAATACAGGGTCTTCCAATAAGATGTTTAATTTTTATGTGTAAGAACGTGGTTTTTTTCAACTAAATCATCGGATGTTTATTTAAATGTAAAGAAGAGGGTACCTATGCCATTTATAATCGAAGAAAATATCATATTCATATTCTTTTCATGGAATTTTCCATAACCACTTCGCATATTTGCGACTGTATGTCCTCCATAACTTCTAAATTCCATTTTTGAGGTCTTGAATCGAATCATCTTCCAAATAGCTCCAAAGGGAAAAGTCTAAAGTTGTTAAATCGCAATATCTCGAGGGCCAAGATGTGACCAGCTCTTCTATCACGCCAAAGCGAATTACGCAAGTGTGGCACACAGCGCCGTCAAGGCGAATTCAGTTACAGGTGACCTCTTCAGCCCTGCTGGTAATCAGCTGTTGATGAAGAAAAATGTCAAAGCACGCACGTGTGGCACACGGCGCCGTCAAGACGAATTCAGTTACAGGTGACCTCTTCAGCCCGGCTGATAATCAGCTGTTGATGAAGAAAAATGTCTAAATTTGCTTAGACATCTTCTGACAGTTATTGTATTGTTGTAGGGAAGACGTCAGCTGATACTGAATTCGCCTTGAACACCGTCTTGTTGAACTGAAAACTCTTTATGCAAAATATGCTGTGATGTCGTTCGACGAGAAATGAACATACCCGGGTTTTATACAACACTATGGGCTACAACAGCAATATTATCAGTTGTTCTTGAGTCACGTGCACCAGTTTGATTCTTCACATCTCTAACTTGGCCTAATATCTCGGGTTTTTTCAACAGTTTCACAATTGCTTTCCGATAACTTGCTTCACGACGACCCAAAAATAATTTAGTTTTGCGAGCTGTGACCGTGAAGTTTTTAAAACTTCAATTCGCTGCTGAAGCGTATATCGTTCAATTTTTATTAATGCCATAGTTTTTACTTGTAATCTGTCAAGTAGCTACAACTGACAATTGGCGGGTTACTGTAAATGAAACACATCTTATTTGAACACCCTGTATATGAACATAAAATTTCGTGCGAGACTTTGCATTGAAACCCGAAATAAATTTTTAATTTCGTTGCTAAACAGGCGAAATAAGAAATGCATGGTTGTATGTGGCTTGGCTAGTCCGTCCATATGCTGTCAAACTTTATAGTCAAAAGCCAGGGGCCTAATCGTCGCTTTCGATAAGGAGCTGATTCGAAAAATGTAATAATATGATTCGATATCGAATGCCATAATCTCAAACTGAAAAAAAAAACGTGTTCGAATCAGCTCGTTACCGAAAGCGACACTTAGACCCCCGATTCTGCTTTATATAGGAGTTGCCATACTGCGGCATTTTTTATTTTCCGCATATAATTATCATAAATTTCTTTTATTATTATATATTATTATTATCATGTTTTCCCCTCTTTTTCAGGAATTAAAGAAAAACAATGTGAATACTGTGGTGCGCGTTTGCGAACCCAGTTATAATACCGAAGAATTAGAAGCACAAGGCATCACTGTTAAAGATTTGGCATTCGAAGATGGTACTTTCCCACCGCAGAATGTTGTCGACGAATGGTTTGAGATTTTGAAGCAAAAGTAAGTGCAACAAAAATGCTTTTTCTCTTTCTTTTTCATTTCTTCTTTTTCAAATACTAAAAATACAGTGCGCGTAATCGTTATCTCTTATTTTGTTATGGATTTCAAAGCTTATCTTTGTTAAATTTTTATTTGTTTTTAAAATCTATTTCTATTGTACTTTCACTTTGTCGAAAAATCCTTAACTTCAAGTGGGGTTTTTTCGCTTTGTTTTAACAAAGTCACATGATTATATGTGATTGTCTTGAATTTTTTTTTTCATAATTATCATTAAAATTTGTTAAGAACACAATCAAAATTTAACTAAAACTGAAACTTTTCTTAAACGCTTAACAACAAATTAAATGAATTCGCTAAATACATAAAACTATTTCAAGCTTTATGAATATTTTGATCAGCTTCTTTAATTAAATCAAATGCAAAATATACATATACATATCGCTCATTTGCTTCAATAGCGGCACAACTCGAAAAAACAGTTTTGCAGAAAACGCGTTTTAAGTTTTCAATTTGCATACAACTCAATGGAGATATGAAAAAAAAATCTTCTCTCAGGAGGTGATGGTACAAGCTATTTGTATTTACACAAGACAAAATACGAAATGCCGAATCTTTCTGCATTATTAACTCAAAAAACCCATTTTTTGAGTTATGCCACTATTGAAGTAAATGAGCGATATGTACGAAACTATGTATCTCCTCTACTTTGTTGACTTTGTTTGTTTGACTTGCTGTTTTACCTTCCTATCTGCTACACTATTTAACACATAATTTTTTTTTCTAAAAATAAATATTTATTTTTACTAAAAAAAAATTATAATATGTATGCATGTTAGCTGGCTTGTCTACTTTTTTGTTAAGCTTTTTTTACCTTAAGTTTTTTTGTTTGTTTGTTGAAAGGTACGAGTAGTTTCTTTAAAGCGTTTGGTTTTTCCCATTAAAAAATAGTAAAATTTTAAGAGCGAAAAAAATGTTTTAAATAAATTGCTTATACATTATCACTCATTTACTCAAACAATGTCATAACAAAAAAAAAAGTAGTTTGCCAGAGGACGAGTTTAAAGTTTTCAATTTACACACAACTTAATGGAAAATTTAAATTTTATTTGCTTTGAAGAGTTGAGTTGTATGAAATTTTTGCCCAATGTGAACAACGATGTGTGGATTCATTCTGTGTCATTCTGCGAAATAATATACAAATGTTAGTTTTTTTTTTAGAAAGAAAGGGTCGCATTATTCATTCCGTTCCACAATTGCGGAAAACATTTTTTATATGGAGCAAAATTTAAAATTATTGATTCCGCATTGTAGATATTTCTCTCTATTTTGCTTTGGCTCAAATTTTATGACGGCAAGCGTACGGAAAGAACATAAATGTAGGAAAAATATATATATAGCCCATATTGTCGTTCTCAACTCAACTGTCTCCAACTTAGCTGTCAGAGTCAAGCCAATTTACACATTCGAACGGACTCAAGACTAGTCACGTGATCGGCACCCAACTGATAAGGGCCAGTGCGAGTTCTAACAATTCCTATGAAGCGGACCACTCACTTTAACATGGGGATGGCCTAGGCTGAGTTTAATTAATACTTTGTATGCATCTTGTGACTTCCCTGCAGAAAATTCGGTGACAATTGATCCTAGCGTATCATCTTATGACTTGAGAAAATGGGAGTGTTAACAAAAGTAGGGAGTAGTGTATGGCGAAAAGAAGACATATCGTGTAAATGGTTACATATTCACCTTTTTCTTGAATTGGGAATTGTAGTAAACGGCACTGAACATGTTTGATGTGGCTGAATCCAGGACCTATCAAATAGTATAAATATATGTATATATTTTTTTTTTGTTGGATTTTCTCTACATTGGAAGCTGAAGCAGTGCCCCATAGCTAACGTGGCCAGATGTGGCAAAAAGCGGGATTTTGAAGAATATATCCTCAAAAAGCGGGTTTTAAAAATAAATATGAAAAAGCGGTATGTACTTAAGATACAAATCTTCACAGTTTCTAACATGAGAAAATGTTAATACATGTAGTTAGGGCAAATTTAAAGTTTTTTGAAGAACTCCTGAAAATTCGAACTTCAAGAAATTCTGAATATGCACGTTCTTAGACGACCACTTGGACATGAATTAATGACCAATATTATCCGCCAACATTGACTCAGAAAATGACAAGTTAAAAACTTGGAAATCGGCCCTGTTCTGTAAATTTCTCGTTTTCAAAAAATTAATAATGGCCCTGCAGACGTGTTTAAATTCATACACAAAATAATTTTCTTTCCAATATGATATTTGGGAATCTATAATAAAATAATTAAAAAAAAATCTAATAAAATATTCCTATTGTCGGAGTTAGTTTTCTAAAATCGTGCGGTTTCAAATCGATCGGCTTACAGAACAGGGTCGAATATGTAGTTCAAATTGAGAAATAGGTTCATGGGCAATAATAAAAGAGGAGGAGGAGCACCTCGTCAATAAATTTGCTTTACTTTTTCCGTCTCGGTTGCCTCATTTATTGCAAAAGTCTTTTCGAAATGAATTATATCTTAACAGAGCTATGTTAGAACATTAATATAGCTCTGTTTAAGCTCAAAGTTTGTGTCAAGGGTTGTAAATCTACACAAGCACAAACTTGAATTGTAAGCCGTCGATGAAGGTGTATACCAAGGTATTTTTTCACTTGTGAATGTTGAGGAACAACTCTCTCTCTCTCTCTCTCTCTCGCTCCATCTCTCTTGATAGGGTAAATGTTACCTGAACACACTTTTGTTCGTTCACTTCCATAACTTCATCCATAGTTCAATAGGATACTATTACGAATATTACATATTATATGTACTACGAATATTTTTTTTTGGTTGAGTATGTCTATATAAGAAACACTCTGCTGGGGCATGAATTATGTATTACGAATATTTTTTATTATTTTTTTTTTTTTTGGTTGAGTATATATGTATTTAAGAAATACTTCGCTGGGACATCTGTTCATTGTGAAGGTTAAACAATGAATCAATATAAATAGACTGCCAAGTCACTCTGGAACAAGTCTCGTAACTGTACTTAGATATTAACCTAAGCTTAACTGGTACGTATGATCGAGTGTGCCCCTATGATCGGGTAGGTAGTGTGCAAGCCTGCCATGCCGTAGGTTGATAGTTTGAATATAAAATTTTTTTCACTGAAAAATAAAAATAATAAAAAAAGTTTAAGATTGCGTTGTTACAGTTACATAAATGTCGGAATGACATTTATATTCTACACGGAATAGATCCCTATAGTTCAGTGATGAGTCACAAGGTTCATACAAAGTATCAATTAACCGCATCCTAGGCCATCCCCATGGAAAAGTGACTGGTCCACTTCACAGGAAGTGTTAGAACTCGAACTGGTCCCTATCACTTGGGGATCGGTCACGTGGGTAGTTTTGTGTCAGTTCCATTTCCTGCAGGGTTGTAACTGAACCAAGGTGTATTTAACTAGGTGGCAGTGTTACTTCAGCTGATAATTTTTTGCTCTATGTGCTTTGTAGCTGAAGAATGTAAAAAAATTCGATTTTGTTTTGGTTTTAGTACAATTATTTTTATGCTTTTGACATTCTTCGGTTCTTTACATAGCTATGGTTGCCGTATTTTTGTATACAAAATCCTTACGCATCCACCTGTATAATTACACCATGTAAGTGAACTATCTCATAGGGACTTATTCGGTGTAGAATAATATAAATGATCAAACAGAATATGTCCGCAACTTCAGGAAAAATCGTTATCAAATTAACAAAGCCCATAATAAAATCTACGGCAGTAACTTCAAATGCTCTATAATTTTAGTTTTATTTTCTTTTGTGCTTATTTTTCTTTGTACAGTCAAATCCGGATAATTCGTAATCGCAAGGGACCGGCCATTTCTTACGAATTATAGGGGTTTTCGATTTAGCGGGAGTTCGATTTAACGGGGTTAAAATAAAATAAATACTAAATTTGTTGTTTTTGTAACAACGACAGAGTTTTATGCGTGCGCTTTGACATTTTTCTTTATTATTCATGTGAAAAACTGATCTTAAAAAAAAATAAACACACACACAAACAAAAGCAAAAACCAACCCAAAAAAAATAGCATTAAACAAAAAATCATTCTTTCCATGTTTCTGTTGTTTTTATTACGAATTATAAGTGGTAGTTAACAAAAAATTACGATTTATACGAGGTAAAGGAGATTTTATCGAGGGGACCAAAATATATGGAAATTTTACGAATTAACGAGATTTTTTCAAGGGACCGACAGTTTATTACGAATTATCGGGAATTACGATCTATCGGGGTACGAATTATCGGGATTTGACTGTAGTTTTGTTCACAAAATGTATGAAATTTATTGAAAGTATGGTAGCATTCTCGAGAGAATAAGTATTTATATATGAGAGCATAAGAAAAACATTGTCAAAATAAAATAAATTCTATCTGTCGACTGATTTCTGGTGCTGATTTTTTGTGTCAATTTGTATGGAAAATGTGTTTATGCCGCAATTCTGTTTGATCATTAAATTACATATATAACTGTAACAATGAAAACTTATAAATTTTTTTTTATTATTACAAATGTAATTATATATTATTTTTTTATATTTAAGCACAGACTTTTTTGGGATTCGAACTGACAACCTCTGGCGTGATAGCCTTGCACACTACCCCCTCGACCAGGGGGACAATCATATTTTAAAATTATAAATACTAGTAAAGCTTAGGTTAATATCTAAGTACAGTTACGGGATTGGTTCCAGAGTGACTTGACGGTGTCATTGGAGCGAACAATTAACATATTTATACTATGTATTTGATATCTCCAGGATACAATCACATCGAATTCATTCAGTGCCGTTTACTGCAATACTAGATCGAGTCCCAATTAAATTGACTAAAGATTAAGACATCACAACATGAAAATGGTAAATATGTAACCATATTCCCATTTTCGGAAGTCATAGAACGAGTACTCGTGGATCAATTTATTAAAGTAAATTTAGTTGTCATTCACAATACTAAAATAAAGTAGGGTGTGTCAAAGTTGGGTTAACTCTTAGACAACCAAACCGAGTTGAGTTGAGAATGGCAATATGGGCGTACTAATTTGGAGAAATAAAATTTATCGGAACTTATTTTGTTTATTTAATTTTTGGAAAAGATTTTTATAACAATCAAAAATTGCAAATAGAATTAATAAAAATGAAAATTAATTAAAACAAAGACTGCCTGCGGCTTTAGCCAACATGCTATGTTGACATTAAGGCCCCTATTGTGATTTACAACTAAATTAAAGTTGAGTTGTAGTTTCAAAATTTTTATTATGTATTACAACTTTTTTCACCATGACACAACTACTTTTTATCAGTTGTATTTTGGTTTTTATTTCGGGTGTTGTATTAGTTTTGCTTCATTATTCCAGGCGCTAAGCAATCCCATTTATCAACCGATAATTTTTGCCATGTTCATAAAACGTGAAATCTAAAAAAGTTGAGTTGAGTTGTAAACCGTAATAGGGGCATAAATTCCTTACCAAAACTATGCTGATAGCTGCCTTCTGCAAAAAAACCAAAGAAGCTGCCTTATTTAAGCAATTTTTTTTTATTAACATTCAAATCAAAGATAGCCATTTTGTGACCTAAACATGTATTCAAATTTCTTCATGCTAATTAATAGCGCAAAACTCGCATGTCCACCAATCACTATTATCCGCAAAAATATCTATCGTATCCATATTATAATTAAATGTTTTTCGCTATACATATTTTACTTACATTTCTTTTATAAGAGTATTTTAACTATAAAATATAATTGAAAGTAATGTAAACAAAGCTTTTAATTATAAGAAAAAATAAGTGCTAAAACAGAAGTAGTTTATTTCATTTAATTGTATGGCTCGTTTATAGATGGCAGCCGCACTTTAGTTGCGTTGCCCACACATTATTACGTAAAACAATCAGCTGTTATGTTGGTTAAAACAATACTCTTCAGTGGAAAACCAAACAGCACAACTGCCAACCTTAACTTTTTTTATATACTACTAAACATTTTTTTTAGCATGTTAACCACTTTTTATGGCTTTTTTTTTGTTAACTTGTTATTTCTCTGATCCCCCTTCTCGCTTTTAACATTTAAATTTACTTTAATGTATAGCTTTCTTTAAATGCACAAAAATGTTTGCATTCACTTATAATTTCTTTTTATCCTGTTTTTTTCTTTTCTTCTATTTCCCCCACCTTTTTCTTTGATTTCTTTTTTTTTTATAGTTTTAGTAACAAAAGCCCCCGTTCCTCTCGAGCATCCTTTATGCGTAGCAAACGTTTCTCGTTTAGACATAACAAATCTTCTCATAAAACAGCAGATACAACCGACAACACCAACACTTGTACTGCAATTGGTAACAATAATTCTACCAACAACACTCACACTACTCTCTCATCTACTCCTTCTACAAACACTTTACAAAATAGAAATCAAATAATTTGCAGTACTAGAGTTACTGATGATGATGATGATGTTAATAGAAATACCACTTGTAGGTAAGGTTTTTTTCTTTGTTTCTATGTTGTGCGGCGCGGTACCTTTTCCTATTTTTGGTACCATTTGTTGGCTCTAGTGTTATGGAAATGTTTTTGGTTTTAGTTTTTCAGATAATGTGTGTTGTAATATCCATTGTGGGTGATTTTATTTTATTTTTGTAAATAACATACTGTGATTATTAAATTCATGCTTGTGAAGAACTTTTCTAAATAAATTATTTATTTGTTGAATCGCTTGTATAACAAGACTTGGGGTGGGGGTACACAATGTGGGATACTAGTTGGTGGCAACGTTTGTCATATCCAATATTTTTCGCTGTATGTATTATGAATTATATCGATTGGGCACTTCTGAATATACATTTAAGAAAAGCTACAAGATCAATGTGAAATTCTAAGAAATATTTTTAATAGAAAGTTATCTCTTACGCAGACGAACCGCAATTCATATATTTTTGAGTTGGCAACACTGCTTTGTTTGACAACCTATTTGACAGCGGTGGGCAGTTTTTTTAATCGTAAATTAAAAATGTGACATTGAACAAGGATATAAGAGTGATATGATTTGGATGATTTAGCCTTGAAATATTTGAGGCACTGGTGGAGCACCATCTGAAACAACTCTGTGAATTTTTTTGACCTGGTGGACAGGGCTGCCAGAAGATTTGCGAAGAAAATCATAATTTCTCGGAAAGAAAATCATATTTTGAAGAAAAAAATCATCACAAGTCCAATTTTTTTTTTCAAATAAAAAAAGTAACAACAAATGACATATTTATAAAAAATCAAATTTCTCATTGTATATGCCTAAAACAATGATGCATTTTTGTATATCTAAGACACAGGGTGCAAAAGGGACTACCTCGCATTACAAAACAGTTCGCAGTTTTATTTTTTTTTGTCTCCAAAATAAATTTTTCATTATATCTTCGGCATTTTCAGTCGGATCTAAAAGTGTGATATATCGATATTTTGTCTCGAGAAGACCAATGTTTTGCTTCAAATATCTCGTTTTAGTATTTATTTACCCACCAGATCTCAGTTCCTACCACGCTAATGTACCACCCAGATTTCAGAAAATTAAAGCTCGCAAAAAATCATTAAGCGTTTGCTAAGGAAATATTTCAATAATTCCAGCAGAACTATTTTAAAAAATATTTTTTTTTGCCGAATGTAGTTGGCTTTTTAAATTTTTTGTCTTATCTTCGGTATTTACAGTCAGATTTTAAAGTATGATATATCGATGTTTTTGTCTCGACGAACCCATTTTTTCTTTAATACTCATTGACTTCAAATACCCTCTTCTAGTGCTTACTCATCATATCTCAACTTATACAACTGATCGCCTCGAACATTCCAGCCTCCTATATTCGCTGACGTTTCTTTCATTGGAATTCGTTCGTAATTTTTATTGACATGACTAAACGGAATAAGCATTAAAAGATCCGAGTTATTAGTTAAATGCTTACAGTTACATAATGCGGAACACAATTAAGAGTATTAAAAACTTATAATAAACTTACAGTGTATGCAATTCCTGGGCAGATTCTGTTTCTTTCTTTCTGTTTACCAAGCAATGATCCCAATAGAGCATTTACTTAAAAAAAATTAAAGTTTGCTAGAATTGTTGAAATAATTTCTTTGCAAATGTTTAGTGATTTTTGCGAGCTTTAATTTTCTAAAATTGGGATGGTAGAAACCGAGATCTGGTGGGTAAATACTACAACGGAATATTTAAGGTCAAGGACTATTAAAGCAAAACATTGGTCTCCTCAAGACAAAAACTTCGATATATCACACTTTAAGTTCCGAATGTAAGTGTCGGAGATATAATGAAAGATGTATTTAGGTGAACCCTACATCCCGCAAAATTTTTTTTTCTAATCTGTCTTGCAACAATGCTTTATATTCGGTGGTGCGAGGCGAACTTTTTTTTGCGAGACACACTAGTGCATAAGTTAAGTGAATGAAGGCAATATATAACAAGCTGATACAAAAGTGTTTTCTTCATACATATATAGCTACTGATAAACATGGTTGAACAGCAAAGAAAATTTTACATACATATGTATGTACGTATTGAAACTAAAAATCATAATTTGCAAAATTAAAAATCATCATTCCAGAAAATAAATCATGAAGTCATATTTTGGTCCAAAAATCATCAAAAATATGATAAAATCATCATTCTGGCAGCACTGCTGGTGGATACCAACAATGCTCTAGGAGAAGATTTCAGGACTCTTTCTTCCTATTGCGAAGACTTAGGTCGAAGTGCAGTTTCTGGAGGACGATCTTATTTCTATGTCTTACACTGGCAATATAGCTTCATATACCAGCCATACGATTTCGAATGACGCCATCTGAAGGTTTTTTTTACAAAAAAAAAATGTTTTCCAGCTACACTATTGACAATATTAAGATTCGAACATGTTTTTCGAATATAATTACATAATAACCGCTTTGAATGATAAATTTTCGCATTTTTCGTCAATAACTGCTCGCCGTATCTTATGTTCTAAATCAAGATCAAGGCGAATTGACACAAGGTGGTCTTAATTTGTAACTCGCCTTGTATGTATATTTGTTTTCCTAATGTTTTGGTTGATTTGACAGCAGAGAAGCTATGTCAGGTGGTGAATTAAGACCACCTTATGTGAATTCGCCTTGATCAAGACTGTCCAAACTGGCAGCAGAGTAGCGAACATCAATCAGCTTCTTATACAAATGAATACACATACGCGAATACCTACATTTCTCTCGGGGTGTTCTCTCAGTGGCCAGTCTTGCTTTAAATATTCAATAAAATAAAAATTAAAAACGCTCTTTCTTTGCTTCAAACCATCACCAAATAATGTATAGAAAAGTTCTTCAAAGCAAAAAAAGAAAAAAAGAAGAAAATAATCATGTACAATATGTAAAAATTATAATCAATAGCAATTATTTTATATATATCCTAATTTATTTTTGTCTCCTTAGATACCAGCAAAATCCCGAAGCTTGTGTTGCTGTGCACTGTGTCGCTGGTCTCGGCCGTGCACCCGTTTTGGTAGCCTTGGCTTTAATTGAATTGGGTTTAAAATACGAGGCAGCTGTAGAAATGATAAGAGAGTAAGTAAATCACAAACATTTGATTAACTTTTATTTATTATTCTTACATTTCTTTTCCCATCAATTACAGCAAACGACGGGGAGCCATTAATGCCAAACAATTATCATTTTTGGAACGTTACAAGCCAAAAGCCCGGCTAAAGCACAAAAATGGCCATAAAAATTCATGTTGCGTGCAATAGATTTCCAAAAACCATATAAATTCCCACCAGTTGAAAAGTGTTCATTTTTTAATTTAAAGAAAAAAGGAAAAAAGATGCAAGAACTTAATTGATGCTGATTGATGATGATTGATTAAATAATTAATTGTATAAACAAAAAAAAAAACACTCAATTGTAATATGATGTAAACAACAATAACAAACAACAACAACAACAAAAACAAACAACCAAGAAAACTTTTAAAGCTAAAACAATTATAAATATAACAAAATTTGTGTAAATTTTTATTTTCTAAAATGCAAAACACACACACACACACAACTTTACCCCTCCCCCTCTTCCTCCTCTCACACACACTAAATCGTTTTAATCAAATTGAAAAAGAAGCAAAATTTTCTTACAAAAGTTTCTCTGGTCCTTCGACCACACACATGAAACCTTTAACGCAGTTTTATTTTTAAAAAATGCAACACTATATTTAATTGATATATTGATTATATTTAAATATTTTTATTATTATTTTTGTAATTAAAATATACGTACAGTAGTTTTTAAATAACAAAACTATGATGTCAATTTTTTTTTGTTAAATGCTTTGTTTATGTTTTTTAAAAAAATTATTATTTACAATTTATTTGCAATAGTTAAAGTAATAATCAAGATTAATTAAAGATAAAACAACAACTAGAACAACTAAAAACAAAAAAAAAAAATATTAAAAGCTTTTATTTATAATAATATATAAAACCATAAAAATTATCGTAATATTCGAGAAACAAATTAAAAAAAGGATATCGCAAAAATCGAATTTACATACATATTTCCATTCTGAGATGTCCGTAAAGGAAAACTCTTCCTGCATTCAAGCCGTTATTTTATGTATGTATGTATGTATGTATGTATGTATGTATGTATGTATGTATGTATGTACATATGTATGTTAATTTTTCCTAATATGGTTTCTTGAGAAATATTAAAATTTTACTTCTCGTAGTAATAATAATTTTTAATAAATTCTAAAATATGAAATCTGACTCGAAATTAGTTTCGGAAAGCTCTATTTTCAATATCTTTATTAATATTTTTTCGAAAGTTCGAAAATAATTACTAATTTTCGATCATGGTCAGAAATTATCAAGTTATGTTATTCTGTAAACCGAATCCGAGTAAATTTCTCGTTTTCAAAAAATTAATTTTAAGTCTTGCAGACGTGTTTAAAATCACACACTATATTTTTTTTTTCAAATATGATATTTGTGAATCTATATAATAAAATTTTTTTTAAAGAAATATAAAAAATATTTGTATTGACGGAGCTAGTTTTCTAAAATCGTGTAATTTCAAATCGATTCGGTTTACAGAACAGGGCCGATTATTTATAATAATAAATATTGTGCTATGTTGGTTGATTATTTTTTTAAATGTATTGTTTTACTGCCAGCACTCAAATTTATTTTTGCTTTCAATATAAATAGACAGGCGAGAATTTTTATTTGTCTTCTATAAACTGGCAGTTATACTCAAATACACATGTTATTTGAATTGAATTTCTAAAAGCTGCGAAATAAAGTTTTAATTGTATAAAAAATAGTCTCTTGTCAAATTTTAGTAATGTTTTGAATGTTCGAAATTAATTTCGAATTTTCGAATATGCGCAAACTTGTCATAAATATTGATTTTGTAATTGTAAAAGCTGCGAAATAAAGCTTTAATTGTATTAAAATAGCTTTTTGTTAGATTTTTGTAATGTTTTGAATGTTCGAAATTAATTTCGAATTTTAGAATATGCATAAAATATCCAATTTAGATAGTTTCTCTTAAATATTGATTTTGTAATTAGTTTTAATTTTTTTTGCGAAAATTCAAATTCGCCATCTTATATAAAATAGTTTCGAAAATATTTTTCACACACAAATTTCATGAAAAATAGTACTTTGAGATCTCTCTTTAGTAGTACATATTTTGAAATTTCCGAAATTAAGTTAAAATTCAATTATTATTTATTGAACATCATTTAGTTAATTAAAATTTTTTGCTGAAAATTTAAGCTAATCTATTGATTATAAGCGATTATATTTTTTGACAACTGACTGTTTAACGAATATTACGTCGTCATTCTATAAATGAAAAAGCTTGCGAAACATTCTTGTCTTATTTCAAAATACCTTATCGAGCACGTCAGCTCGATGAAATGAAAATGTTTTCGAATTTAAAACAAAAACTAAAAAGTTTTTTAGACCACTTTTCAAATTCTCCAATATGGAAGCAATAAAAAAAGGTATTTGCAAAATTCGATGGTTCATAAATTTTAATTTCCTGTCACTGCTCTGGGTGCTCGATTTAAAAAGAAAACAGTTCGAATTTGTATGTTATTAACATTACAATTCGAACACATTTCCGATAGATTCGGATTACATAATAACTCCTCTGATTATCCTATCTTGATGCGTATTTGTTGCACATAAATCTTTAATATTAAAAAATTAAAATTAATTCGTAAATGCAGCCAAACAGGTCTAAATATTTATGATTAACAAAGAATTGCAAAAACAAATTCAGCATGAATATGATTAAATTTTAAACTTTTATTAAAAATTAAGCCTAGAGAAGTATAAAATTAGCTTTTAATAATAATTTTAGATATATTGTTTTATCTGCTTTAATTTTTTTTAATGCTTTTCAACAAAAAGAAAGCCATACACTGTTTTATAAATGTTTTTTTTTTGTTATCGATAAAAAATAGTATTATACAAAACATAAACTACAATTTCTAAATTTTTAAAAACAAAAATTCATAAAAATTTTCAAAATATAATCCTTTTCTTTACTATTAATTTTATATGCAATCAACTGGTTTTTTTTTATCAATATTTCTCCTACCTTCGCTCCCTTTTAGAACACAAAGAGAAAAAAAGAAAGATCCTGCATTATTCTTCATTCATTAAATTCATCCATTTATGTTAGTTTCTAACATGGTTAATAATCACTTGTAATAATATTTAAGCGATAAAAAATTGAAAACAAAATATATATAAATATATTAAATTTTAGGAAGGTCCTAGATCTTCTCATAAATGAAAGCTGATATAATTAATAAATTGAATGTAAGAAAATTAAAAGGAGAAGGAAAAAAAAACAATAAAATTAATTGTGTATGTTTTAGTATCATACCAAATAACAAAAAAAAAGTGAAAATACAACATGTAGTTTTATAATAAAAATAAATAAATTATAAAAAAATACATAAAAAAATAAAAAATTGTGGGTTCTTATTTATACGTCCAGTAGAAATTTCATGAAATTCGTTTTTCTGAAAGCAACTTTCTTAGATATGGGCAATTCCATGCAAAGCGACTCTACATATGAAAAAATTATTTACTTATTTTTCATAAAAATCTATCAACTAGGGTTCTACTCTTTAATTCGTAAGGAAAGGAAATGCTTTCGAATATTAACTTTTAAAATCGAAAGCATTTTATTTCGTTTCGAAGTACAGGGATGATTATGAACAAATTAAAAGAACAATTTTTTATTTTGATCAATTTCGAAACGCTTTGGAATGATTATTTCCTTTATCATTAATAAAAACTGGTTCCTATAAAAATACTATACTCTTGCTTACTTGAGTCGTAACCTCATAATTTGGGTTTTATAAGGAGAAATGTTGAAATATTAAAACTTTTTGTCACACCCGTCACAGTGAAAATTTTAAAAAGTTTAATAAAATTGTTACTGTACATATTATATACAATAAGAATAATTGATAATATAATAAAAGTTTGTGTACCTCCATATTGATATTCAGTAAATAGTTATACACCCGTATTGCATATGTCGAGTCGAGTATTCGGCTACGACAATTTTGTATTTGATTAATTAAAGCTTGTACAAGTTTTCTTTATTCTATGACAAAATTCTCGTAGACGAATATGCGACTCGACATACGCATATTCGTATAGTATATATTTGGTCACACCCGGCACTCCTACGTTGAAGTTGCAATTAAGGCCGAGTCACACGTGGCCTTTTTTAACTGACATTAATGCAATGACGGAGGATGTCAACACTTGACGGAAAAATTTGAACAGTTTCAATAGAGGTTTTCCCCATTTTATTAATTAAATTTAAGTTTATTTTTATTTTATTTATTTCTTTTATTTTATTTTGCTTTTGCTGCCTGCCACAAAACAAAAAAATTTAAATCCAAATAAAAAAACCAACTAATAGTTGTCAAACTAATCAACGTTCTCTAAAAATTAAAAGTTGTACAAATTTTCATGTTTGCGTTGGCGGAGACGTGACAGAACTCATTAGAAACACTGTATTTCAATTTAGCTATCAGTTCAAAAAAGTGACATATATCGCATAACGGATTATATGTGACTCGTCCTTAAAGGAGCGATATCTAGATGAGAAATAAATTCAGCAGCAAGCTTTTGATTAAGCTTTGAATAAAATAAATTCAGCCTATCTGTTGCTGTAAGCTTTTTCTTCTTCTTAGAATTAGGCTTTGAAAAAGCTTATGATTCTAAATACCCTGATGTTCAAAGTTCTTGAAATTGAAGTTGCTTAACAATGTTTTTTATAAAAACATTTTCCATTGGTTTGCTAAGAAATATTTTACGTCGTTAATTTCCCACTGTATGCTTTTGTAAGTACTCAAATCTCGTACTAGTGCAGCCACACACCATAAGAATAAACTTTAAAAGCTTTAAAAACATAAATATTTTACAAAACATTTTGTTATTTTGTATCTTCAAATGCTCACGATGAGTGCGCGAAATATAAGAAAGACCTGTGAACAAAAAATAAAAAAAACATCATTACTTTCGAAATTATAAAAAAAAAAATAATTCTTAACTAAAATTTATTTCATATTGGGACTTATTACGCGGGTCGTATTAAGTCAGCGACTACGACGTTTTTGTATTAGACTAAAGAACATTGCAACATTTTTCCAGTACAAAATCGTCGTAGTCGTAGTCGAAATACGGCACTCGTAATTAGGCCCCTTATGTACGAATAAGTAACTAGAATTTTTTTTCCTTAATATGTTGCATTACATTCCCCTTGTTATTGCTGTTGAGGTCGACACTTAAAACTGTTTACCTGTTGTTAATTTTAGCTTTTCTTCATCTTAAATATTTTTTCCCAACATCTAACTGCAACTACTGAATTTTTTTTTGAGTCGTCAACGATTTTCAGAATGTCCCATGACATCGACAAAAAACTTTTGATTGATTACTTATATTGAAAACAAAAATAATTTTATTTTATGATTTGATTAGGCTAAAGTTCGTATCGCTCTGTAAGCCAAATTACATGAGATAATTATTAATGAACAACTAACACCAAAAGTTAATTGTAAATATTCTGACAAACACTAGTACAGGGTGTTTTTTTAGAGGTATAGAACTTCGAATTGAAATAAAACACAAGAAAATCGTTTTAATGTCCATCAATTTGGCTTTATTGGAAGGATAATTTTATGCCATTAATGTTTAAATATGATTTCGGGCATGTGGTCGCCGCGGCTGGCTCGAATAAAGCCAATTCTACAGGTCCAATTTTCAACCACTTAAAGAAAATAATCCAATGGTGTCAAATCACACGATCTTGGTGGCCAATTGACAGGTCCATTCCGCGAAATTATGCGCTCATTGAATGTTTCCTTCAAATAATCGATTGTGACGTGCGCTGTGTGGCATGTAGCGCCGTCTTGTTGGAACCACAACTCATCCACATTCAAAATCTTCCATAAAGTTGATGGACAAAGCTCCAATTGCTGTGCACGGTGGCGAATCGATTCATTCGGGTCCTCTTCAACACTTTGCTCTACAGCGGCAATTGTTTCTTCGGTGCGCACTGTTCGACGTCTCTGCGGATGCGTATTATCACATAGAGTAAACGTAGTGCGAAAACGATCCATGGTTAACCGAATTAATTGCTCTGATGGACGATTATGTCGACCATAAAATGGACGGAGCTTGCGGTAAACTTCGCGAACTGAACCATTATTTTCGAAATAAATTTGCACGATTTGCAAGCGTTGTTCTTTTGTCAACCTGTTCATGATGAAATGGCAAACCAAACTAAATATTAATCACTTGACAGCTGACAAAATGGCCGCCAGTTAAAAAAGTGATGCCAACTTAAAGTTCTATACCTCAATAAAAAACACCCATTATAAGGGAAGAACTAGCTGTTTTCGAAGGTCAGGGCCTTTCTATATTAAGGTAACGATATATGCAGCAATAAAAAATGCCCACACTTAGCCAACAATGTTACCGAAAGACATAAACATACTATAGCAGCACAATAGCATGATAAAATAATAAATAAAAAAACCGCGTCATCCAAATCAATTTTCCTTTAAAAAAATACTTACATACATACATACATATATTTTTGTTTTGTGTAAAAGCTGAATACTCGTACATTTACGGAAGTGTAAGGGATATTTTGAATACACACACGGGAATATACATTAGCATATACATACATAAATATTCACAAAGTGCAGCATTTATTTATTTGCATTTGCGTGTGTGTGTGCACAAGAGACTTTTAGACTAATTGCAAATTATGCTCGCCTGGTATACGATATGAAAGAAATCCCACACATGCACAAAGCGCGTGCTGTTTGTTATAAAATAAATACGGGACAAGCTAACTAACACACTTACAAAGTCGCTTCACAACGATTTTACAGGTGCAATAAATAGTTTTACACTGAAGATAAAAATACGCATAATCAATCAACCTTTGTTTGCAAAGTGCTCTAATAAAACAAAATTTTTTCACGAAAACATAGATTGAGAAGAGCGGATTTTGCTAGATTTTTTTTGGTTCGTGAAATAATTTTTGTTACAAAAGGACCTGATTAGCAAGCAGCCTGTTCCCCGATGTCGAAGGAAAACGTTTATTTTTTCTTAAAAAATTATATTAAAAACGAACATTTGTTTTCGTGAAACATGCTGTGAATATCATATCCCAAGGTTTCTTTTAATTTTCCATAAAAAATACAAAAGATATGAAAAATGCAAACATCTTTAAATAGACTAGATATCATAGGAAAGTGTAGCAGTATCTAATTAAATGTTTGCATTACTTTCAACGTCTGCACGTACAATTAAAAGATTCTAATATTTCACTAATGTTGAAGTCGTACAAGTGACAACTATTCAAGGCCAAGTACAAATGTGCATCGACGGCAAATTTAAGAAAGAGTTTTTTATTGTTGGCACCTGAACAGCCACACATACCTGCTGCACAAAAACACTCGCAATCGTGAGAATGAATTTGTTATTGCGAGAATGAATCATATTACGGCCAGATTCCACACGAAAATATGTGCACTAATTTTAAGTAAATAATAGATTTAATTTCACTTTAGTTTGTGCATACATGTTCGTATGTTTCAACTTAAGTATGTCAATATGTAGGGTTAAGATTTATTCTCATAAGTAGTATATAAGCTATAGTAATTTAATTTTAATTTTTAATCTGAAAATTACTGCGGCCTAGAGCTGCAAATAAAACAATAAAACTTTAAATAAATTTATTTGCTAACATGGCGATCCTGCCATATTTTTTAGAATAAAGGAATACATAGCATATTTGCTTATCCTTTATCTAAAAATAAGAAAGGACAATAGGATCCAACATACAGAGCTTATGCTAAGTTGGATTCCTCTTAATTATTTTTCGCCAAGATGATGAAGAAATGCCTCCTTATGAGCCCATAAAAGAATTGACACCAGCCGAATTGAAGAAACGCGAAAAGGATTCTACCGACAGCCGTTCTCAATCTCTAGTTTGTCCTTAAATGGACCCAAATTTAACTCAAATTTTGAAGGATTTAGCGGAAGCTGAAGCCCGTTGGGAAAAGCAGCTACGAGAGGGCGCAGATCCCAGCCAAAAACCTGAAATTTTATCAATAGGACCAAAACCCATAAAGCCAAAAAAGAAGAAGGAAGAAAAGCCAAAATATCCAATATTCCCTTTACCAAACACAACAAAATCTAGAGGTGGCCGACTAAACAAATTAAAGACGGAACTACGTGCTCTCATGCACCAACAAACTTACGCTCAGGGTAGCGAGCTGAAAAAAAATTATAGATAAAATAAGTTCGGTAAAAACCGAAATAAAGTAAAAAAAAAAAAAAAAAAAAATTTGAAGCTTTCTATGTAAAAATTTTTATATAAGAATTTCTTGCACTATTTTCATAAAAAAAAAAAAAAAATAATAATAATAAAAAATAATAATAATAATTCTACAATATATATACATATGTACATATTAACCAATACTCTTTGGTAAAATAATTTGTAAATGGCCTTTATAGTTCGAAATTTTTGCAATGAATAGAAATAACAATAAAAATAAGGCTAGGCCAAAAAACCCAGTAGAATACGAAGAAGAGGAAATTGAAAGAACTATAAAATTTTTAACTAAACTGTGGAAGGATTTGGGAATAGAAGGAACCCCTACTAGAGATGATGTAATTTACAGACGAAAAGTGGAATTAGAAACAGTGTTGTTAATGAGAAAATATCTAGATTGGTAAATTTTTTTTTAGGACAATATAATGGGAGCAAAAGAATCTAAAGTAGATCATCCCAACGCAAATGTTGTCAATAACGTAGAAATAGTTGACCACAAGGAAGAAATTAACTCTATATGGCTACTTATATTAATCGCTCAAAAAGCAGTACATTAGTAGGGCAAATGATTTGGATAAAGTTTAGGTCTGAATGGATTGGCAAACTATCCTCAGTAAATGTAGAAATATTAAAACAGAATTCGAAAAATCATATAAATGTCTTAGTATAGACAGACCAATAAAACAAGACACCCTAAATAAACATTTTAAAATTCTATTAGATTGCTTAGAAAAAACAAGAGTGATCCTAAATACTAATTATGCGCGACTAACATCTACACACAAGACTGCAGCAGACGCATTTTTTTATGACATTAGGAACAAGATACTAAAACTAGCAGCCAAAAGGGACATACAAATTGAATTGCCAGAAACAATACATGAACAAACTGATATAAAAATAATTTTTTCCCCTAAAGATGATGAAAACTGTTACGAAATGAGCCAAACAGTCGTAGAGTTTCTCAGTACAGCTTCGAAGTTAATTTCAGACTTCGATGGCAAATCTGAAAACTTGCGTTCCTTTATAGACTCACTATCACTGGTTGAATCTATTAAAGGCTCACATGAAACAACTGCAGTTTCATTAATTAAAACAAAACTCAAAGGAAACGCAAGAAATCTAATAAACACTGAGTCAACCATCTCACAAATTATAAATAAGTTACAAAATACAGTAAAGGGTGAATCAGTAGAAGTAATAACGGCAAAAATACAAAATATAAAACAGAATAATAAAACTGCAAATACATATTGTGCAGAAATTGAGAATCTTGCAAAATCCCTCGAAAGTGCTTATATTACAGACGGGATACCATGTGAATTAGCTACTAAATACTCCACACAAGTGGCAGTAAAAGCTATCATCAAAAACTGCACCATCGATAAAGTAAAACTTATCATGGAAGCAGGACAATTCAATACCATGAATGATGCCATTAGTAAATTTGTCAACAGTTGCACAGAAGCAACTGGACAACAAAATTCTATACTATACTACAAGCAACGTCAAAACACTCGGAATAACTATTTCCGTGGAAATTACACAAGATTTCGTGGAAGAAATAATTACCCACGAAATGGAAATAATAATAATAGAGGCTATAATAACAATAGCAATAATAACAGAATTAGCAACAATACCAATAACAATTACAGGCGAAGGCCTAACAACAACCCTAGATATACAAACTATGTTAGAGCAACAGAATCAAACGAATTTGATTCGGAAAACCAAGATGTTCCCCTAAGACCAATTCAATAAATAATAAGGTATACAATCTAAACCTCAACTTATGTTTCTGCGTTCAATTACAAATAGCCAACACTAACACCCCAATAACATTACTAATAGACACAGGAGCAGATATTTCACTAATAAAACTAACACATTTCAACATAAATCAAATAAATACTTATAAAACAACAACATTAAGCGGAATAGGACAGGGTAAAATACAGTCAATCGGTAGTATATTTTTCGATTTAAGACACAAAAATTTTTTAATACCTCATAAATTTCAAGTAGTAAAAAACAATTTTCCAATACCATGCGATGGTATCATTGGCATGGACTTCATTAAAAAATATAATTGCATATTAGATTTCAATAATGATTCAGATTACCTTATTCTACGCCCATTTTATATCGCACATCCAATAGAAATACCAATCACAAATAATGGTGATGACATAATTTTACCACCAAGATCAGAAGTTATACGACAAATAAAACTAGTATCCGAAGATAATGAATTATTAATCCCTAATCAAGAAATAGAACCAGGTGTTTTTATCGCAAACACATTAGTAACAACAAATAACGCATTTATCAGAATACTTAACACTAACGACAACATTACTAAAATTAAACAAAACAAAATAAAAACCGAAAACATCTCAAACTACTGCATATTTAAAAGTAATCCTAAAGTAAATACAAACAGAAATGAGGAAGTCTTAAAAGTCTTGAAGAAAAATTTTCCGGAGCAATTCAAAAATACATTAACAGAGCTATGCACCTCATACTGCGATATTTTCGGTTTAGAAACAGAATCAATAACTACTAATAATTTCTATGAACAAAAGTTGAGAGTAAAAGATATACAACCTGTATACATCAAAAATTATAGAATTCCACATTCACATAAAGAAGAAATTGATAAACAAGTAAAAAAGCTCATAGACGACAATATAATCGAGCCATCACAATCAGAATACAATAGCCCAATACTATTAGTACCAAAGAAATCATTGCCTAATTCGCAAAACAAAAGATGGAGATTGGTTATAGATTACAGACAAATAAATAAGAAATTAATAGCAGACAAATTCCCATTACCTAGAATAGATGACATTCTAGACCAACTGGGCAGAGCAAAATATTTCTCTTGTTTAGATTTAATGTCAGGATTCCACCAAATTAGCTTAGATAAAAACTCAAGAGACTTAACGTCATTTTCAACCAATAATGGATCATATAGATTCACACGATTACCATACGGTTTAAAAATAGCTCCTAATTCATTCCAAAGAATGATGACACTTGCCTTTAGTGGATTGAATCCAGATCAAGCTTTCCTTTATATGGACGACTTAGTTGTTCTTGGATGTTCAGAAAAACATATGCTAGCAAATTTAAAAAATGTTTTTAATCTATGTCGCAAACACAATTTAAAACTTCATCCAGAAAAATGCTCATTTTTCAGGAAGGAAGTAACTTACCTTGGTCACAAATGCACAGACAAGGGAATACTACCAGATGATAATAAATATTCAATAATTGAAAATTATCCTACACCAACAGACGCAGACAGTGCCAAAAGATTCGTAGCGTTTTGTAACTATTACCGTAGATTCATTAAAAATTTTTCTGAATACTCTCGACATCTAACAAAATTATCAAAGAAAAATACACCATTTGAATGGACGAAAGAGTGCGACTCTGCATTTAAATACCTCAAAAGGGCACTAATGAGCCCTACTTTACTACAATACCCAGATTTCACTAAAGAATTTTGCATTACAACAGATGCAAGCAAATACGCTTGTGGGGCAGTTTTAACCCAAGAATATAAGGGTAGACATCTTCCAATAGCTTATGCATCAAAAACATTTACTAAAGGTGAGAGCAACAAATCAACAATAAAACAAGAGCTAACGGCCATACATTGGGCCATATCACATTTCAGACCATACATATATGGGAAACATTTTCTTGTCCGCACAGATCACAGACCACTTTCTTATTTGTTTTCAATGAAAAATCCAACCTCGAAACTAACAAGAATGAGACTCGATTTAGAAGAATATGATTTTACGGTTGAATACCTTAGGGGAAAAGATAATTACGTTGCCGATGCTCTATCACGCATTACAATAAATGAATTTAAAGACATGAATAATAAAATTTGTTCCATATTAAGAATTACGACAAGATCGATGACAAATAAAGAAAACAATAAACAGCATGAAATTAATAATGATGATTATTATAATAAGCCCAGTATATATGAACCTTTAACAAACACTGACGTCAGAAAATATTACAAACTAAAGATTTCCCCCGGAAGATGTTACATCAAACGAGGAAAATCCATAGTAACATATATACCAATTAATGATTTGTTTACTAATGGGAACTTTGACTTAGGACAATTTTTCCCTAGGCTCGAATATGTGGCCGGTAAACATAATATATATAAAATACAAGTGGCACCTAATGAGAAAATTTTCGAATTTATCTCTTTTAATGAATTTAAAGATATGGGCAATAAAATATTAAAGAAAATTAAAGTAGCGCTACTAAATGAGGTGACCCAAATTGATAGTAAGAATGCCAAGGCAATTCTCGAAATCATGCTGAAATATCACGATGATCCAATAGAAGGAGGACATTGTGGTATCTTTAGAACAATACAAAAAATTAAAAGATATTACTACTGGAAAAATATGTCAAAACACATATCTAATTATGTAAAATCATGTCATAAATGTCAAACATCGAAAACAACCAAACATTTGAAAAGTCCAATGACCATTACAGAAACACCAACAAAACCATTTGACACGGTGTATGTAGATACAATAGGTCCATTTCCAAAATCAATTTATGGAAATGAATATGCAATCACAATAATATGTGATTTAACTAAATATTTAATAACCATACCAATACCTGACAAAGCCGCAAAAACAATTGCCAAAGCAATGTTTGAAAATTTTATACTTACCTATGGTCCAATGAAGACGTTCATCTCGGACATGGGTACGGAATATAAAAATTCTATATTAACAGAGTTATGCAATCTCCTCAAAATTGAAAAACTAACTTCCACTGCACACCATCACCAAACCTTAGGTACAATTGAAAGAAGTCATAGAACTTTTAACGAATATGTACGTTCCTACATATCAGTAGACAAAAACGATTGGGACGAATGGCTAAGATATTTCACGTATTGTTTCAATACGACGCCATCAACTGTACATAATTATTGTCCTTATGAATTAGTATTTGCAAAACTACCCAATACCTTTAAGCAATTTACAGAAGTAGATAGAATAACTCCATTATATAATATAGATAATTACGCTAAGGAAGCAAAGTTTAGGTTAGAAGTAGCTTATAAGAGGGCCCAACAATTACTAGATAAGAATAAAATTAGACAAAAAGAAAATTATGATAGAAACATTATATATTGTAATTTAACTATAGGAGATTTAGTTTTACTTAAAAATGAATCAGGTCACAAAGTAGAGCCAAACTATAAAGGACCATACGAAATTCAAAACATAGATATAAGAAATAATATAACAATAGTTGATAAGAAAACTAATAAGCAACAAGTAGTACATAAAAATAGACTTAAATTATACATTACCTAATAAATTAATATCTTACTGCGCAGTAAATACTAATAACAATAATATTAATAAGTATAAATTAACTAAATGTTATAAATTAAATGTAAAAGAATGTCCATAAAACTAACGTTGTATGAACATTCTTGCGAAAAGTGGAGGTGTAGCAGTATCTAATTAAATGTTTGCATTACTTTCAACGTCTGCACGTACAATTAAAAGATTCTAATATTTCACTAATGTTGAAGTCGTACAAGTGACAACTATTCAAGGCCAAGTACAAATGTGCATCGACGGCAAATTTAAGAAAGAGTTTTTTATTGTTGGCACCTGAACAGCCACACATACCTGCTGCACAAAAACACTCGCAATCGTGAGAATGAATTTGTTATTGCGAGAATGAATCATATTACGGCCAGATTCCACACGAAAATATGTGCACTAATTTTAAGTAAATAATAGATTTAATTTCACTTTAGTTTGTGCATACATGTTCGTATGTTTCAACTTAAGTATGTCAATATGTAGGGTTAAGATTTATTCTCATAAGTAGTATATAAGCTATAGTAATTTAATTTTAATTTTTAATCTGAAAATTACTGCGGCCTAGAGCTGCAAATAAAACAATAAAACTTTAAATAAATTTATTTGCTAACAAAAGTTTCATTAATTTTTTTCCCGAGTGTTCTATTGGCTGAAGTAGTTAAAGTCCGAATACCTGACCAGACACAGTCGTATCTGTATTATACACTTTGCTAAAATGCAGAAGTGTTTCATGCCGCGTTCTTTGTCGATATTTGTAGCAATAAATTATCGGCGATGTAAAATAACTAATAAAACGGCTTTATAGCTTGAAGTAATGCGCCTACTTAATACCAGAGGCGCTGTAAAGAGGCCATACAAATTAGCGAAAACGCACAATACCAGTGTCAATAAAAAATAAAGAATTATTTTCTATAAAAATCCACAGAGATTTAAAATTTTTTCAACAAAGTGTTCCTTCCATGTTTTTACAAAAGGTAAAAAATAGAAAAATTTTATTATTCAAAAACGAAAATTAAAATTTAAATCGAATATTAAAATTTTTTTCATGCTAAACATAGTTTTGAATGTTTATTACATTATTTTGCAAAGTGTACATAGTATGATAATATAAAGCAAGTACGCAGTATATTTGTATACGTTTACAGAAGTTGTTTGCAGGGGAGTCCGCATGCATGTATGTGATCCATATACGGTCGGGTGTGTATGTGTTTATGTCAAGCATACACTTCGTACTCGGGGGGACATAATGTGTTTGTACAAGTGTAAATGGGATAATAACAAAAACGAAAAAAAAACACGTAAATGTAACGGGACCATGAGTATAGTGCACTTACATTATACTCTTTGCTCTCATACTCTCAACAAGAATACTTAAAAACTAACAAAGAACTCATGTTCATATTCATTTGATTTTGTTGTACAAAAAAAAAATTAAATTTTACTTGCATGTACGTATATGTGTATGTATGTATATGAGTGTGTATACGCTTGTGAGCTGTTGTTTGTTTATAAAATTTCTTGCCCGCTTTTTGATATTTTTAATTTATTTGCAATGCCATTGCTCATTTGTATGCATGTGTTTGTGTGCTTTTGAGAGCCACTAAGCATATATTAAAATATAGTTTCACCATGATTACACACACTTTGGGGACATTAAGCATTATTATGAGTGTACACCTACATACATACATACACTGCGCGTCATCAGGTTAGCGCGTATCTTTTACTAGTCTGTTTTTGCTTTTTTCTCTTCTCCTATTGCACGCAAATTCGTAATTTTTGTTCTAATTTTGCAATTATTTTGTGTCATTTCTCTTACAAAAAACTAAAGCTCGATAGAAACGTTATAATATATTCATTGCTATTTTGTTTTATTTTTGACGAACACTTTGTGTCATTAGATTAGCACCACCAAATGCATTTTTATTTATCTCGTTTGTTTTGGCAATCACTGTTATACAATTTTTTGTGTAGATTAAACTAGTATTTGTCTTTAAATAAACGCATAAAATGGGAAAGAGAACTGTTTTATCTTTGGAAGAAAGAGCAAAGATTGAAGCCTACTATGATTCTGTACTATCCTTGCATAAAATTCCTGCAAAAATTGGAAGACACAGAAAAACTATTTAAAATTTTCTTAAAAATAAGGAAAACTATGAAAAACTTCAAAGGTGGTAATAATCGAGGGGTTTCCCAAAAAGACAAGCGAGTTATACTGAAGCAAGCATCGAATTCACATGACCCTTCCGTCAAAATCAGAGAAACAACTGGTTTTAATGCGAGCTTGTCAACGGTTCAAAGAGTTATTATTAAAGCTGCCTACTTACAGATAAAAAAACTTAAAAAAACCACCACTTAATATGCTTAGAAAAGAAATGAGCTTAAATTTTGTTCGAACGCACATGACGTGATCTACTCAGTGGCAGTACGTTGTCTTTTCAGATGAAAAGAAATTTAATTTAGAAGAGCCCGATGAGTATAATTATTATTTTCATGACCTTCGCAAGGAGGAACATTACTTGGACCGCCTGCACAACCGTGTTGGGGGTGTGATGTTGTAGGGAGCAATATCCTACTATGGCACTTGTGTGTTGCAGTTTTTAACATCGCGTATGAATGGGGAGAAGTATATCAGCGTTTTGAAAATGGCTTTTCGCCAATTTCAAAAATTATTTGAATATGTAAAGTAGCAAATTCCAGCATGGCAATGCTCCAGTTCCCTGAAATTTACAGTTTGCATTTATATGTCATACCTACAGTGTTATTAAAATTTTCCAAATAAATAAACTTTCATGTCAGTGCATTTGATGCTTAAAAAAGGAGGTCTCTATGAAAGTGCCTAAATATTAAACTTTGGTTGGAGACCTAAATATATTGTAACACATTTATGTTAGTCATTTGAAAAAAGAAGGAATTATCTTAAAAACTTTTACTAGTATAGATATTTTAGGCTATCAGTGCAGAAGTGGTGTAACCCACATCTATTTATTTAAACAATAGCTCTTTTTAATTATTTAATTGCTTTATTACTTACTCTACTTTTTGTTGATAGTTGGTAATGTATATAATGCATTTATCACCAGAACAGCAAGCAAAAACAAATGTGGGTTGCACCACTTCTTCGTTGATAGCCTCATATAGAGTTTTATATTCAAATAAAACTAGATTGCTCTAATTAAATACAAATAATTTCAATCAGAACAACATATTATTTGTTTTTATTTTATACTAGTGCATTCTTCTTTACATTCACACATGGATCTGAAAACAATAGCACGACTTTTTTTAATAATTCAAAGATGAAATTTCATTACAAGAAATGCCCTTGGTAGATAGATACCCTTATGTACAAATATATAAGGAAGTTTAAGTTTTTTGAATTGGTTGGTATCGGTAACAAAAGTTAAATATTAACAAATACGATTTTATAATTTTAGTTATGCAGTAGTTGAAGTTCCTTGCTATTTGCGGTATTTTATTTATATTTTTGTAAAGAAATCAAATTAATTCCTTAATGTTGTTAAAGGAATCTTAATGAGAACAATTTAGAGAGAGATTAACTTTGGGACCGCCTGATTCGATAGATGTCATATGTTTCGTTTTTTTACTATTGACTGTCTTAAAGGCAAAAATTAAAGAAAAACAATTTCTTTAGGCTTACTCGCACTATTACTGATGCTCAATAAATATAAATTTGTTAAAAAAAACAATTTATGTATATATGTATGTACATATATGAAAAAAAAAAAATAAAAAAATTTGTATTGCATTTATAAAAACTCTTTATAAAGCCTCAATAATTTTTATAAATAAGCCTGTTTATTTATAAAAATTATTGATTATTGATTTATAAATAAGGCTGTTTATTTATAAAAATTATTGAGGCTTTATAAAGAGTTTTTAAAAAAAATTTTCATACAAAATGTTTCTTATTAAGCCTTTATAAAGCCTTTATAAAGCCTTTATAAAGCCTTAATAATTTTTCTAAACAAATCTGAATTAAAATAAAAAATAATTTTACCTTTAAAACAAATAAACTTTTGAAAGAATTTTCAAAACATTAATTTAACATAGTATAAGCTTTAACTCAAAGTGACAAATAATTTTACATTTTATGTTATGACAAATTTGTATTTTTAAGCTTTTCAATTTTACGATTTCTAAACAATTCATGTTGAGCTAACATAAGGGATTATTTAACAGTCGTTATTTAGTTTATATTTGCCGTTATTAGCAGCAAAAGTTCAGACGTTATAGGATTTTCAGCTAATAACATAACAATGTTATACAACATTAAGCTTTTTAACATTGTGCTTCCGTTTGAAGTATATTTTTATTAAAAAAAAAATTAAAAAGGAGCAATAAGGGGAAAAACATTAACATACATTTTATTCACCGAACTTTTCGTGTCTTTGTAATGTTAAGCACTAATATTTAATGTAATAATACATTTCGCATGGCTTGTTGCCATACTTACATATACTTGATATACAGTACATGTAGATATGTAATAATAATACGCACATATATTTTTTTTAATATACATATCTGTGATCACAAGCTATTATAATGGCGTAAGTCAAAAAACACATAATTTAGAGAAAAATCGCTTTTTAACGTATGAACGTTAAAAAATCAAAACTGCTAAATTTAATTAGTTTTCTGTAAAGCAAAGACTACTGTAATAATCAAGGCATTTGAAATTTTATGAAAATATTATCAATTAATTATTATTATTATTTAAATATTATATGTATTATGAAATAATTATTATATGTAATTTTTAGTATAATTAAGCGCTTATTATAAATTTTATTGAACTTGTTTTAATACATGATTACCTGATTAACATTAAGCATTCAAGAAATTAATTACATTAAAAATAATTTTATTTATCAATAGCAGGCCTGAAAAAGCAAATCATATTAAAACAAGTGGCAAAAATGCTTCAGAGATTCATGCTTCACCACTCTCTTTTATATCGCTGCAAAGAAAGTTTCGTGCAAAAAATTTCATGAAAAAATTTTTAATGCAAATGAGGCATTAGTTCAAAAGAGTTTTCCTTATATCCTTATAATAAACTTCTATACAGACATATGAAACTTTATTTGTAGACTTCTGCTGTTATCGCTATTAATCACTGATACTTATATCCTTTATTTATATAAATACTTGATAGCAAATATTGATTATACATATATTATGGTTAAATAAAAGTTTATAATATTTTATTTTTAATATTTTCTATTTTCACAATTGGCATTTGTTAACTCTTTTGGTGTTTTTTCCATTTGAGAGATTTTTTTTTAATTTGTTTTTAATGTTGACCATTTTTTTCATGTTGCCGATAACTTTCTTTCTTTTTAATTTTGTATTATTTTCCGCATTTGAAGTTAAATAAATTTTTTTTTCACTATTAGCGATATTTTTCCGTTTGGAAATATTTATTTATTTACTTTTTTTCGTTCCAGCGCTTTTTCCATTTTGTTGCTATTATTTTGTGGGGATTTATTCATTCATTTGTTTGTTATAATTTCGTGGATTTTCGCCGCTTTTGCGATACCGCTTTCTTTGGCACATGATACACGGATGTAAACCTGGCCCTAGAATATGAAAAAGTGTTTGACCTGACAGGCTGAATTTTTGGGTTTTGGAGGAGAAGAAATAATGCATTAATTGAGCGGATTGGTGATATCTGGTCCTTTGAGCTTTAAATGAGAATATATACATGCATACATACATTATTAATAATTTGATTCCATTTACTTCAATTTGAAAAATTAATTTTCCATACATATACTTAATATTAACTTAAAACGATCTCTTAAGGATTCCAGTGCGTATACGTAATATGAAATTATTCATTACTTATACCCCAAAATTTATACAAATTAAATGAATGCATATAAAAATTATTAAAATTGAATTTTGAATATTTATCTAAGTCTGGACGGTACTTAAGATAATTAAATAACATCTGGACAGACTGATGACCATTTACTTTATAGGCCATAATTTCAGATTTCCTTCAAATAAAATATATGAAACACATGCAACCAAACCATATTAACATTTATATAAAATTTTTTGTCTTATCTATTTTTCTTTCGCAGTTCTTTTTTTGAGCTTTTATATTTTTTATTTTGTTGCCGGCCTGTTTCGTGGTGGAAATTTATTTGCATAAGCTTAATAATTTACACTTCCTCTCCATGCATTTGACACGTTTTTACCAAACCAACCAACCAGCCAGTTGAAACTTTAATACATACAAAAGCGAAACGAACAGCAAACTGTCCACACACGTTAGCTGTATTTTGTAGCCATATGCAATATTGCCAATATTACTTACTATCAAAATATGCAAATAGCAGTTACAAAACCAAAAAAAAAATCTGTAAGTGTAAAAAATGACATATAAAAAAATGAAAAGTACATAATATTTATTGACCACAAGGACCCACTGGACTGTTTCAACGGAGACAACCAGATCAGACCAGTCAACAGCTAAGAGCCAGCCAATTCAAATAAATATGTGCAATGAAACCTAAAAAGATAGTGGAGCAAAAAATGGAAGAAGAAATTAAAGTTGAAACGTTAATGCAAAATGACAACCCAACGAACTGATCTCATGCAACTTGTTTTATTTTTTGGGTGTTTGTTTTAAGCAATAAAATTTATTTTTATTATTTTAATATAAATCTTTGCAAATACTTTTTCCACTTAAAGGAATCCTAGATTTTTTTTTATTTTTGACATCTCTTTTGTTTTATTACAGCCACTGATTGTTTGTTGGTTGAATTTAGCATGTGTAATTTTTAACACATTGAAAATGACCATATTTTGATTTAAGGCCAATAAAAAAAAGAGGAAAAGAATTTCTATAAAAATATCAATTTAACTGTTTACACCTGAATGCCTTCAATTCTTTTTTTTGTATATTCGAGCATGACTTTATGGATACTTTTATGTGTGGCAGCTAGTGCTTCTTGTTATCTCTGTTGAGTAACATACGAGAGCAATTTGCCATTGGACTAGTCTAGAGTGGAATTAGTTGCCATTGTACCATGGTAGCCATAGCCAGCCAATGTGTTATAACTTGTGGTATTTGTGGTTCAATAAATATCTTTTGAAAATATTTATGATGCCGTGGCACACTGGTTTCAAAAGTAATTTGAATCAGTTATGTGCTAGAATGTTTTAATATCAGGGCAATTATGATTAAAATTCCGTGAGAAATTTCTCCCTTTTCTAATTAGAATTTTTTGTTTTCCCTATTATTTGCTTATTAGTTGGAATTGTTCCCCGGGAAAAATTTCTCCCGGAATTTTATTCATAATTGCCCTCTATTATATGTACGAGGAAAATAATAACAAACATTTTTAAATGAAAATGGCTTTAATGTTTTGCCTTGGCCTTTTTTTTATTTTATATGTAACTTTTGAGACACCTCCAAAACATGGTTTTTGAACGCTTCGACTGCTTTTTCGGCGCTGGTAAATTGTTGACCACGTAGTTTAAGAAGAAGAAGTCATTGGATGCCAAGTCAGGACTGTACGGAGGATGAGTCATAAATTCGAGGTTTGACTGCTCAAAAATTCATTTGTTTAAGGAGGTGAGTGAGAGCTCTTGTTGTCATGATAAATGGTTCGCCTTCGGGGGTTAGTTTTACGAATTTCGCCTAAGATTTCCGTCAAACAAATGATCGTGTACTACTCAAAATTAACAGTTCTTCGTTGTTTGAGCTGAACAGTGGCCATATGACGCATTCGTCCGAAGAAACAGGTGACCATTTGCTTCGCTGTGCTTCTTCCACGAGCAACTCTTGCAGGATTTTGCTCGTATTGGAATACCCATAGGGTACAGAAATCGACCGGCTAATCAACATACTGCTATAATCTTGAAGTAACACTGTTTAACTGTTTAATAATTTCATTACACAATTTGACGCGAGCCTTTTTTGGAGCGATTAATAAATTATGGGGTATTCAAGGAGAATATTTTTTTTAACAACTAAGTGTCCATGCAAAATCGAATGTAATGTGCAAGGATGTCTATATCTCACAATGTGTCACATGATGATCTTGCATTATCAGCTCAGGCACTGTTTCGATATTTTGTGCCACAAGAACCGATTTTGGACGAACTTCACGGAATTCGTTGGTGACGTCACTACGATCACGATTGAATTCACTTCACCAGCGATGTACTGTGGTTTTTGATGGTGCTTTGTCGTCATACAAAGAACTGAGCTCATGGACATATTCTTGTTGAGATAATCCATGTCCAAAGTTGTGAAAAATAATCCAACAAAAACGTTCTCTTGAAATTGCTATTCTTTTGTCAAATTAATTTTCTGAACTCACTTTTAACAAAACAAATAGCACTTGTACATCACAAGGTTGTTAGTACGTTTATGCTAGAAAATATTAAGCTTTATTACTAGTGGTCTCCACTAGGCATCACGTCGGACATCGCAATTGGCTAATGGAGACCGCTCATGTCCAACCTTCGTCCATGCTCTGACATGGATGTCCGAACATATGTCTGAGCAAAAATCTGCGCCATTAGATTCTCAGAGCGAAAACAATTTGCAATAGAACGAAAAGAGACAGAACAAAATTGGTAAATATTCCATGTTTATTGCACTAGCGCAAAATACTTCGATATGCCTGAACATGGACATCGCACGTATTCACCACAACAAAGAAGTTGGTGATTTTTTCACAGTTGCTCTGGCGGCGTCATGTTCATGTGTGTTGCCAGATTTTAGTGTTGCCAGTTCCATATATATAAATAGTTCCCCTCGTATATATGTCCTTTATTTATCTAAAAATAAGCAAAAATCTAGTACATATTGCCTGCAAGTGCATGTTTAATGCAACAGCAATCTTGGTTGAAGGATATGATTGGTTTGTGTCTAGAATATTGATGTGCACTTTGACATTGCCAATTTTAAAGTAGACAAAAGTAACGCAATATTGAAACTAAGGACAAATAATTTTTAATTTATTATTTCTAATTATAATTAATAAACAAAAACAGGAAGTTAGTTTATTCTTTTACAAATAGTATTTGTTTTCTTGTTTTGGAAATTTTCTGAAACTGAAGTTATATAAAAACATCTTGCCAAACCACTGTATTCCAAAATTCTGCCAACCAACGAGAAGTTGCAAAACAAAGTTATTGAATAAATATATGAATTAGAAAGGAAATGCATAATGGAGCACGTATAAGAGATGTATTGAGCAAAGAATTTATGAGGTTTAGTTTTGCTCAATTTGTGTATTGTTCACGTTAGTAAAATATTAAAAAAGGAGTTTAGCAAAAAAAAAAATATGAATATAGAGCTTGCACAACATTTATGAATTATTGAATAGTTGGCAAAAGCAAATTGTTAAAAAATTTAAAAATAATCACAATAAACAACTAACATTTGTAACTTGACACAAGCACTAGAAAAGAAAATTCGTATTAATTTTTCCTTTTTTCTTTTTATTTTTTTGATTTTTCTAAAACCATTGAAATGGTTTCTGTGCACGCAAACATTTAATACAGTTTCATTTTAATCAAACATGAAAAGCCTGCAACTAGTTTGTCTTTTAAAGCAACAGCAACAATTTTATTTTGTTGGCAAAGAAGAAGAAACGTACTAATTACTTTGTTATGGGTTAGTGTTTTGTAACTGATAGCAATAGTAATTTGAAAAATGTTTTGGTATTGGGTAATTTTCTTTCGAAAACATGTGCATGTATTGAATACATACCAAAACGATGCAGCCTACGGGAAATACAATTTTTGCTGGATGTGCTTTTGGAAATAAAAAAAATAAAGAAACCACTAAAGTCAGCACAAAGTGGCTGCCCAAGTTATTTTCTCTTGGCCTCATGCACATACATACATACATATACATATGTATGTAAGTACAAAAGAAAATGTTTACTAATTTATGAGGTTGTAAATTTTCAGCTTCAGGTTAAAAAAAAATAGAAAAAAAAAATCTCTATTAATTGTACACATGAAATGTAAGAAGACCATTGACCAAGGAGTTGAGTTAAATTGTTGAGCACGTTCAAATAAATGTATTTATTTATTTTTTTTTTCAGTTGGTTGCTGCAATAAGAACCTTTAACTAAATTCAATGATTATCCTTATGTGCTGTGTAAATATTGGGGAATGTGTGAACTTCTGTTTGTTTAAGTTTATTAAACCATATTGTCCCGTTTCGTAGGGATGTTAAAGAAAAGAAAAATATTTTGTTGCTTTAACATTTTAGCCATTTGTTCAAGCCTGTCAAATACGTATGTACATACACGTTCTCTTAAGCCTTTTGGCTAAATAAAATATTCCCCAATTGGCAGTTTATTTAGGCTTCCTAAGCCAAGCCAGCCCTTTTTTGCATTTTGTTTTTTTTTAAATTTTTTTTTTTCTTGTTATAGTTGGTACTTAGTTTATTTGAGAATTGTCATTTGTTGTAAGTTTTGTCAATGGTCTCGTCCATTCCATTAGAAAATGTAATTGAGACACTGTAATGGGACTTTGGAGAATATGAAATTTAAAAAAAGAAATACAACAAAACAGGCAATAATGTAGTAATTTGTAAAATTAAATGAAAACTTTACTTCAGTATAAATTAAGGGGAAAAAGTTTTAGTTCCGGTAATAAATGTGCAGTATAGTTATCAGAATATTTTAAGCAAGTGTGATAAATGTGTTGATGGATGAATCTCTTGGTGCAGGAAAATAAACTTCGAAGTACCACTAAAGCTTTACATTATTGTCTGTAGGAATATATTGTAGGTATTTATTATCTTACTAACTAAAAAAAAACTTTTTCAAACTAATTTTAGTTGCAAAACGGAATCAGAAAATTTAATATTTCTTTCTTTCAGTTTAAAGTACCTACGAAAAATATTAAATTTCTGTAGCAATTAGGCATATTCATATAAGGCAGAGTCACCTCAATTAACTTTGAAAAAATGCATGCATACGTATGTAAATATCATTAGCTGAAATGCAAAAAATCTTAACTAACAAAAATATAATCTTACAGGAGAAGCAAAAAATTAAACAAACAAGTAGTTAAGTCCCCTTGTTTTTTTTTTTTTTTTTGATCGCAGAAGTGTAACAAGACATATATTGTTTAATCATAATAATCTATCAAAAACTCGATTTTGAAATTTTTGCATTTTACCTAACGATATGTACTTTAAAGGTACAAAAAAAAAATACTAAAATGTTTGTTGTGATCTTAGTGTTACTTAAATTGCCAGCGGTTAAAAAATTTGCATACCTGGCTTTTTTAGACCACCTATTTATAATGGTTTCGCTTTGTGCAACTTTTTCCCAGAAAGGACCAACTGGTATAATGCAAACTGGTTACAGCCATCAAGCAGAAATATAGTTTTATAGGATTTGCCTATGTAAGTATATGGTCCTCCGAGATGTTTTTATTTTGTTATTTAATTAAGGTTATTATTAATATTACCATTGGCTTGTACATGTCCATATCCTCAGACATACATATCAATGTTCATATCCCTGTCCGTGTCAGATGGTCCACAAATGTTCAGAGTAATGTAGGATCACCATATAGAGAAATATTTGATTCTTAGTTTGGTGGCAGGATTACCTTTTACAGATGGATTTTAGATAGCCTACCTATCCGAGTGTAGGCGTGGCTAATTAAACCCACTGGCTCTAGTAATGTAGAAAGGCATCTAAATGCCTGAAATTCAGATGAATGGTTTCAAATGAATCAATTAAGCTTTCGGTTAGTGATTAGCGTCAGTTTATTTTTTGGCTGACATCTGACATCTTCTTTAGTTATTGCATGCCTGTAAATACATGCATTCATGCTTTGGTGTATTGGTTTAAAATAATTAAATCGTGATACACTACATATGTGTGTATGTATGTACTATAGAGTAGTTAGCCTTCCATACAAAAAAAGTTGTGCCAGTCACCCCTAGGATAATGTAAAAACAATTCAAAAAATATATATATTTTATTTTTTGCCACGCCTACAAGCACCACCCTCTTTGTATTTTGTTCACTGTGCCGCCATTTTTAGTCCGGTCATAACATTTTATATACCGGTGTTCATGGCTCCGTGAGGGCTACATTTCAGTCTTTAATAATTTTTTACTACCACGTCATATTCTAGTTCACTCACTTTGATATTGTTCTTATAATTATTTTTTCCACTGCACTTGTTTGCCTTATGTTCCAGTTGAATATTGACATGTCATGGTTGACATTGACACTGACATTGACATTTATATTAACAATGACATTGATATTAAAAATGACATTGACATTCACATCAACATTGACATTGATATTAACATTAACATTGACATTGACATATTTATTGACATTACCATTGCCATTGGCATTGACACTGACGCTGACACTGACACTGACACTGACACACAAACGCTAAACAGCACTGTTGGCAAGACAAAACAACTGAAACAAATGTCTTGCCAACAGTGTTGTTTAGCGTCTGTTTTAGAGTATTTCGCTGTAGCAAAGCATTCGAAAAATCTCTCATGTCTTGAAAGGTCTTATAAATGGTCTTGTGCAGGACTTTACCTTACAAAATCACTTAGTTATGTCAATAAATTTTATCATGCTTTGCATGAAAAATATATTTTACTTTTGAATATGATAATTTTATTTATTGTTTTTTTCTCTGCGTGTACTGTCGAAATTATCGTTCTTATTTACTAAAACTTATTTAAATTAACATAGCGTGTTAAAGTTCTAACAAACATTGCACTTTTACTCTAACTTCTGGGTGATAAAATTTAACTAGTCTCATTAAATTAAATTTTTTATAATCCAAATAAAATTAACACGATTTATGGAAGTGTGAAGATATAACAAGGATAGTTATTGTTATTTAAAAGGGCAATAAAATAACCTTTATTATAATAAGACTAATAAAAATAAATGTTTCATTCAAAAGTCAGCAATTTTTTTTTGGCAGTTTTCAAAGCTATAAACAAAAAATTATATATATTTTTTTATTTCCATTATATAAAACCCAAGATAAGTTGTTAGTTGACCTACCATTTGCAATTGCAGTCATACATACATACGCTTAGAGTTTTCTTTATATATGTATGTATATAAGTATTTTATAAGGCAATTATCAATAGTTTTTATTATTTGTTAAAGAATGAAGAGCATTTTATTAGAAACTTACCAAGCAACCAACAAACAAACAAGCAAATAGCTATAAATTTAAATAGTTTTGCCTTTGTTTTCCCAAAAACAAAAGTCATACTTTCAAACAATTTGAAGAAAAAGAAAATAACAAATAGCGTGGAATTAAAGTTTTTGCAGTCTTTTCAATGCTTTAAAATTCTTGTGATTATTTTCCAATTGATTTCGAATAGTTGAACAGTAAGTTTCTTGCAACAATTGTTGATATTTTTATGGTGCAAAAAAAGGATCAAAGCAGCAAAAAAGAAAAAGGACATTTGTGCTTGTGCCTGTGTGTGAGATCTGTTTGTGGAAATATATTAGAAGAAATAATTATAAGAAAAAGATTTTATTATACTAGAGGTTTTAAAAAGAGATTTTAATCATTTACAAAAAGGAGTTACTTATGTTCCATCATACTCTGAGATGACGAAATGAGAGCTTATAACTTATTTACACCCTGTTTCCACAACTTATATGGAAAGCACTCGTTTTTTTCATAAAAATGTTCTACACGAATCGACTGCCTGGGTTGTAGAAACAGGGTATTAATTTTTTGTAACTTATAAAAATATTTTAAATTTTACTCCCGAATTCATAGTCTTGGGCTAACTACTAAAGATGTCCCAGTTGGGGAACATTATTGTGAAGAAATGCTCTAACATCGTTGTTAGATCAAATACGAAACATTAATAACAGCTGTTCACACTAGTTAAATTCATTTAAGAACAAAGACTTGTTTGTTGTCCCAACACATTGATGGCTAAGTAACCAACAGCAAACATAAATTTTTCACTCATATGAAATCACTTAGATTACATGCCAAATAATTATTCGCACTTTAGTATTCTTTTACATTATACAATGTTCTTATAATTATTTTCCCCAGTGCACTTGTTTGCCAATACTAATTTGAAATGGCAGGTGAACTGAGATAAAGTTTGCTTGTGTTTTAGGTGCAAGAAACAAAAAACTCCTGAAAGTTTTGCTAACAAATACTGACAAATAAATTTAAATTTATTAGTTATATTTTGTTTTATTTAAGAGAAAAATTTTCCTGTTCCTCGTACAGAGAATGAACGCTTTTTTGCCAATGAAGTTATTCGTAAGTTTTGATAAATTTTTGTAAAAAAAAATATTACATATTTGGTTTTTTCATGGCAGTTTTCTTAAATAAAGTTAAATAAATATATGGAGGATATTGAAGGATATTGTTGATGTATTTTTAGACCTTTTGTATATTAAAGTTTGTTGATTAAACAAAGAGAGTGGCTTTTAAGAGTTCCTCTTGGATATTTTTGATTTTGGGAAAATACATTTTAACTCATCTGCGAATTTTGTATTTAGCGCAATGGAGCAAAGCTAAAGCAGAATTTTTTATAATGTATATTTTCTTGCACATTTCTATATAATTATTTATAATTAGAGTAATCATATTTGATATGAAAACAAACATGTTGAACAATCAAATGCAAAGGAATTTTTAAGCTCTAGAATACGGCAGGTACCAATGTCATATCACACACTGAGTCATAAAGAGTCACAACTAAAAAAAAATTTCTGATGCCGTGTAGTTGCAAGCAACAAGCATAACGTTATTTTATATTCTTCAAGACGACTGTATTGCAGAAGAAATTGTTGAGGTCATTATAGATTTCTTCAACTAACTGGCTTATAAAAAAGCAAAAGCACTTTTATAATTTTGAGTATCTTTATGAACTGTGATAACGTTCAGAGTGTCCAATAGCCACTGACATTTTTCGTCAATTACTGGATTCATTGATCGTTTTTAAAACAATCTTAAGACATGAGCTAACTATACGAACATAATTCGATATGTGACTTTGTTGTCAGAGAAATGAAAAATAGTAAAGAATAAAATAAAGTTTTCTGGAAAATGATAAACAAAATATTTAAAAAAAATCTTATTTATATTTTGTGTGAGTTGTATGGACCAATTTCTATGAAACTCTTCATGTGTATGTTTTTTTTCTTTCTGGAAAGTGTAACTAACAAATTTAAAATTTTTTGTAAACAAACTAATTTTGATTTCATGGGCGTTGGAAGAGGCAAATTTAATTTGTGCTTTTTGCACAACAAATTATGAAGCCATTCCACTGTGCGGTTGTGTGCGTATATGTTCCTAAGTTAATAAAAACTACTTTAAACGATAAATGTGCTACAGATGAACATATACAGTATACTCATATACACACATATCGTCACCTAAAATCCACAAGGCCGTAACAACCAGAAAATTCAAAATATAATTTTTGATTGATTATAATGTGATTCACGAAAATACATCTTTCCTTAAAATGTTGCTCACATATGTTCAAAAATACCGATTTTATTCGTTATTCAATTTGGCGGCTAACAAATAAATAGTCTGAAATTTATAGGATTTTTTTGATTTTCCTGTAAAAAAGTAAAAAGTGTACTTACGGCCTTTTGGATTTTAGGTGACGATATGTAATAGAAGTTCAAATAAAAAATTTAAGGGTTTGTGTCCGACTGACTAATCGTCCTCAGCTTTGGTACTGGGAAAAATAGTTGATCAGCCAACAATTAGTGTTTGACATAAATTTCTCTGAATTTTACTGAATCCCAAGTTTTTATAGAATAGACCATACAAATTATGTGTAAAAGAACCTGCAGAAGTTCAGAGTTGTAAATTGCTGAAATAACTTTTAAAATTTAAAATTTTTTGTGTTTATTGGTGATGTTATAATAAATAATTCAACCCAAAAAAAAACCCGACTTCAGTTCAGAGATCTGGTAGAACATTTTTGAAAAAATTCGTGGTACCAAACTGTAAGTAAACTCTTTCAAAGAAACATTTTTTTTAAATGTCTTGGTTAAGTAGAAGTACGTAAAATAAAATACTAAATTTTAATGGGCGTGACTCCGCCCATTTTTTTTTAAATGGAAGATTGTGTCTATTTGAGAGCAACTGGAAGCTATACCCTCTCAGACACAAATAAATAATTCTTACAATCAGTCTAAAATGAAATAACTATGTAAAAAAATAAATAAAAAATAAAGCCGAATTGATTAACCTCCTCCTTTTTTCAAGTATGTTAAAAACGGAAGCTTTTTCTTTCAACTCAAAATTTAATGTACAGACAATTATTTAGCCACAAAAATTTCTAAGCTTTAGTTAGTCCTTGTTGTTTAAGTTTTTAATAATTTTATAAATTATAGATAAGAAATATTTATAAATGAATAAATGCAGAATTTTGCTGAATTAATTAATTGCTTCAGAAAGAAATAAGTACAAAATTCTGTACGTGAAATTAAAATAGAAATTATCAAGAGTCTTCAAATGTTGCTTTCTTTTTTCATATGATTGCAAATATATGTATTACTAAATTATTTTATTTTTTTATTTTAATAAATTAATTGATCACAAAAATATCCAAATTGTACCTTTTTGTTAGTTTATGGCTCGCTTATGGATGGCAACCGAACTTCAGTTACCTTGTCAACTGGCAACGCAACTGAAATTAAAATAAGTATTATGTATGAAAACTTTCTACAGTTGCCTAAAAGTTACCAAAAATGCGATTACGAAAGACTGGCAATTAATAATATGACTAGTTAGTTTAAACAAAACTTCAAAATATAAAAAGTATAAGTGATCAAATTTTTTTTAATAAAAGTGTTGAAAAAATTATTTTAAATAAAGGTGATTAGTTCAGTAGAATAAGATATTATCAAAATAGATGACAGCCATTGATTTTGTTAAGTTATTGTGCTTTTAAGCCACAATCATACGTCACTCACATGCATGCACTGATTGACGGTTTTGTTTTATTATCTCCAGAGCATCTAAAAGAAAGATAAGCAAATATTAGTAAATGCTGGTATTCACTATGCAACTTAATCGTACGACTTTTGAGAAAATGCCACTCTAATCTAATCAGATACTATTGTGTTTTGAAAATTTTCATGAGCATCATTATATTGGGATTGTATTTTGTCAAAAGCCTTCTTGTTTTATAGGATACTAAATACCAGGCTTAAGCTAAATTACTGCTGGGTTACTTCTCCTAGGGTACTTCTAATCTAGTTGGGTCAAAATAAATTAACTCTTTAAGTTTAACAAAATTTTCCTAGCACAACTAGAGTTATTATTATTATTATTATTATTATTATTATTATTATTATTATTATTATTATTATTATTATTATTATTATTATTATTATTATTATTATTATTATTATTATTATTATTATTATTATTATTATTATTATTATTATTATTATTATTATTATTATTATTATTATTATTATTATTATTATTATTATTATTATTATTATTATTATTATTATTATTATTATTATGTTAAAATTTCATTTAAATAAATGTGAAGTTGAACAAATAGGATCTATCAAAGTTGAAACAAGAACTCAATAATCAACATGCTTTTTATTTTCTAACTTTACCATTGCTACATTGGCTGAGTAAAGGTTTCCTTGTCTCAAGTCACGTCCAGTTTAATTTGATCATGAAACAAAATTTATTTAATACAGCGAATTATTATAATATAATTTTCAAAGATTTTGGTAACAAGTTGTCATATTTGAAAGTAACTATGATAAAAAATACGTGAAGTATTTTTAAAGGCAAATAATAAAAAAAAGTATAAAAAACAAAATCGGAAGAAGAAAACGCTTTTATTTAATATCAAAATTTTTATCACCAATCTGGCAACTAGAGTTTTTCTCTCTTATCAAAAAAAAAAAAAAAAAAAATTAAGCGCATGTCCTTTGGCTCCTGTTTCATGGGAATTCTATAACAATAACTGTTGAGGCGATTGCAAGAAAAAAACTTCTGACAGTTGCTGAAAAATTCTAGACAAAGTGTGTAGTGCAACAAAAGAAATTTTGCTTAAAAATAATTTAGATAACAATTAAATAAATTAATAAGTAATTTAAGCAAATCCTTGAAAAAGTTTAGAACAACAACCATTAAACAGAAAATGAAATCTTAAAAAGCTTTCAATGAATGTGAAAAAAATGTGTAAATAGAAAAAAGGACTTGTGAAAATTAAAGCAACAATATTTAAAGAATTTGTTTAAGCCTTAAAGCTGTATAGCAAGTTTGTTGTGAATATAAGAAAAGATATTTACTAAAAACGTTTAAATTATTTTAAGTAAAACCTGTAAATAGGAAATAGAAAAATTTTATATCCACCAGGCATCATAACAAGGCTGTTATTGATTTTTCATTTGATGTTTTATTTTTGCTGTGGCAGCAAGTTGTTACTCCTGTGGCTATGGACTCAAGGAGCGCGTGTGAGAGTTGCTGAGAGTAACTAAGGAATATTGTGTTTTGCTTTTTACTCTCTGTCTCCACTTAACCGGCAATAAGAATTTGAAGCCAACTGTTGCTGGGTTTTGTTGTGTTTTGCACAATTTTGTCAACAAGAACAACGGCAGAACAACAACAACAACAACAACAACGACAAAACAGCACTAGTGTTTACAAACAAAAGAAAATAACAAGCAGGAAGTTGTTTACAAAACAAACATCCTTGCTTAAGTACCCAGCCTAAATTTACTCTTGTTTTACCTTTTTGAATTACAAAAAAAGGAAAAAAAAAATTACACTAGACGTCAACAAAATTTTGTTTTTTGCAACAAATAAAAATTTTCTACATTGCAACATTTTTCTGGGAGCCCCCCCTTCAAAGTCTAACTTCATACGCTTTGATTACCAAACTGGGGGGCTCCAACAGCAAACATACTGCAGACTTTTGGAAATTATATAATCATCATATTTAAATTGAACAAATTGTTTTTGTGTACTCTAAAAAAAAGGACGAATAGCGAAATGAAATACAGCAAATTCCATTCAGATTCTCATCATCATCATCACCATCATTATGGTGGGAGTGGCAGCAGCAATAGCAATAGCGGCTCCACTAGCAGTGCTGGCATTAGTGGAAGCGGTGTGGGCTTAAGCAGTGGCCGCATATCAATGTCGTTGTCTGCATCAGGCAAACGTCATCACAAAAAACACAACTGGGGCACCAGAGAACGTACTGGCATGAGCTTTTTAATTGTGATTGCTTTCTTTGCTGTTTTTGGTTTAATCATTTTAACCGAGGTAAGTTTATGGTTTTCATTTTCATTTTCATTACTTTTTATTAATTTAATTGCTTTCGTATTTGGCTCTAAGAGCAAATATTTAATGGATGTAGTTAAATATTATTTTTTGGGATTGAAAGGCAAAGGATGGTAGAATTTAATGTCTTTTATTTATTTATTTGAATAACAAGCAAGAGATGCCCAATGCATATTCATAGTTATAATGTGGACTCGCCTCTATTTGCTTTAAAATATTTATACTTGAGGGTAAGGCGAATCTATATTTCTGGCCCCAACAGCGCAAGTAACTATTGTAATTTGAATATGCCTTCGATTTCAACACACTTTAGTTAGTAAATTTTTTTAACATCAGCAGTATACATAAATTGAATTTAAATACGAGACAACTTGATATGCATTCGCCTTGAGAGAGTCCTTCCAATTTTAAAATTTTTGAAAAGGATTAATTTGCATTTCAGACATTAATTTCATTTAGTTTAAAAGGAAACTTCTGCCTAATTTATGACTTTTTAATTGAAAGATGCAAACAGAATTCACTAAATATTTTGAGCCCTATTTTTGATTTAATCGTAAGTGACATGTAGTAAAAAATAAACTTTTGTATTGAAATTAAAATTGTATGTTCATGACTTTCAAAATACAGGCTGTAGAACTTCATCGTAGACGTATGTATGTAAAACATATTTATATATTATAAAGAAACATTCTCCTGAAAAATTAAATTTTTATCGCTTACGATTATTTTTTTTTTGCATTGTCTTCCTGCACTACTTGGTCATTAGTCCATCATTGTGCAATTATGTTGCATAGTGTATTTCCAAAGAAGGTTGACTGGTGCTCGAGTTATAAAATGATGAAGATATCGTCAACTGAAATGCAAAATCACGTGACTACACTTTTTTGTTTTAATTTTATTCAAGTGACTGAAGTAAAGTTTATTAAATTTAATTTTTAATTCTGCTGATTATATTATAGGGGCATGTGTGTTCGATGTTATAATTAAAATAATTAATAAAAAAATGCAATTTTTAATTTTTTGTTAGTTATGGGGTTTTGCAGTTTATCTGATGATATTTAACTTTATGTAGAGGATTTGGGAATTTAAATCGTCCCAAATGTTAATTGTTCTAATGATGGCACCTATGTCCTGGCAGCCAGTCGCCAGTTCTAGTGTGATCGCCAACTTAGGAAAAAAATACTTTATACTCGTATTTTTATATAATTACCAACCAGTTGTCAATTTGAGAATGAACTTTGACAGAAAAAGTAACAACATTTTTCAAAACTAAGGCATCCTGATATCAAATATTGTACAAAGTCTGAACGATTTTTTTTTAAATAAAAATATTGCATAAAATTAGAAAAACTGTTGATAACAAAAAAAAAAAAAAAAAAAAATTAAGTATTTTAAAAAATTTTCACAAATTAATATTGAATTTGCCAGGCTAACTTTTGACAACGGATGCTGTCAGTCAATTTCGGTGTTTTTCGACCGATGTTCCTCTCTGTGTAAGAATCACTGGAATAGTCTTCTATGTTGCATATACGAATAGTTTCAACTAAGTTGTTACGTACCGGTCTTATTCTCTCTGTCTTATGCTTAGACTTACATTTTTGATTTTTTTTTTTAATTTGGACTGTCTCTAGTATTCAAGTGAATACTGAAGATGGCTGAAACCGGTATGTTTATAAACCAAATTTGGCAATGTCCGACTAGAACGTATGTGCGTGGCTCTGAATAATTTAAGGAAGACCTTAGCTTTTGGATGTTATAGGAACTAGGAGTGATTTACACTCTATGTGTATATTGCTATCAGCGATCTTATTTTTTTTATTGCCAGATCTCCTTATTTAATCTAACTACTATTTATTTTAACACTAACTTACTTTTGTAATCTGATATATTCTTTCTGGCAGCTTTTTATGATCGATGAACGAGCTCATGGTGGCATGATGACTTTAAGAAGTGGCAGTAGTTATGGTCGTTTGGGTGACTCAATGCCAGATTATGACAATGTAAAGGTAAGTAATGTTAAAATTCAGCTAAGATGTGTGTAATTTGGCTTAAAAAGCGATACGAACATTAGACCATTCAAATTATAAACATTAAAACACTATAATTCCGCTGATCATGCAACTTTTTTAAATATAATTTTGTTTTTTAGTGTAAGAATATTTTTTTAAGATATAAATCTTAAGTATTTATTTTTATTATTTTTATGTAAGTAGTTGATGGAAAGGTGTTAATAGTAAGAAATATTTCTTATCTTCTTTTAAATAAACAGAAGCTTTTTCTGAATTATATGGTTGAAGATTTTTGGATGACTCCCCATGTAACCAGTAAAGAAATACATCAAGATGTGCTTAACCAAAAACAAACTACCAGTAGTTTTTTAAACTCTAATCGTTTCTTTAGATCTCACTTTTTAAGCTTTCATTAAATTCTTTTTATATTTTAAACTAGCTAACTTCCGGCCCTATGCTCCTTATATATATATATATATATATATATATATATATATATATATGTATGTGTATATATATATGTATATATACACATATATATACACATACATATACATACATACATATATATATATATATACACATACATATATTCCCGTCGTTCTTATAAGGAGCATAGGGCCGGAAGTTACCTAACTTCCGGTGAGTTCCGCTATACATATGTATATATTGTAATGGGTGGACAAATATAAGGTTAGGCAGTAAATTGGCTTTTTAATCATGATTTCAATGTAAAGTAGAAATATGGGAGTTAATAGTAAAATATGATATCGGGCAAATGTTCATATTTAACATTTCGGCAGATGTCTGCTCTTTTCACAACATTTTGAACAATATTTTGCAACAAAGCTTTGCTTATCTCGTCAATGCAGCGCTGAATTTCACCTTTAAGAGCGTCAGTTATTTCTGGTATGTTCACGTAAGCCTAGTCTTTTACTAAATAAGAGTCAAAGTATGACAGCTCAGTTCTCGACATTTCGTAATTGGATAGCAAATTTACTTCCTAACCTCAAATTTGCCCAGCCTTTATGTATGTATGTATATGGGAGGTGCCAAGCCATTACATTTCATTGCCACTATATTGGTTAGAACAATACATAAGATCCATAAAGTAAGTGCTGCCTTTACGTATTAGTTTGCCAGATATTTTAAAATAAAAACATATTTACAATATGAAGCTATCAGGGGAAATGTGGCGTAACCCTTAACTATTTATTTATTTAATTGTTATATTTAATTATTTAGTTACTCTATTACTTTGCTAAATAAATAAACTGTTCACCGAACTTGTCTCTCCATTGAGCCATTATTTCGCGGGGTGTGTTTCATGTGGTAACGTCTCGCTGAAACCACATGTCAACCAAGTCGTGATCTTCCATTTTGGGTAAAAAAAGAAGTAAGAAAGGCCCAATTGTAGCGAATGGCACCGAATCGATAATTCACAGTCATCAACAACACTGGCGGATACAGCTGCAATATTTTCCTCTGTCTGCCCTCTACGTATGCGTGTTGGTGGTTTAATGTTCAATAATGTCATTTTGGTGCAAAATTTAATCACACGGTTCCAAATAGCCACCTCAGGTTGCCCAAACTGACTATAAAACAAAAGAAGTGCAACGATGCACTTTCTTAACCCAGCATGAGTTTTGATCATAAAATTTAATAATCTGCAAGTGTTGTTCATTTTTAAGTCAATTCGTGGTTAAATTATAAACCAAACTGAACATATTTAACAGTACACGAAAACAGCGGAGTTGCCAAAAACAGTGTTGCCAAAAAAAGAAAGTTGCTAAAAATCACCCTTTATATGATTGTGTTGAAAAAAAAGTTGACAAATTTTGATACTGAGAACGCGACTTAAAAAAGAACTCGTTTTACCTCTCCTAAAAAATTTGATTTATGGACATTCACTGTTATTGATGAAAACAACAGATATATGTTTCATATTTACGTGAAATCTCTATGTCTCTAGCGAAGCTTACTATAAAGATACAGGCAGAATCATATAAACCTAAGCTTTAAAAAAAGTTCAATAAAATTAAATAAAAACTACATTTCAATAAAATCTTGTTTGCATTCGTTAATACAACAATCGTTACTTTACAACAAAATAATTTTAGTTTTAATTTAAACGTTCATACGCTAAAGGTGGCTTTTCCCGAAACTATGTTTTTAGACTTACGCTGGTATCGCTTGTAATCACAGATATAGAAGAAAATAATGGGTGTTTTTTATTGAGGTATAGAACTTTAAGTTGGCATCACTTTTTTAACTGGCGGCTATTTTGTCAGCTGTCAAGTGATTAATATTTAGTTTGGTTTGCCATTTCATCATGAACAGGTTGACAAAAGAACAACGCTTGCAAATCGTGCAAATTTATTTCGAAAATAATGGTTCAGTTCGCAAGTTTACCATCAGAGCAATTAATTCGGTTAACCATGGATCGTTTTCGCACTACGTTTACTCTATGTGATAATACGCATCCGCAGAGACGTCGAACAGTGCGCACCGAAGAAACAATTGCCGCTGTAGAGCAAAGTGTTGAAGAGGACCCGAATGAATCGATTCGCCACCGTGCACAGCAATTGGAGCTTTGTCCATCAACTTTATGGAAGATTTTGAAGATTTTGAATGTGGATGAGTTGTGGTTCCAACAAGACGGCGCTACATGCCACACAGCGCACGTCACAATCGATTTATTGAAGGAAACATTCGATGGGGACTTGGAAGCTTTATTCGAGCCAGCCGCGGCGGCCACATGCCCGAAATCATATTTAAACATTAATGGCATAAAATTATCCTTCCAATAAAGCCAAATTGATGGACATTAAAACGATTTTCTTGTGTTTTATTTCAATTCGAAGCTCTATACCCCTAAAAAAAACACCCTTTATTAATGTAGAAAAATAAACAGATTCTTTTCACGTTTTTTTCTTCTTAACAATTTTATTTCTAAATCAAATCCATTTTATTTTAAATAAATTTTCTCTTTTTTTTGGTGATTGGAAAAATCCAAATTAAATTTCAAATCAAATTAATTTTATTCTATCTACAATACAAATAACTTTTCTTATATTTATTTTTTTCTTGGTGATTTTCCAGGATGATTATGATCTTCTCGATGCGGGCTTATTAAATGATAACAAACTGGGTTTCGTGCAGTTTCATGACAATAAATTTAAAATTCAAGGTAAGTAAAATATTAAAATATCATCACTTCAAAACTGGCGGTTGAATACAAAAAAAAAAAAAAAAATTGATTCAAACATTTGTACAATTACGAGTAGTATGTACTCAAACCAAATACTGGCACTACAAACACACTAACACACACGTTTAGGCATTGGTAAGGACCTTCAATGGTGCTTATGCACCGAGCAAAAAAAAAAGCACACAAGTAGAAAAAGAGGTAAAAAAGATAAATAGCAAAAAATAATAATACAAAAATTCAATTGAAAGTCTGCCAACATGGACGGACTATTATGATGACAATGACGTCGACGACCATTCATGTAACTAAAAATGAAAATGTGCTAGAGATTGTTGGGAAATAAAAACCCAGAACTTAAGTGAACTGAAAAAAAGACTTTTGAGTAAATATTTTTTGCTAATGAAAACTTACGTTAACATTTCATTCTTTTTTGCTTCATGTACTATTCAAATATGAGCACTTCATACATTCATTCTGTTGATTTTTGTGATTACAGATGCTGAAAGCAATATTAATGGTGCTGGAATTGCTGGCGCAGGAGGTGGTGGTGGTGGTGGTGGTGGTGGTACTGGCCGATTGGCTGGTGTCTTGTTAAATTCGCAAAGCGCAGGCAATGGTTATATGGGTGCTGGTATTGGCGGTGGCACTGGCTTGGGTGCCTCATCGCTGATGAGTGCTGGTGGGGGCAATGGCCCACTCATACCATGGGGCAAAATGCTGCCCACTGAAATAGAAAACTCTTTGCCACGTTTACCAATTGGCTCGCTGCCAACGGATGGCTCATGGCAAATTGTAAATGGTACACGTTTTAAATTCTTTGTCTTCTCTGCTTACTATGATCGTCGTAATGGTTCGAAGCTGGTACGTGTTATTGGCGCTACAAAAACTCGTGGTCCGGAAAGAGTTTGGTGCAGATTCTGGTATGTGGCTAGAAATGCTACTTATGGTGGCAAGGCGGGTAGATCAAATATAAAGGAGAAATACAAATCGGTATCAGTGATGGCGAGAGTGAAGGTAAGAGTATAACAAATTTTTATAGCTATGCTAATTATGTCACGACATAGTAGCTGTAGCTAGGACGTGATTTTCGTAGCAAAAATAATCCACACTATTACAGTTATAAATTTATTTTTGTTTTGATTTCTTTGTACTTAAAACCAGTGCCTCGTTTCTGTAAGGAATGTGAGAGCTTTTCCGTCGAAAAAATTGTTATCATCCTGTGAAACACAGAGTGATTAAGAAAAAAACTGTGTTTGTTGATATTTTTTGTAAGTTTATATAAGTTTTTATGTGAGTAACCCTGTGTAAAATAGGACAACCAATATAATTATTTAATTTTTCTCGATGCAAAAACTTCTCACAAGTTACAGAAATGGGGTACAGAGTACGAAAATAAACGAAACAAATTGTTTGATTTTGTTTTGTTTTGTTTTTTGAAGTGAGTGAAACAAAAACAAAACAAAAACAATGAAAAGGATTGTTCAATTTGTTTTTGTGTTGCTTTTGAACATAAGCACAAGCCAGAGAACACAGCCAATTGGCTGTAAGCCGGCTTACAGTAGCCGCTGGCCACAAACAATACATTAATTTAATCGTACGCCGCTAGAAAAGAAAATATGGATAAATAAATGGAAATGTTTTGAAGAATTTGCTGCAAATTTGACATCATCATATAATATAATTTTATTGTATTGTTATTTAACACATTAACGGCCTGGCCCACGATGTCACCAGATATCGTTCGATCGACTACTTGTATTGCAAACAACAATAACTTTAGAAAATTTGTTGTTGTTTTCAATATAAGTTGTCGATCGAACGATTTCTCGTGATATCGTGGGCCAGGCCGTAAGTTTCTTTTATATAGCTAAGCAGCATAGCTATAACCCGGTGTTCTAAAATACATCTCTTCTCTTTTTTATTAATTTTAGTTGTCAGTAAATTGTGACAAGTATGAAATGAGCAATTCATTGCCACGGTTGTGACCATGACACTCAAGTTTTCTTCTTCTTTTTATTCAAGAATATACAATTTATAATTTAAAGAAAATAAACCAGTAGTAATTAAAAAATCAAAAAACCCAACTGCGACCATCTTTGAAACGTTAAATATCCTAAATGTGTCATTCGAAATGAAAAATCATAAGAAAAACTTAAAGATAGTTTTAAAATTATTGTAACAACATGGCCGCCGTATTTACTTAATGGCCGTCATATTGAGTTTTTACTACTGTCAAATAATTAGTGACACTCCCAATATTTAGTGCCGCAAATGAGCACACATACATACCTACATAGGCTGATAAACACATAACCCTTCTTAGCGTCGCGTAGTCGGGTAAAAAGACTGAAATCCGCAAGGATTTTAGTCTTAGAAACAATTAAAAATTGATGGACACTGAAATAATATGATTTTTGCTTAGAGTGGTTACCAGACGACTGTGACGGGTGTGACCTTAAAAGTGTAATTTTCACAGAATTATTACTTTGGTGATATATTTTTTTTAAAGTTTTCCTCAGAACGCACACAATAAGTTTGGTGTAATAAACTATTCCCAGTCTGGAAGAAACTAATTCCTTTAAAAAAACCAACTTTTTCGAAAGTGTTACGGGTCATTCTTTTTTTTTTAATAATGGTTAGTTTTTTGTTTGTGCTCCCTCCTTTTGGTTCAAAAATAACTATTCTGCAATACATTGTTTTTTTTTTTAATTTTGGATATCCTTTAAAAAAAATGGCATTTTAATTTTGGTGTGATGGGCGTGACCAAATGTTTTTATTATATTATTATTTTTTCTTACTTTCTTTTTGTTGGTGAGTATCAAGTATTCATTATTAAACTTTTGCAGTTTTTACTGTGACGGGTGTGACCATTAATTTTAGTATATTAATTATTAATCTACAAAAATCTCTTTATAATGAACAAAAATAAAATAAAAGAAAACGTAATATAAAAATAAACCGAACGGAAAGCGAGAACAGTGTATTCAGTATGTGTCCAATTTCAAAACGTTTCCAAACTGATAAAAATAAAAAAAAATTTATTTTGTTTTTAATTTGCCCATAATTGTCATTCTCTCGTCGGCATCAGTTTAAGGATTTTCAATAAAAAAAAGTAAATTATTTTTCTCTCTGCAGAATCGCTTGGCATGGTGTTGCCCATATTAGAGATCGACCGAAGGCGTTTTTTTTTGGCCGAAGCCGAAGCCGAACTTCGGCTAAAATCCTAAACTTCGGCCAAAACCGAAGCCGAAGCCGAATGTTTTAAATTTTAAAAATGATACTTGTTTTATATGAATTAAGAAAAAAGTTTGCTTTTTTGAGATCACTGAAATAGCTGTAATATCTATTGGATACATAAGAAGAAAAATAAAACTATTTTGTAATTTCTAGATTGCTTTTTCATATGATCACTCACAAGAACGTCCAAGTAAAAGAAAATATAAAGCAACAGGGTTGTATTTCAAAGCAACCCTTTCAAAACGTTAAACACAATAGAAACTGTCGGCGAGCAACGACCAAAAATAATGTTATTTTTCAAGCTTGGAATGAAAAATATTCGGCTTCGGCTAATCGGCCGATTTTTGGCATAGGCATAATGTTGGCCGATTACCAATTTTTGGCCGAAGGCCGAAGCCGAAGCCGATTAATCGGTCGAACTCTAGCCCATATGCAGAATTTTTTTAATTATCACCTAAAACATTTAATAATGTCGACCTTACACCGCAAAGTTTTTCATGAATGCTACTTTTCATCCTTCTAAATTCCAGGTAATACGTGAAAATTGGAATCTTAAATACAGTGCTTGCTTCATTTTATGCCCCGTGCGTCCGCCCGAGTATGATGTTCCTGATTATGTTAGTATAGTGGCACGCTTACGCACGCCGCCTGGCAATATTCTGCAACTAAGAAACACTGATTGGGATGAAGATTTCCTGAAAGCTCCCAAAGTAAACAAAACTAAAATGGCAACTGACATGCCCTCAAATTCTGGCAAATTGCCAGCCACTGAGGAATTGAAAGATGAAATTTCCATTTGTGTCAAGCCATTTCATTTTGATTATGATCAGTCGTTATTTTTAATGGAATTCCTAGAGTTTTATGCCCTCTTGGGCGTTAGACATTTCACATTTTATAATCACACAGTAGGAGAGCATGCCTCCTGTGTGCTGAATCATTATATAAAAGGAGATATACCGGGTAATTCAACGGCCCAGGATGTATTTGATGTAAATGAAAATGCTAAAAAATATGCAGGTGAAAGAAATTTATAAAGATCTGAATTTCTTTATTTAACTTTAATTTAAAATTATTTTGTAGAAACCTCTTCCAGTTCTACCTTGCCGCCAGCTAAGCTGCTAAAAAGTGCAAATTATCAATTACCTTCAGTACAAATTTTACCCTGGAACTTGCGCATGCGCTCACAAAAGGAGATACGCACCGAAGGCTTGTTTGCTGCCTTAAATGATTGTCTTTATCGCACCATGTATCGTTATAAATACTTGGCCTTGGTGGACTTGGATGAATTTATAGTGCCACGTCTAAACGACACCTTGCAGGAGTTATTAGAGTAAGTTTATAGCTGAAAGTTTTAATGATATTATATTTGATATGTTAATATTTTTGCAGATCCTTAAACTCCCGCTTTCGTAATCGCAATTTGGGTGCTTATTCCTTTCAAAATGCTTTCTTTTACTTACAATTCGCCGATGATCCTTTAATATCTCAAGTTGCTGATGGCGATAATGTGGAAATAGCTAAATTAAAAGCGGCTTTAGTTACACAGCGAAAGACAAGGAGGTATGTTGTAAAGCGATTGGTTATTTGATAAAAAATAGTTTAAGGAATGATAATAAGAATCCATTTTGAAGAACATGGGCAAAGCATGTGCTTAGGCGTATCAATGTGCATTTTTGTGGAAGTCCTTACATCACCAGTAATAATTAGTGTTCACTAGAAAAATTTTTGTTAGGAGGCCCAAGGTGTCAGTATCACTTATCGTATATGTTTTCTTCACCATAAGAGTCCTTAAAGTTTAAAAACTTTGCTTACATATAAGGGGGATATATTGTTGCATTTTTTCAAGATTTTGCAATTGAAAAAGCAATACATTGCTTCTTCCAGCTGTGAGAGCTTCCAAGTTACAGTTTGTTTTGCTGGATCTTAATCTTGGGCTTATAAAGCACTTCCCCAGCAAACTAAGTTTTTACTTATTGATTTTGAAACCAGACTTTAAAAGAGAAGATGTTTATCAATTTATATCGATGGCTTTTAATTTAATCTTTTATATTTGTTTCGTTCTTTTTTTAATGGATTTATTTTTTTAATTTTTAATAACAGTTTATAGGGATTTGATCTATGTAATTTTTTCCAACGACTTCTTGAGAAATTTAGCATAAATCTTGAGCTTTTGAAACAGTAACACATTCTAACGCCTAAAAAATTGGTTAGCGACACATCAATTTTAGTCAAACTATTCCTGCAAAATATAACACACTCCCTGGCTGCTAACAATGATACGAGTACAATCTGATATTTTAATTAATTCAGTAAAGTGCGACTTTAACTTGCACACGAAGGGCTTCGTACGGACACTACGTACATATGTAATACTAATCGAATATCTTACTTGATGTACACTGAAAGGAAACCCTTCATTCAGACAATGAACTTCTTTATTGTGTTAATGAAATCTTTCATTTAAAGTCAGCTAATGAACCCCTTCATTGGATCAATGAAGAATAATTCATTGTATTTATGAAGTTAATTTTATCATAAATAGAATGAAACTATTTTATAACTTCCATGAAACTTTTTCATGAATTAAATGTAATTGTTTCATTGATTTAATGAACAATGAAGAACACATGAAGAGCAGAGATTGAAAGATTTCATGTATACAATGTAATTGCTCATTGTATTAATGAAACTTTTCATTTTTTGTTTATTCCTTTTTGAGATTTATTTTCGGTTTTTGGTGTTTTGTTTTTTTAAGGCGTTTTTTTTCGTTTTTGGCGATTTTTTCGATTTTTATCGACTTATCTTTGTTTTAGAGATTTTATTTTAGTTTTGGCGCTTTTTTACGTTTTGGCGATTTATTTATTTTTTTTGGCGATTTTTATATTTTTGTTCTCGAGAAAACAGCCAGTGACAGACAGACAGACAAAGAGACAAATCTTTGGTATACGTAACCCTAAAAAGTGGCTCTTAGGCAATTAGATTGGGCCCAATTGCGAGTGTCGTATTTCGACTTGGCTAACGACGATTTTGTACAAGACTAATAAACTTTGAAGTCAATAGACGACACTTGTAGTAAGGCCCATTTTTTTTTGTCAAGAAATTACGGGACTCCGCCCATTCAATTATTGTGTTATAGCTAAAGTACTTTTACTCAATAAATTCTTAACAAAACTTTCCATATACCGTGAGAAACTATAATCATAAAATTTTGTATGTAAAAAAGTGGGCGCGGCCACCCTTCTTAAAATTTAATTTTCACAAGCTTCTACTAATTTGATTTATATGTATATAGCAAAACTTTGTTCACGCCCTGTGCTCTTGAAGTCACTTTATCAAAAGTAGGCGGGTAGAGCTTAAATAAATTTAATGTATTATTTCGTGTACTTTGACACAATGGATGGTACGAGTTTGGGATAGCAAAAAAAAGGGCCTTTTTATTTGTCAGTGTTGCCGGAGTTTGTCTGCGGCTTAAGCAAGCCTGGCCCATGCCTTCAACTGAACCAATTCGAACAAAACAAATTATCTTATTTTATAATAATATAATTTTTAATTTCTTTACAGCTTATTTTTGAGTCGTTTCAATTGGTTTGGAAAATTTTTTGTGATTTGCATTCGATTTTCGATCTTCTCTGGCTATCGAACATCGAAAATCGAATGTTCAATTCATATTATGAGCATCGAAATTTTCGTTGAGCAACGACTTTTCTATCGAACAGAATTTAGCTTTCGATGGAGTATTTAGTTTTTATTCTTAGGCAAAGTTGTTGCAATTTTTAAAAATCACAGTGAGTAATATTCACAATAAGGACATTTTTTGTCGAATGCTCGCCATAATACCAAATGAAAATTCGTTCGATGAGTACCTTCGAATACAGTCGAAGATCGAAAGTTACTCATAATAAGGGCCTTTATTTATTGTATCATAAATATTTAAACTTTTTGTTAGTGACTCTAAAACCATTTTATTATAAAATAAATTCATGTTTATCCTCCTTCCAGGCGCTTCAAACTGCATCCCCAAAAGCAACGTTCTAAATATATTTGCAAGCCTGAAGATGTGATTGAAGCGGGCAACCATTTTGTTTGGGAATATTCGCCGGGCAAGGGATCTCTAAATGTTCCGCCTACTGATGCTATTTTACAGCATTATAGAGTAAGTAGAGCACTATCAAGTAAAATTGTTAAGAAAAATACAAAAATTTGTTTTCCATTTGCTTTAGGTTTGTGAGTTCGGGGGCAATGATTGTATTAAGGCTCCCTCTATGGTCGATCGTACTGCCACCAAATATGTTAATCGTTTGGTGGAACGTGTCTATAGTGTTTATCGACATTTGAAGGATAAATGCAACTTACCAGCTCTGCCTGGCATTCCCAAACCCGCAGCAGCACCTCTGCTGCAAAAACTAGAAATGAAACCAATCATACGCATGGTAACAAATGATAAGAGTGTATATAAAAATGATGAAATAATTAAACGTACGGCAGATAAGAAAATTAATAAATTGGTAAAATACAACGAAAGCTTAAAAGTCAAGAGGGGGCAAATAAAAGCAACAAATACAACAATGTTGCTGAAGAAAGGTCACTTAGCTTATGCAACAGTCAGTGCGGGTCGACCTTTGAAAGCTAATAAGACAACGATTTTAAATAGAGTTAATGGCAGCAGTAGCAGTATCAGCAGCAGTAGTATTAGCAGAATAACAATGACTGCTACCACAACTCTTTTAACCACCCCACTCACTAGTACGGCAACAACAACAACAACAACGAAAGAATCAACTACTTTAACGACAGCGAATCAAACTCTTATAAAGAAACTTCATAAAGTGGTGGTATTTTTCATTGACGAACACGGCCAGTCGAGGGCACGTTTGGAATATCATTGAACTGTAAGGCAATAAGAAAAGGAGAAGAAAATATAACTGCTCAAATATTAATCGTAAATAATTAAAAACAAAAAGTATTTTGATAAACAAGAGATAATTATTTTTAAAACCTTAAAATAATTTAAATAATCTGGAACTCAACTGAAACAGCATTAACTTTGTTTCTGATAAGGAAAATTTAAGATTTTTTTTCAAATTACAAACACTAAAACTAGGTTGTTCGGATAGTGGAAGGGAAAAATCAAAAATTAATTTCGAGATCTGGATTGCTTAAAGGTCTACTACGTTAATTTAAAGCTATTAAGAGAAGGCTTTTAGCTGCTCGTGTGATTTATAAAATTCCAGGAGTATTTTTCCTGCATTTTGGCTTTATATAAATAAAGTTTATTACTGCTAGGTCGAAGGAAAAATATTTAAGATCTTAATAGAAAAAGCACTTCTTTTTTTGTTTGTTTAAAAATACAATTTTGAAATTTCATTTTGCAAATGAAAATAATTCCATATAATCCATTATTAAAAATTCTTATGACCGCTCAGCAGGTTCACTTCCCCATGGTTGCCATTTTCTGGGTGATTGTTTTAAGGCTCCAAGGAAGCCGGTTTGTTGGCGCAATTTTTAGTTTAAAAATAACCCTGAGGAAAATTCTGTAGGGTTTCAACGGGAACTGTGAGCACCAATTAATGCCACCTCTTCAGCAGTTAACTTTTTCTTGAAAATTTCATCATCTGACTGGAATTTTTAGGCTTCAATTCTTGCACCAATTAAAATAAATCACTTTGTAAAAACGAGCTTTAATTTACTAGTCGAACAACTCTTAATAATAGCCTAACATATCAAAATACAAATATTTAATAGCTTAAATAAAAACTAAAGCTAAACTTAAATCTATAAAAATATAATAAAAACTTTATTATTAAACAGCCTACCATAGATAAAAATAATTTTTAGTTAACTTAGCTTTTTTAGCCAAAAATATGAAGTAAAATAAAAAAAGGAAACCCCAACTTTAATTTAAGTCCTGTATAATAATTATATTGTATAATCTCATGAAAATAAACCATATACTTTTATTACATACAAAACTATTTAAAAATAAATAAATTTCCTAAAAATTGTGTGACGAAAAACATAAATTCATCGAAATACATAACCAAAGTCTCTAAATCCACCTCGTAACATTTGTGTTAACTTTAATTCCTTCATTACAACTATTTCGACATGAAAATCATCCTAAAAATTATTCTAAATTATAAATGTAACTATTTAAGGCTTCTGAAGGTTAGTTATTAGTTATGTAAACTATTAATTAATTTAGTTGTTTATAATCGTCAATTTAGACTTAAAATGAAAATAAAACTACAAAACAAGATTTTATTCAAATTAAACAAATTTCTTTTGATTAAAAATTATCCTTATTGCATATGTCGAGTCGAATATTCGTCTACAAGAATTTTGTCATAGAATAAAGAAAACTTGTATAAGCTTTGTTTAATCAAATACAAAATTCTCGTAGACGAATATTCAATTCGACATACGCAATACGGGTGAATGTCTTAATATTTGTGTTTAAGAAAAGCTTAATGTTTCCAAGAAGTATATGCCTAACAAAAAAGAATTTCCTTTGAGAATTTAATATATATATATATATATATATATATTATTAAATAAAAAGAATAGTTTTTAAATTATTTATTTTTCTATATTTTGTATATATAAAATTAATTAAATTTTAATTGTGCTTTTCAGTAGTTGCTAGTTAATAAACAAATCAATATTTAACAATTATAAATTACAAATTATAAATTATATATAAAAAAATAGCTGAAAATAAATAAATGTCTATAAAACCGCACTCATCGGATATGGATTGGATACAAATACAAATGTATGTTTCTTTTCAGTTGAAAGCTTTGTCTAAGCTTAATGTAATTGATTGGACGACTGTTGGTAAGTGTAAAATCTACAAATAAAAAATCTGATTTTATTTCAATCACTTCATGGAGAAATTTCTTTAAGTTTGTGCTTCTTAATTCTGCACACGGCAGGCAGGTCGACTTTCAGTAGCCTTTGTATCATATGACTATGAGTTTTAAAACTCTCTAAATGTAGCTAAGCTTTTTAGGAGTCATGTAAATTTGCCAAAATAGAATCAATATATCAAGCTTTTAAATTTTTTGCCGAGTATAACAGTTTTGGTATAACAGTTTTGGTATAGCAGTTTTTGTATAGCAGTTTTTGTATAACAGTTATATTAAGTATAATGGTTATAGCCAATAAGAAAGTTGTAAAATGTATAACAGTTACATATGCCAGTTATAGCAAATATAAAATTTGTATCAACAGTTATCAACTATTTTTAGTCTTTCCGATATGCCATCTCAATGTTATAACAGAGATGGAAATTCTTTACATAATTAGCACATATAATCACCCTTATTCCATTTGTCAATATCGACGTCATGTCAGTACAATATCAAGCAATTTGGAATTGTTACTCTCTTGTCGAAAACAACTGACTGCTATTGGTAAGCTTATGACGTTAGAGAACAGAATTGTTAGAAGCACAAAATTCTTTTCAAGATCGAGTAGAGAAGCCTCAATTTTTTTCTATTTTATTGACGTGACGTCTATGTTGACAACTGAAAAAAGGATGAATATTTCCTTTCTTACAGTTATATTAGTGTAAGTAAAAAAATATTTGGCATTAACTGTCGGCATAAAATTGTCTTGCAATTTATATCTAATTAAACAAAATATTGATCGATTTCTTTACAACACATTTTTACAATACAACAATATCTTGTTCTTTTTCGATAAGAAAAATCTGATTTATGTGCTACTTTAAATATGTATATTCATAAACATAAAACACATTGAGGAGAGTAAGTTGCAAGATTTCTAACAACTCAAAACTTTCAAATGTTCTTTTAATTATCTTAAAAGTTGTTGCCACCTCAGAAATTTTTTTGCAGGGTTTTAAGCAAACCAGAGGACTGCAAAGTGACCTCACTTATTTTCACTAATTTTGATCGTGACAATGATATCTGTTTGCTATCAAACGTCTATATTTTTTTAATGCAGTAGTTTCTGAAAAAATAAGAGGCTTGTATACTCAGTCGCCAGCTCTCTCAATAAGCATCATCTAGAAAAAGTCAATGACACCTAAACAACAAATTTTCAATTAAGGAAACTCTTAGAAACTTTTGTTATTTAAAATAATGGTGGTCACTAAAATATCCAACATAGGCTCACCATAATAAAACAGGCTTTTGGCTTCCCCCAAAAATTTATTGTTTAGCTTCAACATAAAATTAGCCCTGAAAGCTTTCTTCTTTCTAGTGATGCGTCAGGTTTTCACACTATTGCAAACTACTGTTACCGGTGTATTATTTGAATATTTCAGTCAGCAGTAAGCTACGGTTCCGAACTGGTAAATCTTCTATTGCTAATAAAATGATGAGAGAAAAATATAAATGGCTTACAGTTAAGCCTCAGCTTCACTGCAGCTCTATATTCCCATCCACAAGTTGTTAGAAAACCTGATCGGCAGCAGGATACCTTGAGAAGATAAACCATTGTCAAGCTAAGGAGAGTATGTGAATTATCTGTCTACAACTGGTTTTGCATTGAATGTCGCAGCAGCACCACTATCTTCATAGATTTGAAATCATAACCTATAAATTGAGCACCTAAAGTTGCAGTACAATAAGTACAAATAATAAATTAAAAGTAAAAGAACATTTAGCGCCTCAGCATGGTATTAATGGGCTGTTGGGATATCTCTTAAGATGATAGTGTTCTGAGCTTTCGCTACAAAAGTTCTGTCATAGTAAACTATGGCGCTCGAGACTGAACGGCATAAGAAAATATTTGAATAAAGTTAAAATAGAAATATGGACAAAATTTTGCTCAAAATAAAAGCTTTCCAAGTATGGAATGGCTTTAGTATCGCTTATAAAAATCTTACAAGCTGATTCATTTGAAAGTATTGTTAGGTTTTTTAAAGTATACTTTTAACAATGTTCTTTTTGTAGGTTTGAATATTGGGAATTAAAAAAAATTTGCCAAAGTAGATTTCTTATCAAATCACACTACTTTAGTTATTCAACACTGATAGCAATATCTTAACAAGTAAGAGTGCTATATTCGGCTGTGCCGAATCTTATATACCCTTTACCAACGTACGTACATATATATAGTATACAGACAAATACATACATATTTGTTTTGTGAAAAAATTTATAATTTTTTTAAAGTTTCCATCTTTGGAGCTGTAATTTTCTTTCAGAAGCATAAAATATATTCAATTTATAAAGAAAAAGAAAAAAATTGTTAGACCTATTTAATTTTACATAACACAAAAAGTGTGAGTTTTCCAACCCTGGAGTCATAATTTTGGATTTTTTTGATTGTTGATACCAATCGTTCTTTAAAAAATACATAAAATATGTTAAGTGAAAAAAGCAAAAACGAAATAAGGAAAACCTTAAGGTCAGATTTTGTAAATTCAAACGATTTTTTCGTTTTGAAATTTGTATGGAAAAAATATTTTTTGAAAAGAATTTTCGTTATTTTTCATACAAATTTGAAACGTTTAGAAACAAAATTTTTTACAAAATCTGCTTATTAGTTTCATTTAATTCCTTTAATATTAAAAACTTCAGTAAAGTGCGACTTTGAATCGCGCACGGCTTTTTTGAAGTTTTTTTTCAGTTTAAACGAATTTTTCAGTTTTGTCGCTTTTTTCTCGTTTTGGCGATTTTTTTTCTGTTTTTGGAGGTTTTTTTTATTTTGGTGATTTTTTTCTGTTATTGGGATTTTCTTCATTTTGTAGATTTTTCTCATTTTGGCGATTTTTTTCATTTTGGCGATTTTTTCCTGTTTTGGGTTTTTTTTCATTTTGGCGATTTTTTCATGTTTTTTGGGGTATTTTTCGTTTTGGCGATTTTTTTTTTGATTTTGGCGATTTTTTTCGGTTTGGCGATTTTATAATTTTTTGTTTTTTTAGCTTTACCGTTTTTGAAAATTTCAAGAGTTTTGCTTTTACGGTTTCCAAGATACAGCAAGTTGTCAAAATTGCATAGTCAAAATTGCATTAACTGATGGAACACCCTTTAATTTAAATTTTTTGAAATTTTAGTGTTAATTTTTGTAGTCTGTATAAAAATACACTGACCTTACAAATTTCAAGTGTATATACATATAATTGTATGTATATTACATGGGATTTTAGAATTTTTCGTTGCTCGTTTTGGAACACCCTTTAATTTCCAATTCTCATGTCTTTGTTGTTGTAGCGGCCAAAAGTCTACACACTGTGTCCAAATTTCAGGTCTGTAGCTCTTACGGTTCTCGAGAAAATACTAATATAGTTTTAGACATAGTTAATTTTACATAACACAAAAAGTTAAAGTTTTCCAACCTTGGAAACGTCTTTTTAATTTTGTTTATATTTTTTTTTATTTAAAATACCAATTTTAGTCGTACTGAAGTGCAAAATAAATTTATTTATTAAAAAAAAAATAAAAATTTGTTTTCGGTAGTTACTTTTATATGGCAAAATATAGTTTACGTTTTCCAGCTCTGCAATCGTCCGCCCGATTTTGCTGAATTTCAATACCAATCTAAGTTGGACCCTTTCTGATACATCAGTCCAAGAACGAAGTCTCTAGCTTTTCTGGGAGCTTCGGAAAACGGATTTCACGTACACCGGACGGACGGACGGACAGACGGACATCGCTTATTCGTCATCGCTATTCATAAGGACCCAGAATATATATATTTTTTTGGTCGCAAATTAAAATTATGGAAATTACACACGGAATGACAAACCTATATATACCCTTTTCCATTTTTGGTAAAGGGTATAATAAAAAAGCACAATGTTAAAAAATTCACTGCTAGAATACCACGATGTTAACTTTGGTGTTCTTTATACAAGACTATTTGCTTAGGGCAGGCATCGCTTTTTTTATACTTAACACAAAACTTTCAGAATAATGTTAGCAGCATCTGGAAAGTCACAGCTTATTCAGAAGATTTTGATCATTGGCTGCTTTACAATTCGTTTTATGGAGATTATTCAGGTTTGAATATTGGGAATTGAAAAATAAATATGTTAGAGAAGATTTGTTATCAAATCGGATTACTTTATTTTTCCAGCAATGATAGTAAGATATATTAAAACCCCACAATGTTAAACAATTTGCTGCGAGAATACCATGATGTTAATTTCGCTGTTTTTTACAAAAAACTGTTAATTTAGAGCAGGCAACGCCCTCTTTATACTTAACCTAAAGCTTTCAGATTATTGTTAGCAGCATCTAGAAAGTCACAGCTTATTCAGTAGTTTTCGATCTTTGGCTTCTTTAGTGTTTGTTACAATACGTTTTGTTGGTTTGTGTGTATGATCGCTAACAATGGAGATTATACAGGCATTATAGTTGTTGTTGTTGTTTCGTCTGCATTAGTTTTTATGTTAACATAATTCTATATGTTGTTGTTTTTGTTTTCATATTAAAGATATTCCTTCTATTTAAGACCATGAAGGTCTTTATAATTTTTTTAAAATTTAAAAATGATTTTTTTTTTTATTTTTTTTTAATATATTCAAAAGAGATTTTAAGAGTTTGCAATACCTTAAGGGATAATTATCTTTTATTGAATTCTGGTAACATTGGTCGTTTTCTTTTTGTTGTTGACAATGTTACCAGATTTCAATAAAAATAATTGTTTTTAAAGATATTGAAAAATCGCCACGAAAAGTTGGCTACATTAAGAAATTAAATAAAAAAAATGCATTTAATTTATATTTTAAAGAAATGTAGTTACCTTGAAGGCCTCAATAGATAAAAACAATACCTTCAAAGCATTACGTAATTATTAAGGGCGTAATTCATAAAAAATATTTTTATTATATAAAAGGTTTGTTAATCAAATTTCCATAGACAGTTTGTTTCATAAACCTTTTATTAAACAGAAATATTTTTTATGAATTTATTTAAATTTTATTTTGGTTTGGTTTTTGGAATCTCCTAAATATAATTTATTTTTAAATAGATAAACTCAGCAAAAATTCGAAATATCAAACCAAAAATTCCATCTTAATTTTTTTAAATACTAAATATGAAAAACTTTCTCTTAAATATTTTTAAGTTTTTTCCCAGAAGAATATATAAATTTTTCTATAAACGAAATTCCTAAAGTATTAATTTAAAATTACCAAGAGTGCTACATTGTACATGCTGCACTACGAATTTACATACTTTCACATTTATTCAATTCGAATTTTCAATGCATGAAATAGTTTACCAAAATAAAAAATTTCTTTATTTTTTTTTTTTTTGAAAACAAGAAATATTTTAACACTATGACTGACATACACTAACTAAACTGTTCAGATGTTTTTACATCCTTTAAGTTACTTGTATTTTCGATTTTTATTTCATTCATGCAAAAAAGATTCTTATATTTGCTGTTGTTACATTTTGCTTCAATACATTTTACTTTCTATTCTATTCATTTCTTGTGTTGTACTTAAAGATTACGTCCTTCAAAATGCATTCTTTGCATGTTAAGCCAGCAGCTGCTATTGCTCTTGCTGCTGCTTCTTTCTGCCGCCTCATGTCCTTGGCGTTGTTACAGTTTGTATTTTGCATGTGCTTCATGCTTAGCACATTTCCTATTATATCCTGAAACCTGACAGCACACTTCTTTAATGCAAAAGGCCAATGTAGAGCAAAAAAAAAAAATAATAAAAAAATTGATAGAGAGAGAAAAATCGAATGTATTAAATCTATGGAAGAATTTTGTTTCCTTTGAAAAGGAATTTTTGTTGATAAGGATTTTTATCTAATTTTTTGGGTTGTTTTTTCTTCAATGACTGGCTGCTGTTAAGCTAAAAGAATAATTTTTTTAAATTTTAAGTGAAGTTATACTGAATTTGAATTATGAAGCTTATCATGAAAATTTGCTCAAAGTTTTTGAATATACTAAAAACAGCTCTAGAAAGAAGATTAATATAAAAAAAATTGGATAGCGTTCCCATCTTGTTATCATCTTTATTCATTTAGCTTCTCGGAGCCTTCTTAATAAAAGAAGTTTCAAACAACTGATTTCATCAATAATTTCAGAATATAATTTCAGTTTTAATAAAAGCAAAAGCAAAGTAATTAAACAAAAAGTTTTAGATTTCAACAATATTTAACTTGAATTTCTGCCTTTGAAGGATAATTTTTGTTTGTCTTATGTGAGCTTTGATTTGAGGTTTTTTCAGCGGTCTACAAATCCTTCATTGTATGGAGAGGGACTAAGAAAATATTTTCCTGTTTTTAATTTATTAGGAGTTTGTTTATAAACATTTAGGTTTTTCACTCTATTGACGAGTTGCCTAAGGCCTGGGTCACACTATCGGCACAATATATCAATTTTTGTCGGATGACTGAAATAAAATAAGCTAAGTTTGCCTAATTTTTCCACTAGTTAGTTGAAATAATTGCACCGTACTGCATTGGTAATAAAGAAATACATACTTGTTCCAGAAATAATTGTGTAATAATGCCATTTTGGTTTATTACTTATGACTTTAGTGCAGTGATCCGACGAAAATCAATACATTGTGTCATTACTGTAACGCAAGCTTAAACAGCAACGAATCTAAAACAGTTTTGCTTAAATTACTTATTTAGAGAGTTTTATTAGTCGCCTTAACTGAAGCGATTAAATGAAGTACTTTTCAAATTGCTTAAATGGGTTGAGGCTTTATTTATTTTTCTCTAGTTTTTGATTCTTCTTTGGGAGCACTTCTTGCAAAACTCAAAATATTTTCACACACATACCTTGTTCGTGCCATTCAACAGCAAACTAGTTCAAAATATTTGTTGGCCAAAGCAAAAAGAAATATAAAATTAAAATTTACTTTTTGCATAAAATTAATACTCTTACATCAGCAGCAGCAGCATTATCATCATCATCATCATCATCATTATCATTACGATTGCACTCATTATAATTATTAACATCAGATTTGCATATTTTAAATTTCATTTCATTTTAACAAGACTGAAAACCAAAATACGAGTAACATGGGCTCCAGTCAAATCAACTGACTGGCACATGGACACAGACAAATAATAAAATGGAAATGAACATTTCCTGCTGCTTTATTTTTTCTCTTTCTCATACTCATTTTTAATTCAAGTCCAATAAACAGCAAATAAAAAAAATTATATTTAATCTATTTAAGAGATCATGTTGCAGTTTGATTCAATTGTGTTTTGCTCCATCGTGTTTTTATTTAATTCTTTCGTAAAAACAACTGTGACACATTTGTATCGGCTGATTGCACAGCCGTTGTTCCTGGTTAAATGAAAGTAAGAGAGAGAAAAAAGTAACAGTGTGTCACTCAATTTGGGAAAATTTAGTTCAATTATTTATGTGTATGTGTGTGTGTGAGTGTATGTGTATGGAGTGTGTGTGTTCATGTTGACAAAAAAGACTTCTTCGGGATACAATTTAGCAAATGTTTATGCAAAATATTGCCGCTATTTAAGGCAGATTGGTATTAAAGTTAATGGCAGCTTTGCTGTTGCTTTGGTTAAGTTTGAAATAAAATAAGTGATAATTGAGAATTTTTATATAAACATTTATAAAAGTTCACTTGCTATACAATCTAGAATCCTCCTCTAGCCGAAGATGTTTACCCTAAGGCTATTATCACTTCATTATTCACATTTCATACATAAAATTTTATTTTATTAGAACATACCCGATTATGCTGATGAAATCAATTTGTTCAGCATATAAATAGTACTTCAGACTTTATAATTGATACTACCCTGAAAGATTGCTTTTCTTATCATAAAAGCTTACATTTTATTAAGTTTCTCATTTCTTTTGGAATTTTTTCTAAAATTAAGTTAAGCCCTTTTGCCTTTCATATGACGCTATACACAAACACACGTATATTATATATTTAAGTGCCAACCATAAAATATATGCAAATCAGTTTAAGAACTACAACTGGTTACAAAAGTAATTGTAAGTCTAGCAAATGAAACAATGATAAGAGAGAAAATAAAAATATAAAAGTACATAAACTTTAACACTTCCACTTTCTATGGATGGCATGACAAGGAAAAAAAAGAAGAAGAAAAACTATTTTAACTCACTTGTATTCATGAACTACTCTTGCTACTCCAGCTGGGACTACTTACTTTCATTCATTGGACAGCATTTTACTGTATTTTTATTTACAGTAACAGCAATGAATTAATTTCATGTAAGTACGTTTATGTGTTTGCGTGCGTGTGTGTGCGTGTGTGTGGATATCCGGTGGAGTGCTTTTGTTGTTGACCACTACCACAAAACAATATCAACAATGAACGCTCATGCTGGACAGTGGTTTTCTTCATCATATAATTTTTTCTTTTTTGCATTTGATTACAGAGGATGTGAGTAATGTGGCCAACTTAAAACATTAAGATAAAATACGAAATGTCGCAATATCCTGCATTATTAACTCAAATAAATTATTTTTTTTGGGTTGTGACACTATTGAAGTAAATGAGCGATATGTACATAAAGGGTGTTTTTTATAGAGTGATACAACTTTGAGTTGGCATCACTGCTTTATTTGACCACCCATTTAACAGCTGATAGTTGCTTTTTGTTTAGTTTGCTTTGACATTTCATTGGATCGACTTACACCAGAGCAACGCGTGCAAATTGTCCAAATTTTTAATCAAATTAATTGTTCTATTCGTCGAACTCATCGTGCACTTCTTCCATTTTCCGATGAAGCCCATTTTTGGTTGAATGGGTACGTAAATAAACAGAATTGTCGCATTTGCAGTGAGAGAATCCACAAGCTTTTGTCGAAACACCATTACATCCACAGAAAATTACTGTTTGGTGCGCTTTATGGGCTGTCGGAGTCATTGGCCCATATGTCTTCAAAAACGACGATGGTCAGAATGTTACTGTTAATGGTGAACGGTATAGGAACATGATTCGAAGTTTTTTCGTACCTCAATTAGCTGGCATTAATCTTGCTGGTATGTGGTTCCAACAGGACGGAGCCACATGCCACACAGCGGGCGCTACAATTGATTTACTCAAGGAAACTTTTGACGAAAAAATAATTTCACGAAATGGCCCAATTAATTGGCTCCCAAGATCGTGTGATTTAACCCCATTGGATTATTTTCTTTGGGGTTATGTAAAGTCACTTGTGTACGTCGATAAGCCACAAACAATTGAACACCTGGAAATCAACATTGGAAGAGTTACGGCCGCAAATGCTGCGAAAAGTTTGTGAAAATTGGTGTTCCAGATTGCGCCTTGTACGCGTCAGCTGTGGCGGCCACATGGCCGAAGTCATATTCAAACATTAATGTCATAAAATTTTCTATCCAATAAAGACCGTTTCATTGATATCAAAAATATATTACTATGGTTTATTATGATTTAAACTTGTATCACTCTATAAAAAACACCCTTTATAAGAACAATACCATTTTAATTAAATGTGTAAACACTTGATGAGAACTCAAAGCGTATGAGTAATATCAGATATTACTCATATGGCATATTACTCATACGCCATTATTGTAATTAAAAAGTGCAACATACTTTTGTGAGCACAGTGGGGTGTGCTGCAAATAAATTTTTTTTTACAGGTTTTCATAAACATATAAATAGACAGTCAAATGGAATAGGTTATTTCTGGTACAAGTATTCTTGATTCATCTCCTTCACTCCAGCAAAGCGTGCAAAATTTCTATGACAAGTTTGTTCTCTATATGGTCACATTCAGCCAGTAACACATTCCAACAACTATTAAAATATTAAGCGACAAATTAATTCATTGTTATATATCATGTTCATGCACATTTATCATTTTTCTTTACAAATTTTATTTAAATCTTTTTTTTTTTTTGTTTTGTTTTGCCTGATTTCCTTATTCATATGAGAGTATAAATACGAAAAGTTAATTTTTCACTCTTTTGTTTTGGATTTTATTGTATTTTTTGCCACCGATTTTTCATTTCATTTGTATGGATTTTCTGCAATCTCAACAATTTAAATTGTAATAATCCTTATATACAAGTGAATAATAAAAGTTGAAGAAACAAAGGAAGGAAAACAGGGAAAATACTATAGTATATCAGTTTTATGCAAATGTAAATATATATAATATATACTGATGTATGAATATGCAAATGTATGAAAAGAAACTATCAGAAGAAAAAACAATACACTCATGCATTGGTATTAAATAGATTTTTAATGGAAGTTGACATGAAATAATTAAAGCAGCTTCCAGCATATTTAAATTAAAAAAAAGAAATAGAACTCTTTTTCTTAATATACATTTACGTATAAAATCTTTCTTCGTTTTAAAATTTTTATGGATTTTCCTTATTTTTCATACCAACTTAATTTTTTTAGAAACGAAATTTTTTACAATATCTGCATATCTGTCTCTAATGTATTAGGCATTTTTGCCAATGTGTTTTTTTTTGTTAAGTGCTGTCTACATTAATTTTTGGCCTGCTTATTTGAAAGAAAAAAAATCTTTTGGGTCCACTGATGAGTTTCCAATGCACTTGAAATGTTTTAAATATTTTTATTAAGTTCCTGACTGCCTGGTTATATAACGAGCCTTTTAAAACTCTTCGATAAATCTTGTAATTTCTGCCTTAATGCTCTTTAAAGTTAATGAGTTTTTAATTAATTATCTTTTTATTCATTTGTGCAATTCCTTACAACTGTGTAATTATTTACATACATTTATATATCTTAGTGTAACCACATAGTCATTGTTTTAATCCCTACAAACTTAATGTCATTTGTCTTTAACTGTTGAAACTATTACTCTGCCCAACAACTTCTATTTACTTACTAGCAGTGCTAACTGACAATGACAATAACATTTGAACACTAACACTAACATCATTCCCTGCTGCTGTTTTAGTGTTTATATGTATATAGCAAAGTTGTTGTTTTCTTCCAATTATAATTTCCCTTGTTAACCATGATTTCTAACATGATTAATGCTCATGTTGTTTTGAAAATATTTACATACACTTGAATGCAATTGATTTTGTCGGTTTTTATTTTTCTTAAAGGGAACAAAATACGAAATTAAAAGAAAAAAACTTTAGTTTATAAATGACTATTTTTGTGGCAGTAGGAACTCTGCTTTAACGCAGTGAACAATCTGATATATTATTCAAAGTTTCGTTACGTCAATGCAGTATATATATAAATGGTCATTGCATTGGAATTGTATAATTCAAGAGTAATTAAGTTTTCCTATCTTGATCTTCTTGGCAAAAATTATTAGAAATTAAGAAATAATTAAAAGACCAGCTTTCATCCAACAACTAGAAATTTGCGTAAAGTAATATTTGTGATAGTTTTTTCTTATATATTCAGAGCTTATAGCACTGTACAACAAAATTAATTTTATTTAAGTAATAAAATTTGAACAGCTGATTTTGCCAGGGAAACAAAAACAAATATGCCTTTATCAGCGTTCTTAGATTTTAAGTCTGAATCTAATTTTCAGGAGATTGAATTTTTCTTGTTTACAGATCGCTTTGGTTAGTTACGGAGGCATCTTCAATACTATTTGACCTGACGCATAGATGGCAGTAGTACTTTAAACAAAATTTCTTTGTTGAAAAGTGGGAACTTTATTAAACATGTGGTGCCTTAGGGTGCCCCTTCCCTTAAAAGAGTCCTTAGCTAATTTGAAGACTGTTGCTGTTATATCTTTCAAGATATAAGATTACTATTAATTACTTTTGTATGGGGGTGCCCCTTCTCTATTGTACCAATATCTTGAATTACATCGCACTTCGTTCTCAAAAGCGTCCATACCAAATTTGAAGACTATTGCTATTATAGCTTTTAATATATAAGATTATTAATAATATTTTTATATGGGGGTTGCCCTTTCCCATAGTCCTATTCTACCAATATTTTGAATTGCTTTGCACCTTCCTCTCAAAAAAGTCTGTACCAAATTTAAATACTCTGACTCCTATAGCTTTCAAGATATTAGATATTTTGTTAATATGGGCGTGGCTTAGCACATTTAGGGGTACTAAAAATATACTACGACGTATTTTCAGACCTATCATACATACAAAATTTCATAAAAATCTCTTAACCCATTTCGGAGGAGTTAAATAGCAAACGCCGTAACACGATAATTTTATATATATAGACATTATCATTAGTACTTGCAGATATATGCATTGCTATTATTTTTTATAATAAAACTGTGTTTGTAATTTTTCTTGAAATATGTAATTTGGATACAGTCATGTTTAATTTTCTTGGCAACATTGTTTACGATGCATTTTGATCAAATATTTTAAGATAAAGAAGGAGTGAGTAGGATGGATGCAACATTTGCTCACAACATTGCGTTGAATATCGCATTTCCCATTTAAATTAAAAAAATGTCAAGGCAGAGGAGTGAATACTTTGAAAAAAATTTTCTAGATAAGTTGATTGCTTGCAATTTGAAAAATGGCTCTTCTTCATTATGATATGAACTTAAAACTTTGTAATATCAGAGTTTTATTATTTGAATTAATAATTTATTTATTTTCGTCAAAAAAAAAAACATTTCAGTGACTTAACTTAAGGCTATTTGTGTCATGTATTTCTGCAAGTTATAGCAAATATATTGGGTTATTTACAAAATTCTTCTAATTGTAGTAAATAAAAAAAAAAGCTTTAAAAAGAGCACTCTTATATCAAAGAAAATTCGAGAACAACTTTTTGTACTAAATTCAAAAAGTTTTTTAAAGCTTTTTTTGCTTATGTTTTTTTATTTGTTTGAAATCACTTTTGTCTATGATTTTTTTACAAAAATATTTTTACATATAAAGATAAAAGCTTTGAGCACGTTATTATTACTATCATTCAATACTATTGCAAATTTTGTGACACTTTTACTATAAAATTATAACGTTAAGACTTTTCCTGTTGAAATAATATGATTAAAATTATTCATACGGGCTATAACGTTGCCGAAATTAAGCTAAAGTGCTTTTTAGGTTTAACAAACGTATTCAGGAGAATCAATAGGAATTTCTCCTCTTTTAGTCAAGCTTTAAAATTATATTATTTTAAATGGAAACTCTTTTTAAAAGCAAATAAGTTCAGCTGAATATTATATTTGTTTATTGTATTGTACAATAACGTTTTTGAAATGAGCCATTTACATTACATTTGTATACAAAATACAAAAGTTTTCTAATGGCCGTTTTTTAAAATGCAAATATATTTTGTTTTTAACTCCCGACCAAAAAAGGGGTTTTGTAAGTTTGTAGTGTGCTTGTGTGTATCTGTGTGTATATACGAGTCCACGTACAGACCAAACAGCTGGAACAATTTTGATTTAGTTTTTTTTTGTTTCAAAGTTGACTTGGTCGAAAGTGTTCTTAGCTATGTTTGAAGAAAAACAGTTCGGCTGTTAGGAAGATATCACATCTTTTACGGTTATATCGAGGGATTTTTTAAACTTTTTGCTATTTTAATATAAAATTTGTCAACGTTTAGCTTTGCGTTTTGCAAAATAATTCCATTAGAAAGTTTTTATGTTTCTAGTAAAAAAATAAAATACAAATGCAACAGACTCAATTGAAAAACACGTTTTATTTATTAAAAGAAGAGTTATGTAGATATAGGATCGATAGAGATTAACATTTATATATCACGTACAATGTCAAGTACGAATACCAATCAATTTAGCTAGTATTTCACAGAAAATTTAAATTTTTCTCTATGTACTTTTGAGGAGTAAAATGAGTTCTACCTTTGTTACTACAATCGAACAACATAAGCTGCTTTTATTTACAACGGTTATATTTTATCATTAGCTATTTTTCAGGCTATATGAGAGGTTTTTCGCACACTACTCTGGGTTTTAAACACAAATTTCCATCACTAATATGTGTGTACGTCTAAAAAAATCAACAAAATCGCTATTAGTGATTGGCTGCTAAGGACTTTTAAAAGCTTTACTTTATGAATTATAGAATGACTCTGAATTTCATATATATTAGTGACAAAAGAAAAATTTATGCACCATAATTCCCCACTAGAGCAAGTGAAATGCCAGTCTTATATGTCCTTAAGCATTAAACCTATTACTTCACTCCATTTTAAGCATTACAAGCGTTAGCGATAAGTAATTTAGGCATAAAAATAGCATGTCATTTCATTTCATATTTTGTAATTATCAAACAGTCAATAAAAGTTATTCAACTTCCATTAAAATAATGGATATTGAACATTCTTATACATCATATGAAAATTGTCTATTCAAACATAATTTTTTTTCCTTTACGTACATACATATGTACATATGTATATGACATAAATTCTTTTCATGTTATAGACTAAATTAATGCCTAGTTGATTAATGCAAATAACTTTATATCACAAAATATTCGTTCATTCCAACCCAAAAAGAAAGTTGAACTAGAAACTAGAAAATGTTTTTCATAAATCAACAGAGCACACATATTGCTCTACGAGCAAAGAGAAACTAACAAAATTGCAAAAAAAGCGAAAAAATTAGCATTATTAAAAAATACTTAAAATGCAAATCTTATCTTGACATTTTAACTCTGTGCGCTGCCACAACAGCACACAAAATTTATATTGTAAACAACGCACTCACACGGTAACAGTTGCACTCATATGATACTCATATGATTTATTTACATTAAATCCCAGATAAAAGAACAATTCTAACAGAAGCCACACTTATACACACACACACACACACACAAGTATAAAGAGTGAGAGAGTTAACCGCTTTAGTGTTGTTTTTTCTTAGCTGCGAACAGCGTTGCCAGTATTGGTGAGTTATCATACATGTATATAGGTATACATATTTGTTGATTTTTTACTGTAAATAGGATTCAAAGATTTTTTCTTGAAAATATAATTATTTTCTTTTATGTCGACTTCTACACTTTGAAAAGAAAAGTGGGCGGAATTTTTGATATTTGGATAATTTTTTAGTCATAAAAAAATTAATATTCAGACAGTTATTTAGTGAGAGAATTTTTGACAGTTCATACTGTTTATGGTAGAATTAGTCGTTTCGTATCGTTTTACTTTTGAAGTGGTCGTATCGTTTAAATCTGGATGTTAGTTAGTGAAAACGTGAGGCTGCCAGCGAATGTATCAGCTGTTATTGTGTGTGTGTATGTATATAAGAGAAAAGTTGACGTAGATATCTATTTTGTGTAGATTTCTACCTCACATAAGTTACGATTCATATTAAATAAACATCAACATATTTTATTTATGTTACAGATTTTGTCAGCTGATCCATCAACTCACGATACGAACGGACTAATTCTACCATTAGTCCTGTTATTATTATTTTTGTATTACTTTTACTTATTATAGATAATATATATTAAAGATTTATATGCCATTATGAGCAGATATTACAACATTATTCAAACTCCCATTCTTAAAAAAATAGTCAGCTGTCTGACTTAAAAGATCAACCAACTAAATTGTAGACAAAAATACGGCAGGTCATAATTTTACTTAAATGTAATGCTAAGCGTTGAAAAATTGTGTCTATGTTATGTCCTTGTAATTTACCTTTTTCCTTAGAAAATCGTCAACTTAGCTTAGCGTTGCATTTTATAAAATTAATCCTTAAAATCAATAATCATAATAAGAGCCTATTTCACCAAAAAGTAATTTTTCATATATGAATTGATATTTAAATAGAAAGTGATAATATTTTTCAATTATAACAGAAATTATTAAGGGTCCAATTCAAAAGATTCTACGTGAATTAGTTCCACGTAATAAATTTTTTACAAGAATATGATGCAACTGTTCTTAATAGATAGAGTGAGAAATTTCGAGTCTTCGAAGTCAGCTTATTTGAGTTCTACTGATTTGTTCCTCAGAGCTTGGAAATGATTAAAAAAAGAGAAAGAAATAATAGGTCCTGGAAAATCATTATTCAGAATAAGGTAGTATATAGTTGAATACATAAAATTTAAGTTTTAACAGCGGCAAATTCATACTAGGTTACTATTTTCGCTGCTTGTAATTTGAATATCTGTTGTTTATCAACACACATTTTACAGTACATTTTATTTGACATCAAAAATATAGAATTCTTAAAATAAATAGCCAAGTATACATTGGTAAAAAGCAACATGAATTTTTCCAAAACGCTTCCATATCTGGTAGTCTCAACAACCCAGCTGACTATTTTCGCCGCTTGTAATTTGAATATTCCTAATATTCTTCCTATGTCAACCTACATTTTTTTAGTTAAATTTTTGTCCTCCCAAGTTTGAATTTTTCACAGCGAACTAAGACACTTCTACCTTATATGAATATGCGTTGAGCTCAGTTGTGTTATCGATACCATTTGTAGCTGATTTTGCCTTGGCGTTAATAATTAAAAAAACTTTGATGACTTAACTTTTTTTTTTTACCAAGAAATTATGATTTTTTTGTAAAGTTTCTAGTAACACTGGCAGCGAAATTAAATTGTAATAGCAAAAGTAGAACTCTATAATGTAAATAGCATGAAGGCAAATATAAAAGAAGAAATATTTGAAATGTACATACAAACTAGAGTTCGACCGATTAATCGGCTTCGGCTTCGGCCTTCGGCCAAAAATTGGTAATCGGCCAACATTCGGCCTACGGCAAAAATCGGCCGATTAGCCGAAGCCGAATATTTTTCATTCCAAGCTTGAAAAATAACATTATTTTTGGTCGTTTTTCGCCGACAGTTTCTGTTGTGTTTAACGTTTTGAAAGGGTTGCTTTGAAATACAACCCTGTTGCTTTATATTTTCTTTTACTTGGACGTTCTTGTGAGTTATCATATAAAAAGCAATCTAGAAATTGCAAAATAGTTTTGTTATGTATCCAATAGATATTACAGGTATTTCAGTGATTTCAAAAAAGCAAACTTTTTTCTTAATTCATATAAAACAAGTATCATTTTTAAAATTTAAAACATTCGGCTTCGGCTTCGGTTTTGGCCGAAGTTTAGGATTTTAGCCGAAGTTCGGCTTCGGCTTCGGCTTCGGCCAAAAAAAACGCCTTCGGTCGATCTCTAATACAAACATACGTACAGACAGACACTCACATATGTTTTAACAAACTATTTTAGTGCTTTAAGGACTGATATTAGTTTTAATAAAATTATGCCATGTAAGGAAGAAAAATTTATAATTGAATTAACAAGGATTTTATTAAAAATAAGTTAAATTCATATCAGGTGGTCTCAACTGCTCAAGTGAGTATTTTGGCCGCTTTTAAATTAAATATGTCTTAGACGTAAACAGACAAGCAAAGCGAATGTATTTGCCTTGCCCTCAAGTATGAGTTCTGCAAGGCAAAATTTAGTTGAATCCATGATGCAATAATATTGTAAAATATTATTGATGCAATATTATTGTATTGCATAATATTGTACAATATTATTGATGCAATTGAAAAATATTTTATTCAAAAATTGTGTTTCTTAATTATGTTTTTTTTTTTGTATAAAGCAGATATTTTGATACCAGCTCTGTGACAAGAGCAGGCGGGATTTTGGCCCCATAATTTCGCTGTCCATCATAACAACAGCCATAGTTGAAGAATTTATTGTGTGACGAGTGTTATATCTCCTTTTTTATTTAACAAAGTATTGGATACAGTTCTCAAAATTTCGTTTCACAATGGCAGGATAATGACATTGGGACTTCAAAAATGTTTAAATGACCTTGATAATGCCTTGGATATCTGTCGTTTAGCACATATGTAGCTACTTACCCCCATGTTCATAAAATTTGAAAAAAAATTGTAAGAAAAATTTGGCATAAAATACATTTTAAATTCATTTTATTTTTTATGAATATAGAGGTCAGTATCTAAACTTATGAACTTCTTTTGCGATAATAATATTGACAAGTATTTGATGTTTAATTTTTTTTGGACGAAATATTTTTAATAGAGAGATTTTGTAAAAAAATTAGTTTCTTAACGTTTCAAATTTGTATAAAAAACCAAAATTTCTTTCAAAAAATATTTTTTCCATACAAATTTCAAAACGAAAAAATTCTTTGTATTTACAAAATCTACCCTTAAATAGAAGATGTACATAAATGACTCAGTTTTTATGGTCATAGAATTTTACTATCCAAAAATGATTAAGGAGAAGATATTAAAAACCGCATTTATTAGTTCATGCAAACCTTTACTTACTTCAGGCACATTTAGAGCTTAAATTCCTTTTCTCAGCGAATAAAGCGAATGTTCAATATAAAGGTGAACTAGCACTTTAACTTTTTTTGTTGGAATTTCATGAAGGATACAATTTATAACAATGGCTCTCAATCGATTCAAGACCTTAAATACAAAATTCGAGAAGTTATTGAAAACATAAAGCCACAAATTTACGAAGAGTTAATGAAAAGAATATGATCCTGCAATCGTAGCCGTAACAGTCGCTTGGCTGATATTGTCTTCCTCTTTAGAATTTAATTTAGAATTTAATAGACATCTGATTAAAAATATTAATTCATTATTATAGGTATATGATATAATAATGAAACCTTTTATTGGAAGATGCCTTAAAAATGCAAAAACGGAACTATACTGATTACATCCTTAAAAGGCTGCTTACTAATATCGTAGCCAATGCCTCAGAGCAGAAACTTTAAAGTAGCAGAAGATTAAGGTAAAATAAAAGCATTTACACATGAAATAAAAATGTTTTACCAAATTATTAAGGTCCTGCGCTCCTTAAAGAAATCCGAATTTAAACAAGTCCTTACGCACACTAAATTAATTTTCCTCTCATACACACCATATGAAAATTGGGGTAAGTGTGTAATAATATGCTAGTTACGCACAGACAAGACAAGCATCAAGTTTGCCAGCTTATTTCTAAAGCAAATGAAAGCATTCATGTATGTGTGTATGTGTATGAGTATGTATATACCAGTAGCAATACAAGCGTATATGAAAATGCAATAAACTACTCAACTATTTTACAATGTTGTTACCAAAAGCAGCATTCACACTCAACATTATAAATCGTAATATGTATACATGTATGTGCTAAATCAAGCATACCATTGCTGCTCATGCGATTATTATGAGGCATTTCCATAATGAAATAGATTTAAATTCAAGTGGCATCAGTGGTAAATTCGCCATCGTCAACATTAACGTTGCCACTTTTACCAACAGCAGCAGTGTGGCTGTGGATAATGAGCTGCAAGTATTAACTTGGCTTTTTATATTGTGCAAGCTTTATAGAAATGTTATAGGCAGCTATTTAAAAGAGTTATAAGAAGATGATTTTGTCACTGTTCTGGCAATTAAAAGTAAAGCTTTGATTTAAGTGGTAAGACGCAAGCATACGTTAAACTAAATAAGGCAAAAGGACAGGAACCTTAACGAATACAAGCAATTTTAAAGTAGTATACATTTGTACTCAAAAAATGTACTTTTTTTTACTCATTTGCAAAATTATAGGTCAAAAGCTTCAAACAATTACAAGAATGCATTCTTTCCCAAGAAGTCTTTTGTTGTGTAAGCGAAATTTTGCAACAATATTACTCTCGTTCGAGCAGATTTCAAATACAACAGCAACAACAGTAACAACAAAAATTATATTATTGCATTTTAGGTCTTTTAATACAAATGCTTAAAAAATATACTACTATCATCATAATTTTGAAACAAATACACGAATTATGTATTTGTAAATACATACATAAGGGTAAAAAAAACAATTTTCTATCGCTAAACCCAAGAACTAGTTCAGTACTTGTCTATGTGGCATGGCATGTTGCTGTCTTTGTTATAACAATTGTTGTAGAATGTGACACAGCTGGTATTTTCCTATTTGAAATCCTTTTATTAATCTTCTCAACAACTAGGCATAATCCTTGTACACGCTGATGCTATTGCATTTAACTATTCCCACATCAGCAGCTTTGCTTTTACAATTCTATTATGAGTATAAAAATATTCTTATTGGTTTTTTGTTGGTTTTGGCATTGTGCCGCTCACAAGCTGGTGGTTGTTGTTGATATTCTAGCAAATTGTTAATGCAGGAAATGCAAAAAAAAATTAATATATAATATGTTCCTTTTTTTTATGAAAAAGAAAAAAAATGATAAACATTGTTTAAGAAATAGTTTAAGTATATAAATCAACTTTACTTTACAATGCATCATAGTTCTGCCATGCTTGCTTCTAGTACTAGAAAACGTATGTTGAGATTTTAGAGGTTCTCAAATTACAAGGAGGGAATTTAGTAAACTGAGCTGTTGAGACCACCTGATATGGACTTGCCTTCAAAAAATACTCATATTTGTTTTTTACTTAGTCCCGATCCAGACTTGCAAATTTTCTTGCAGCAATTCTTGAATATGTGGGAGTGTTGGAATAGAAATATATACATTTTGTATTCCTCTCTTGCTACTTTTCACTAAAACATTAAAGGTTGCTGCAACAAAAATTGCATGTTTGGACCGGCACTTACAATTGTGCACTTGCCTGTGACGGACAGACGGACAAATGGACAGATAGACAAACGGATAGATGGACAGACGGACAGCGTAGCGAAAACAATAGAGTTCGTTTTCACCTTTGGTGTACGGAAGCCCAAAAATTAGTGAATTAGCTGAGTTCTATAAAATTTTCTATTGAAGGTGCGTGAATGAGGTAAGCTGGCACTGTTTGGGTTAAAATTTTAGATAAAGGATTTTGTCTGGGATACAAAATAGCTTAGTATAAACGATGTAGATTTTCATAAAGATTTAAAATTAAATATAGTAGCTTTCGAGACAATGTAAATGCCGTATTCAGAAAAAATAATTTTATTTTTTGTTTTGTAAACATTTTGTAGACCAAATTTTTTTTCTGAATACGGCCTCAAATATATCATAATTTCTTATTTCATTTCAAGTGTGACAGTGTATGCAAAAGTGATAGTGAAAAGGTTTTCTAGAGGATTCTTCGACAGACTTACATTTGATTTTGGTCTTAGAAAATCGAAAACAATGTTATAGTGTGAAATCTGCTGAAGTAAACTTGTTTGCTGGGTTATAGATAAAGTTTTAACTAACTAACTTAGTTCACTGTATTGGGTATCATGGACATCAATATTTTTCTGTGCTTTTATGCACATTTTGAAAAAAAGAATTGCAACATTTGCCAACTAGAAAAAAACGGCCAATTCGCTGAAATAACAAGAGCTCAGAGTAGCACACGCACACAAGAAAAATAAATAGAGAGAAAAACAAACAATGCCAGCAAATATAGCTGACAAACCTGTCACGTGGCTACAAAAGTGACAGACAGTAGACAAGTCCGTTTCAAGTTTCTCTCTATATATCTTTTTTAGTTCGTTTTGTTTCTTTTTTTTCATTTTAAACTTTGCGTTCAATATTTTTTTATTTGGCTTTTTTTCTTGTGATTTTTGTTTTGTTATCAACTGGTTGAGCATAGAATTTTAATTGAATTTTCCTAGTTTTCTTTAGTAATGTTTTTTTTTATTACTTCACTAGGCTGCTAGAAGTTAAAAAAGGTACGCAACCTTATTGGATAAATTGAAATAAAAGTGACATTTGTAAAGTCAGCAAAAGTAAAAGCAAAAGAAAAAAAGTATTTTGACATTTTAGTCAAATGAGCAGATACATTTCCTTTTTGTTTTTTTTTGCGAATGCAAACAAAAAACAGAAATTAAATTACACAATAAAAAGTTTTAAACTAGGTATTATTTTCAAATTAATATGGGATAGAAGAAAATGAATAGAAAAACATATTAGAAATTTGGATACAAAGGATTGATATACAAATTAGATTGTAGGAATTAATGACAGTTGAAATTCATGCCCGAGTGGAAATGAAGGGAGAAGGAGGAATATAAAATGTTCCTTTTATCAGGTATAAAAATTTAAAATTTCTCAAACTCCAATTGTTTGCTTATTTTTTGCACAAACTCTTTGCTGGGAAAACAATTTATTTTTGGAAACAAATACTCAAAAGAGTTATTTTTACATCAAGTTCAGTATTGAATTCAATTTGTGTTGTAGTATAAAATATTTTATTAATTAGAAAAGAAATTAACTTAAAAAAGTTTTATCCTATAATTAGTAATTTAATTGTGACGGGTGTGACCATTATGCTAATATTTTCAATTATAATACAAAAATATAAAATGTGTGGTTTAAAAAATCGTCCAGTCAATTTTAAGTGCATTTAGTAATAGGTGGACATTAAAAGAATATAAGTTTTGCTCGGAATGACCATCTGAATGCTACGATGGGTGTGACATTTTAAATATAAGTCTTAAGAAAATTATTCCTCTTAGAATGTATTCTATAAAATTTTCTGTAAGTTATTCAAAGTATTTTTGATCGTATAAAATATTTACTGCTTGGAAAAACATTTTTTTCAACACTTGCCATTGTCCCTACCACGTCAAACTAACAAATATGCAAAATTCGTTTTTTAGATTCGTCATCTTGGTACCATATGCCTCGTTTCAAAATGTTGAAATTTTCATGGTCGATAGATAACTAAATAAGAATAGAATTAGGAATACGCTGCCCTTAAATTCACAATTGACGGGCATTTGCACTCTTCTGGAAATTACATATTTGAATATTGGATAGTTTGATATGGTACGGGCGACATGTACGAGCTTTTTATGTGCGGGTGTGACCTTTTATGAAAACTCAAAAACAAGTGATTTTTGCAATGTCACCAGTCGGAATTGAGATTATTTTTCTTGTTGACTGCTCCAGATGTTCTAAAGGAATATCTTTGAAGAGTTTCTTAGTAACAGCAATCCTTTTTGATGAAATGCAAGGAAAGCTACGTTTGCCTTTAGTGACTGCCAAGGTGTATTTAAACAGGTGGCAGCGTTACTTCAGCTGATAATTTTTTGCTCTATGTGCTTTGTAGCTAACGAATGTCAAAAACTTCATTTTGTTTTGGTTTTGGAACAATTATTTTTGTGCTTTTGACATTCTTCGGTTCTTTACACAGCTATGGTTGCCGTATTTTTGTATAACAAATCCTTACACAGTCACCTGTATAATTACACCATGGTGACTGCCTTTTTCAATAATTACTCTGATTTAAAACTAGCAACCTTAGATGTATCAAACAAAAATTTAAATTTCGTTATTTATTTTTGTTTTCATAGCAAAAATAAAAATTGATATATAAAACTTCACAGTCTAGCAACACAATTGTAAGGGAACTTTTTTTCTTCTTAACTATAAAACTCCTTTTCTCATTAACGTTTATTTTTTTCGGAGTCCTTTATTACATAAATTTGATATACTGTACGATGGAACAAAGAAAAAAGGCTTGGGTTTGAATTGTTTAGTACAGACAACTTAATATTGTTTGACACTTGATACCTCACTTGAAATTTTAGAGATATTTTGTTTTGTCATACAACAAAATGTTTCAAGTAGGGTAAGAAAATGAACTGATTTTTTTGCCAATAACCAGAAGAAACACATTATAGTGTATATGAAAATAAAAGTTATTCAAAAGTTCTAAAGTATTTCAAAGTAAATATTATTAAAAGGTCAATGGGTATAATATACAAAATTTATCTCTTTATCATGGCTAAAATTACAATTTCATTAAAAGAGCCTTATAACAAACTGTTGCATGAACATGATACAAAATATTACCCAAATATTTTTTGTACAAAACAAACTTTTCAGTTTTATTTAATTGATGCAGGAGCAATCAATGATTTTTTAATGATTCATTTAGTTTTTAATACCATATTTTAATAAGAAAATTATATTACATATTCTATTTGAAAGATTGTGACATAGTAAGCTTTTTTTTTAAAAAAAGTGTGCTGTTACATTCTCAATTTTTGTTATTATTTTATTAGAAAAATATTGCTGTGATACAGTAAACTTTTCTATGAAAAAAAGTGAGATGTGACACTGTCGAGTTTTCTATAAGAAAAGTGATGTGAAATATAACTATTTTTTTTCTATATGAAAAATACTTACTATATACTATGGCACAGAGTAAATTTTTTTATTAAGAAAGTGTGCTGTTATCCAGTTAAATTTTCTATAAGATATTGTGATATGTGATACCGTAATTTTTTCAATGAAAAAAGTATGCTGTGATACAGTCAACATTTCTACAGGAAAAGTATTCTACAGAATACTTTTTCATTATTTATATTTCTTTTCATAGTAAAACTAAAAAAATATATATAAAGCTTCACAGCGTAGCAATGCAATTGTAAGGGAACTTGTGTTACAACACATCCTTTTTTTTATAAGATAAGTGTGCACAGAAAAACTTTTTTTTTAACAAAAACTGTGTAGTGATATAGCATTTTCTATAAGTAACGTCTGTGATATAGCCAACTGTTATGTTTATGTAAAGTGTGCTGTGACACAGTCAACATTTTTACAAGAAAAGTATGATGTAACACAGTAAACTTTTCTACAAGAAAAGTGTGCTGTAACACAGCCAATTTTTCTAGAACAAACGTTTGCTATGGCACAGCCAAATTTCTATAAGAAGATTGTGTAGTGATATAGCCTTTTCCATAAGTAAAGTCTGCTGTGATATAGCCAACTTTTCTATATGTAAAGTATGCTAAGATACAGCCAACTTTTTTTTATAAGAAAAGTATGCTGTGACATACCAAAATATTTATTTGAAAAAGAGTGCTATTGTACAAATAAATTTTATAAAATAAAAGTGTGCTGTGACTTAGTTAAATTTTATGTAAAGAAGTACTGTCACATACAATAAAGTTAATGTATTTATCAGTACTTGTTTTACATACTAGTTCACTGAGTCACAGCTCACTTGTCTAATAGAAAAGTTGATTTTGTCACAAAACACTTTTGCCACACATTTCACAATAAAAAGATGTTGGGAAAAAACCTAAGAATGACTAGACAATGGCAACGAAATGAATTCACACGACTTCCAAATGTCTGACAATTTGTTGTTTAGCTAGAAGTCTTGCAATAGACTGAAGCTATGTACAGACAATTGTCTGATCTTACAATATTGTCAAATCTGTCAGTGTGATGACAATGTGCTGACAATCAAAAATTACAAGCAGAATATATCAGAAAATCTTACAATTTATTGCCAGATGGTTGCATGATAATAAATTTATCTGAAAAAATTGTCAGTCAAGAAATTATCAGTTCACACGGTTGTCATACGCCAAAATTGTCATATTCCTTGTTATGCGTTGCCAGACATTTTTAGAAATTGTTAAATTTCAATGGCTTGTGGCTGTATTAAACGTAAAAAATTAAAATATAAGTTATCATGGACCATAAAGAAGCAATTACAATAATACTGGCTACATACATTTTATAATGGCGGTATTCGTTGTTTGATGCAAATAGTCTGGCGTAAGTGCAAATACAAAATATCGTTTCTTTTCTTATGTAATTTATTTGTTGAATTTTAAAGAAAAGCTACGATATTTTGAATTTACACTTACACATCTTGCATCAAACATTGAATATCGCTTATATTTTTGAATTTTTCTTTTTTTAATAAATATACATATAAGATGTCCGAGAATTTGTTGTTAGGTTGCTGGTCTTGCAATTTACTGATAATGCTTTTGCCGGCAACAATGTCAGACGAAAATTGCCAGTTCACACGGTTGTAAGAAATTTTGAGCACATTTTACTGGCAATATTGTAAGATCTGACAATTGTCTGTATATAACTGTACTCGTAGCTGTACATGTCAAATAAAAATTTTTCTAGGGCTCACGGTTGAAAGAATACATTTTACAAACAAAATTGTAAGATCCGACATTCGTCTGTACGAAGCTTAAGCCTTAAGCTGAAGAATGTTCTTTCCATTTAGCGTTTAGCTGTGAAAACCCTAAATAGAACTTATTATTTGCATAAAGTTATGGCTTCTTTTTGCTTTACTTCGACACCAACAAAATAAACATTTTATTACACGCAACGGAAAATATTACACTTATGATCACCATGTAAACAGCAATTCATATATCGAGCCATAACTGCTAAAAAAGCTTAAGCGACAAATTTTTTGGAATTCATTTTTTTTTACGAAAATCTACTATTTACGATCGCAAATAATCGATTTTGGTCAAAAAATGAAGTTGAAAAATTATGTCGCTTAATTTTTTTTTTGGCGTTTATGGCACGATATGTATGGATATGCAAATATGTGTAGGTATGCATGTATGGCATAGTGTAAATATGAAAACAATAGTCTGAGAGTATACACAAGTTTTACGAGTAACAAATGTAATAAATGAAAAGGAAAAACAAACCTATAACTGAGGTTGTGATTTGAAAAGAAGGAAGTGAGGAAGTGTGAACTAATATTGTTTTGAAAAGGGCAGCACCACACACATTGAGCATTTGCTGCAAAACAGTCGCAAGTGGAAAAATACGTTTTTAGTTAATGTTAAAAAATTAATCCCTATTTTTGACAATCACCTCTTGAGATGTATTTTAGATTATCGTGAGCACCTGCCTTTACGGCATAATTTCACGGTGGTCTAAATACCAGTTGTGGGTTGGAGGCTCACGAACGCCTCCATGCAGCCTTAGAAGTCACCAATATGCCGCACTCTATGAGCACATAGGTTGCAATCTTCCAATATAGTAGTTATCCTTGTACTACGTCAATTACTTTGCTGAGATACTTAGGGCATTCTAAGCTCCCTGCAGTAAAGACTTTTTCAAAACAGTACTATCTGTTGTATGGCAACAGCACCGTGTCAAACCAACCGCTACCATTGATATACAGCCACCACGTACGATTCTCCAAGTTCTCACGCCACGATTGTAGTCCATACACTCACAGCGAGGTCTCCAAGAGAATTTCTCAGCATTTGCCGCCACAGCTCAACCACTCATCAGAGCCAGCCGCATGCTTGTGCCACCAACAATCCAGTGTTCGACATCATTCCTCTAACCCCGTGTGGTAGGATGAAATCGACCTTTTAACAAAGGATCCTGACAACCGCTACATACATCTAAACTCCTACAGCAGTCTTGCTGTCGGGCAATAGGACTCTGATTAGACTTTGAAGTTTCTCCCCGAAAGGCTTCACCTCTATCGTCTTTTGAGCTCAGGGCAGTTCCAGGTGATGCTGCACCTGGTTTACATAACAAACCTGTCTTATTTTATAAATATGTGCACATCCGTTGCTCTGTTGCCAGAGATTAACTAGTAATACATAAGTTCTATGGATAAAGCACCAAAGGTACGTCAACGGAAAGCCACATTACTCCAGCTTGAGCCCTAGGATTGCCACATCCGTGATATACTATAGTTCCTCCTGGGGGTATCACTTCTTAAGAGGAGAATTACTTATTATTTTAGCACTTATTTATTTATTTATTTTTATTATTTCAACAGTATGTAATACGTGAAGACTTTCAGCCAATAAAAATATTACAAGTGTTATATATAATAATATTTCTATGAAGAAATTCGACGGCTCCATTCTAAAACATGCTAAGTCAAAAAGCTAGTTTTGAGATAAACGCCTTCAAAGTTTATTAATGATATCTCGGGAATGTTATCAGATAGAAACTTGAGACTTTTTGTAATCATATAATAATTGCAATAGAATTTTTTTTAGTTTGTTTGAATTTTATAAATTTGTTGTAGATCATAGTTAAAAGTGACTTAGAACACTTAAGATTGTCCCCTTAGTAGACTTAGCATCTATGTGGTGGTCCTTTCTCACCTACAATGGCCCTCTAAGTACATATGGCATGTTTTAGTTTGAAGAAAAATTTAAATTTATTTTTCTTTTGAGTACTGAATTGCAAACAAAATCATGCTAAGTGTACTTAAGACATTTAAAAGGGAGGTTTTTTAAACTTGACAAATTATGCTAAGTACATTTTTGCTCATAGCTTTTGATAGAATAGTCCGATTACTATCAAAATTTTACAGAATCTAAGTTAATAAATGATAAATTCCGAAATGCTATTCGCAGCATAACATGCTATGTCGACTTAGCATGTTATGTTTTTTTTTATTTTAGCTTATATTTAGATATTTATTTATATTTTTCCAGACGTATTTAATACATGATAATATATTACAAGTATTTAATATAATAATACGTCTTTAATTATTATACTATTTCAATTTAAAATCAATAAGTCTTAGTAAGGTCAAAACTTTAAATTCGTTTTCTTTAAAGTAATGTTTTTTGTGTTATGACACTTTTGCACACAAAGGCTCAACATATACATAGGTATGTACAAGTAACTCTAACCCTCTTTCGGTTTCCTACTATTTGCTATAAAATTTTCAATTCCGGTTTTTATTTCAGCCAACGGCCTTTATTTTCATATCACAAATAAATCATAAACATAAAAAATGTTTTTCCTCTTTTTAAGTATGAGTGTGAAAGTATGTTTTTGTATGTGTATGTGTAATTTGCCAACACCTCTGCTATAAAAGTATCAGTGGTTGTTTAACTATTACGTTTCTTATTTGATTTCTTTCAAAGTTTGTTTTTTTTTTGTGGCAATAATAAAGGAAACATTTTGTTTGTTTAAGTCATGCAAAGACCGTCTTGACCCCTTTTGTACTATTTGCCAAAGTAGGTGTGAAGCTTTTTAAAGGAAATAAAATCTAAAATTATTTCTTAGCAAAAACCATTCCCCAAATGACTACATTCACAAAATATACTTTAGAAACTGCTCTAATATTGCAAACAGTGCATGAAAGCAAAAATACTCGTATACCACAAAATTGTGTCATTACTTTGTAGTTAAAAGAAAAGTTTGTATTTGCATTTTATTCAATGCTGCTTAATGACAAGCTTAAGCTAAAGTTTGTTCAAAACAAAGTTTTATTGCTTGTTAATTAATATTAAGAGCATTAGCAAAATTGAAAATTTTTAATGACCTATTTAGTAAAAATTGTTAACTAAAACTAATGAAACCGAGATTCGTATAAAAGCAAAATAATTTAAAACTTTCTATAAGCGATTTTAAAATAGCCCTTTTTAGCAAATTTTCTTGGTTTTTAGTAGAAAAATTTCTTTAGTTTTCTTGGAAAAACTATTTTCCTCCAAAATACCCTTACCTCATTTTGTCCCACTGTAGCAATTTGTGTTGAAAATTTATTTTGTAATTTTCATTTAATAACACCCTCTTATTAGTTCTTGCTTAATAATTTTGATTATAAGTTTTACACTGTTGCTTGTAAACGAAAAATAAAAGTGTAAATTGCATGTTATTGCAAAAGTTAGTTTGGTTCATTTTCTTATCCCTTTTTTTTAACAGGTACTTAACTGGTTTTTCTTCTCACTTTATATTGTTGTTTTTTTTCACAGAAAAGTTAAGCAAAGAAATTAAAGTAAAACTAACGTGTGTTAAAAACGTCAGCAAATATTTATAAAAACATTTATAATGTTTTTTTCTTAACGCTCTTTTTGTCTTGCTAAAACAAACAACAATTTGCATATTTTATAAGCCTGAATACGATATGGATACACTATCATCTGTATAGAGTACGAGTATATCTTTTAGGTTTTCATTAAAAAAGTAAGCAAAAGTTTTTCAATTAAACTAATTAAATATTTATGAAAAATTGCTAAAAAATTTGTTAATGAAGCGTATAAATATGAGTTAGTTTCTTGAAAGGAAATCTTCGTGCTGATTTTTAATTAAAAATGTTGAAGAAAATGTTTACAAATTATGTACATATATATAAAAATTTATAAAAAAAAACTTTTAGTTAAAATTTTATAATTATTTTAAAATAATAGTACGAGTCGGATGTCGGCTTAAATTTTCCGCTGCTCTCCACCAATACCACGAGTATTGTTAATACTGCTAATATGGGTTGTACCCCATACCCCCTTAATAAATAAGTTTCTGAATCAAACAGTTTTTCATTAGTAATTAATGGTTACGCTTCTTTGGGCACATGGTACACATGAAATGCCAGATGTAAACTCAGCCTAATACTAACGATGCTATTGATGCTACAATTTCCATGAATACTACTAATATAATGCTAATTTTGCTAAAACTACTAATAATGCTAATATTGCTAATACTCTTTATATTGCTAATAGTATTAATTGTTGCTTATACTCTTACTATCATTAATATTGTATAAATTACTGGTTCCTATGATATTAATATATCCTAATACTAGACATATTAAGAAGACTATCAACATAAATAATGCTACGAATGCTGCTAATGTTGCTAATTTTAATAACACTTCTAATAATGCTAGTAAAACCGATACTATGAACATTGCTAGTATGGCTAATATTGCTAATATTTCAAATCGTGTGAAAAGTTGCTAATACTATTAAAATTGTTCATGCTAATTATTCTTGTGATATTACATTAATTGCTAATAATGCTAATATTATATAATGCTACAATTATTGAATATAATAGTATGACTAAATATGGCTAGTACTTTTAATACTGCTAGTACTACTAGTATATATATTGCTAATGTTTCTAATACTACCAGCATTGCTTAGAGCGATAATTGTACTAATACTCTCAATACTAAAAATACTCTTCATGTTAATAGTATTCTAATGCTATTATTTTAATTTTTTAGACTTTAAATATTTGTAAAACAGGTAATATTGCTAACACCAAGGACACAACGAAACTGTAGTTCTTAAATGTTTTAAATGATGCTAAATATATATGTATATTGCTAATACTGAGAATAATAATGATAACAGTGCTAATAAAGTTAATAATGCTAACAGTAATAGTAATGCTAATAATAATGCTAATAATGCTAATAATGCCAATAATGCCAATTATGTTAATAATGCTAATAATGCTAATAATGTTATTAATGTGAATAATGCCAATACTGCCAATAATGCTAATACTATTATTTATTCTAATAATGATAATAACGTTAATAATACTATTCATTATAATAATGCTAATACTATTCAGTCCAATAATGCTAATAATGTTGATAATGCTAATAATGCGAATAATGTCAATAATGCTAATAGTGCTAACAATGTTAATAATGCTAAAAGTGCTAATAATGATTTTAGTTCTAATAATTCTAATAAGGCTAATAATTCTAATAATGCTTATTATGCTAAAATACTTATTGTGCTGATAATGCTAATAATGTTAGTAATGCGAATAATGCCAATAATACTAATAATGCTAATAAGGTTACTAATGCTAATAATGTTAATAATGCTATTCATTCTAATAATGCTAATAATGTTAATAATGGTAATAATGTTGATAATGCTAATAATAATGTTAGTAATGCGAATAATGCCAATAATACTAATAATGCTAAGAAGGTTACTAATGCTAATAATGTTAATAGTGCTATTCATTCTTATAATGCTAATAATGTTAATAATGGTAATAATGTTGATAATGCTAATAATAATGTTAGTAATGCGAATAATGCCAATAATACTAATAATGCTAATAAGGTTACTAATGCTAATAATGCTAATAATGTTAATAATGCCAATAATGCAAATACTGCCAATAATGCTAATAATATTATTCATTCTAATAATGCTAATAATGTTAATAATGCTATTCATTCTAATAATACTAATAATGTAAATAATACTATTCATTCTAATAATGCTAATAATAATAATAATGTTAATAATGTTGATAATGCTAATAATATTAATAATGAAAATAATGCCACTAGTGCTAATAATGCTAATAATGTTAATAATGCTTATAATATTAATAATGCTAAAAGTGCTAATAATGCTATTCATTTTAATAATTCTAATAAAGCTAATAATTCTAATTATGCTAAAACACTTATTGTGCTAATAATGCTTAAAATGCTAATAGTTGCTAATACTGTTAATAACATTTATATTGTAAATAAAAATATAATATATGATATAAAGATAGTTGTTTATACTGCCAATGTAAATAAAACTGGAAATATTGCTAAACTAATGCTTGAATTCTTGTGAATAGTGCTAGAAATACACGTAACTAGTACTTGTAAAAATTATAGTATATACTAAAAATTTTACTTCTGCTAATGTTACTAGTACTTCTAGTACTAGTTCTAGTGATATAACAAATAATAAATATAAGGCTATTGTTACAACTTCCTTTGGCCTAGCGCTAGATCTTTTTGTATTTTTTATACTAGATATTCATTTTGTTAATATCGCTAATATATTTTAATAATAATAGCACTAATACTCGTACTACCAATAGTTCTTTTGGTAGTGCTAATCAAAATAAAAGTACACTAAAAAAAAAAACTAACTAAAACTTTGGAAAATTTTCTAAATTTCAATAAAAAAAAGTTGTCGTATGGCGCCAAAGCTGTTTTTTACTTGAAACCAGTAAAATATTTACTGAATTTCCAGTTCAGTAATGAACTAGTTTATAGTAATTATATTTTCATATTCAAGTAAAATTTTCCTAAAATTAAGTAAAATTTTCCCATAAAAGACGGAGCTTTGCAAAGAATTTTTTTCGTCTTAGATCTCAAATTTAGTAAATTTTTAATTTTTTTTTGTCTTTAATTCTGGTACTTATTTTTATTTTTAATTAAATTCTATACCAAATGATAATGTTATATATTATATCTTCATATTATATTCTTAATTAATTCACCATACATACATATTAATTCCTTTCTTCCTTCCAAGTATTGAACCAACAACCTTCTGACTGATAGGCAAGCACTCTTACCATTTGCCTAATAAGGCAGCCTGAACAAGCATTGAAATTATTCAGTTTTAAAATTTTATTTTATTTACAAAAAAATAAATTTTAAGTTCAAATATTCCTCGAAAATATGAAAAATTTACTTAGATTTTTTTGCTAAATGCAAATTAATAATAAATTCTATAATTCAAAGAAAAAATACTTAAAACAGGTAAATATTTTCCTAAAATTTAGAGTACCATTTTACATATTTTAAGTAAGTCAAATTTCATGAACTAATCAGGAGTAATTCATTTCCTAAAATTTAGTTTTTGATTTAAGACGAAATTGACTAGTCCTTAGTATAAAATTTCCATCAGTTTATAACCATTTTCCTACTCTTAGTAAATATTTCCTTTAAGTCAGTAAACATTTCATAAAATGTAAGAAATTTTTTGTGTATTTTTATGAACTATTTTTGAGGATATGAACTTTTTATTTTTTACTCATATTAAGTAATTTTTACTACATTTTTGTAAAAATTTACTTAAACTTAGAAAAAATTACTTAAACTTGGAAAGTTTTTTTACTTGAATTTAGGAAAAAATATTTCTTAATAATAGTACATGTCTTTTTTTTGAGTGTATGTAGTCATCAACTACAAAAGTAACATTGTGTTCAAGATCCTTCTTCTACTTGCCAAGAGAGAAAGATAAACTTAAAAATTTTGAGCAAATTCAAGGATTAATAAGTCTATTTGCAATTGCAATTTCCAAAAATTTTTTGTAGATTTTGCTCTTACAATTTTCACACAGAAACCAAAATTTAGAGCAGAATCTGCATCAAAGACTTTTAAAATACTGCTGAACACTTTGTTTATACTCGGATCATTGCTGAGACCTGAAAACGTGGTGAATCCAAGGATTTGTATAAGCAATAGATTTACACAAGTTATTTTCACAAGTCAAGCAGGCGACTCGTCTGGAAAATTTGGTGGTAAAGGATTAAATTAAGGTAAGGTATTAAATTAAAATAAAAAAAATAAACAGAAGAAACCCTTTATTTCAGTTGTTATAATACATAATATGTTGTAAATAAAAATTTCTTTTGTTTACTAATGTACGTGTTACATTCATAGCTGTATTCAAAAAACAAGACATGTATTTAAGTTTTCAAATTAATTAAACCAAACATCAAATTAAGTTTGAATGAAGAAATTAAATAACAAGATTGCTACATATCAAGCTTATTATTCATTTTATATTTCTATTGTGTTTGTTGACATCTAAATTAACTAGAATCAAAACCAGAAAATAACATGTATTAATATGACAACGAGCTATGTGTTATACAAATGTATGTGCTTATTAGTGAAAGCTACCTGTCAATATACATACATATGCACGCAGATACTATATTTATGATAAATATTGTGAATTTTAGCCCCGAGGTTTAATTAAATATTTTGACTGATTTAAACAGAACTAATCATAGCAGAATCGTAATGTTGTCGATTTTATAAAACATAATTTTAACAAATGTCAATCAAAACTACATATTTTTCAAACCTGTTGCTTGAAATATTTTATTTATTACAGTAAATGTTCATAACAGTGTAAGGTCGTAAATGTTAACGTAACTATGGAGCTCTGTAATGTGCTTGCATACATTAAAAGAGTAGTAAGTGTGGTAACTTACAAACATTTCTAAGTGCTACGTATTATTTAGTGGTGGGTTGCTGACATACATACAATTTCTTTAACATTTAACTATTAACAGTTTTGATAATTATGCCTTTAACAGTAATTTTAAGTTTATTTTATATGTAAAAGTTGTAACATTGAGAGAGAAAGCATTGCAATAGAATATTACAAATTCTTATGCACACTCCTATTTTTGATACATATATTTTTTATTTTTAATACTTATGAATATAGCATTAATTCACCACAAATTTTATCAAACAAGGAACTATGTTAGAATTGAGTATTTTCCTTTTTAACCCCCGACCAACAAAAGGGCTGTTATAAGTTTGTAGTGTGTGTCTGTGTATCTGTGTATCTGTGTGTCTGTCCGTGTCCACGTACAGCCCAAACGGCTAGACCGATTTTAATTTAGTTTTTTTTTGTTTGAAAGTTGACTTGATCGAGAATGTTCTTAATTATGTTTGAAGAAAATCGGTCTAGCCGTTTAGGGGGTTTTTAAAATTTTTAATTTTTGTTATTAAACGTATGATTAATTACGTATACGTTTTATAACAGGCATTTAATTTAAAATTTCGATTTCTCTAGTTAATAGTCTTTAAAAAAATTTACTTACGGCCTATCCCATGATATCGACAACGCTCAGTTACATTTGAATCAAAAACAAAATTTTAATTTAGTTACTTTACTTTAATTAAGGGGCTGTCCCTTAAGTTAAGCTTGTTAGTGTTTAAGAAATTTACTTATTGAAACAAACTAATTTCATTTAGATAAAGTTGTGATATTTCGTTATTTCCATTTTGTATAAATTTTATAATAAGTTCTTAAATCTTTTTGAGTAATTATTAGGAATTTTCGTTTGTTATTGGCCAAGCATGCCTAGATGTATTACAATTCAAGAAAAATTATAAGTTGATTTTAACTTAAAAATATTCCTTAAAAAAGCTACTCAAATTATAGAAAAATTTTTACTTTAATAAAATTATTATTATAATTTTTAATTAATTAATTTTTTTTTTAATTATTATTATAATCTAGGCAATATTTGCTTATTTTATTTTTGGATAAGCAATGCGTATATGCATTTCATTTCGACTTAAGGAACTCATTAGTAGACATCAACCTGAATGTTTTGTTAGTTTGGAACAAGCTAAAAGGCTTCAACATATTTTGATTTGAAGTCTACCCATGAGTTCCTGAAGTATGAATGAAATACACATACTTATTGCTTATACAAAAAGTAAGCAAACATTTTCTAGATATAAAAATATTAAATTTTTTTTTCTCGTTTTGTATTTCAAAGACTGATCACTTGGTGATGTGATTGTTTAGGCCTTTGGTGCTCACTTAAGCTTAATTGTGTAAATCACGTTGCTAAAGTCATAATTACATGAAAATAAGACATAAAAAAATTATGTGAAAATTTATTTTTGGCTTTTATTTAAGTATTTTTAAAGACCAAATCAAACCCAACTTTCTTTAGTTCTTGCGGTGAAGAATTTCTTTGAAAAATACAAAGCAGCTCCTTGCAAAATTTTTAAAATTTTGTGTTTTTGTTTGATTTAAATAGCACTTTGATGATTTAGGTAATAAGGACATTAATTTTCTTGAGATAATACAAATAAACAATATTTTTAAAAGGTGAAAGGAATAACATGGTTGTTTTCTTTTATATATTAAGAAACAATCACACTGGTAACACAAATATAAATAATATGAGCAAAAATGTAACTACCCTTAAAATTATTGCAAAAAATTTACAACATAAATATTCGTATAAAAAGAACTAATTTTTTACTTGCTCATATAAGCATTAGTGTATGTTTGTTTGGTTTTAAAAATTCATAACCATTACACAAGCACACAAATCACTCACTTACAAATGAGAAAAACAAAAATCAATGTCAAAAACTTTGTTATAACAATTGAAGGAGTTAAAGTTAACAGTAGCTGAGACAACAAACATATAAAAAATTGCACATATATTACAACTACATTATAACAATTCAATATTTCATATATTTATGATACTCCTTTTATGATCATTTACTAGTGCTTGGATATGAACTATTTCAATGTTTGTTGGCACTATTAAGTGTACAAAAACGAAGAGCTCTAACTTGGCACAATATACATATTTGTTCTGTCTCTGACAACAACATTCTAGTTTATTTGCACAACAACCATCACGTTAAACAATATAAAGTCAGCAATCAATATCAATAACAAAACATACTTTCACAGATATGCATATCTTAGATTGTCTAAGCAGCCTGTGTGCAAGCATTAAAGTTCGTTTTTAAACAACTTTATGTTACTTTTCACTCCATATAAATATAGGTACAAATACAAATTAGATATTTATTTATTATTATAGAAAAATGTTACACAGTCCACTGCAATGCCTGCAATCAGTCACTTAGTGACACCAAATACTTGGGAAAAATAACTGCAACTGAACTGTTTTGTTAACCTACAACTGTAACAAGGAAGTAAAAACTTCTACACGTTGTAGTTTGTTGATATTTTTAATTTAAAGCATATCTCTTGTTGAATGCTGTTGACAGTCGGTAGATGCAGTGTAGACTAGAGATGGGCGCGTGTCATATTTTTTTTCGTGACACTCGCACGTGCGACTCAACACAGTGCTCATGATAGATTGTAGAAAATACCAAATAGTTGCAGTATCGATAAGGGATGGGCACGTATCGTGTTGTTTTCGTGACAGGAGTACGTACGACTCAACAAAGTGCTTGTGACATAAAATCGGGAAACATTTTTCACATGCCCATCTCTAGTATCGACCATACAAATTTATCATTTCAAACTTTAAAAAAAAAATCTGAAGAAAGTATTCCTTCCCTTCCTTTACATTATTTTTAAGTTAAAAATTAATCAACTATGTCGAAATAATAACTTATTAACCCTCTGGTAGGCTAGTGAATAGTGTGTTGGCTTATCAGTGTGGAGGTTGTGGGTTCGATTTCCACCATCTGTTTCATTACAACGAGTGAAGGTCTTTGTTACTTTTCTCGTTTAAATTAAGTTATGATATAATTTGTAACAGCCATATTTATAAAAATTATAAAGGCTTTATAAAGGCTTTTTAATAAAATTTTTTTATGAAAATTTGTTTTAAAACCCCTTTATAAAGCCTTAATAAGTTTTATAAATAAGGCCGTAAATAAATAATTTAAATATTTTAGATGTAATGCTAATAAGTTCGATTAACTTCTAAGTTACACTTGCTTAAAACCTCAAATATACGGCCATGTCACAGAGTTCAATTCCGTTCGGAATCGGAATTGAATAAACCTCAAAATATCAAGCCCTAGCCGGAGCATACCCCAGCATACTGCCAACTCCCACAGTCTGCACACACCTGACAAATTTAAGACACCACCTCCTTTAAAATTGAGGTGGATTGAATTCTGATTCCGAAAGAAATTGAACTCTCTGACATGGTCGATAAACAAAGTATTATTTATTATATAAAGAGTATTCTTTTGCAAACCAAATATATTCTAAAAAGAAATACCATCACCATTTCCTATAATACTGCGTTTCACATTATTTTATCTATTTGATTAGGGCACTAAAATATTCTTTTTTACATTCCCTAAAGCATTTTTTTGATAAACATTTGGTTATGCCACTAGAATTAAAAACCAAATGGAAAAAGTTTCGTGCAAAAATTTTCTTGGAATTTCCCTAAAAAATGAATTGGGTGTACATAACTTTATAACTTTTATTCTATCTTCAGACCTATTTTTTTTTAATAGGACTTTAGTGCAGTGAGCCGACAAAAATTTTGACGATAAATAGTGGGATCCCGGCTTAAGTCATTAAATTGGGATTGGCTCACAACTTATATTTGGATTTTTTTACTATTCATGTTAGGTTTCCAAAATAAACCATTTTAAAATCCTTCAATTTGAAATATTTCTCTCTGATTATCAAATTTTGCTTAAAGGAAAAAGTTTAATTAAAAATATTTATACTTCAATTTATTTATGTTTTAACTTCCTTTGAATAAACCTTTTAATACTGCTAACATCTAATAATTATGTAAAAATATTTACTCCATTTTGTCTTTAATGAAAAGCTTTTTTAAGTTTTTATATCCCAACAGTTTGTAGTTTTTCTCGTAATAAAACTTAATTAATGAATCAAAGACATTTAGAAAATTAAAACTAACAGATAAAATGTAAGCAAATTTCTTTTTAAAGCTTATTAGAAAACTTAATTAATGTGTCAATAGAGAAGTTCAATTTAATTCAACTAATTTCTTTGACTTTTAAGGAAATAAACAAACCGTTCAAAAGCTTAACTAAAATTATATGAAAGCTCAATTAAAGTTATTAAGAACTGAAGGAGAAGTGTATAAAAATTAAGCCAGAGCTGAACCAAAGCAGAACTAGAACTGAATTAGAATTAAAGTTAAATCGAGCTTAGACCAACTTAGACTTGAACTAGAACTAAGTTGGAAACAAGCTGAAATGCAACAACAACTGAATAAAAGTAGATCTAGAGCTAAACTAAAGCTGAACTTAAGCCGAGCTAGAAATGAGATACAAATAAACTAAAACTGAATCAAAACAGAACTATAAATGAACTAGCATTAAGCTAGAATTGAGTTTCAGCTACAGTAAAACTGGACTATATTTGAACTAGGGATGAGCTGAATCAAAACTGAGCTAGAAATGAATTAGAATTGCACTACAACTAGACTACAAATGTACTGAAATGGAACTAAAACTGTACAAAAACAGAACTAAAGCTGAGCTAAAACTAATTTAAAACTCAAGCAAAAGTGATCTAAAACTGAACTAGAACTTATATGGAACTAAAATAAAATTAAGTTGGAACTTAAAAACGAATTAGAGCTGAGCGGGAAATGAACTAAAGCTGAGGGCAAATTACGGTAGTCACTATGGAACGCTATGGAATTTAAAAACATTTCAATAGATTTCAAATCATGGCAAAATTTTTATTTAGTGGATAATCAGGTAGTCACAACCGATCAGGGGGTCTACTCTGTAATTTGATTTGAAAGAAAATGCTTTATGTTTTATAAACATACATACATTTGTTTTTCATAAGCCTGTTACTTTCACATTTTATTTTTAAGAACATGTACAAATTTATTTAATGAAAAAATCTTTAAGCTCATGAGCTACCTTAATTTTATTTTTACTAAAGGATTTTGTTAGTCCGCTGCTATCACTTTTGTCTACCAAATACACTTTTAAGCCCAAGTTAGTGGGATTTTTTATAACATTTGCTCGTGACGTTTCAGGAGTTAAGGTCCCCGTACTTGCAGATCTACTCAATTCAATATGATCAGACAAATTTTCTAAGTTATTCTCCAAGCTTTCCGTGCTTGTAGTACTAGGAAATAATAATTGTTTTTCCTGAAACTTGGCCGTAATGGTATCAGATTCCCTTGGTACTGCTATGATATAATACATTTTATTGGGATCAAGAATTATTCTCTTCTGGGTTTGTTGTTCGTCCTGCGAGGCTGCTGACTTGGATGCCCGTATTTTATTTTTATTCCAAATTGGTTTTTTAACTGCAGGTTGTTTGTTGATGCTGCTAGAGTTGGAAATTTTCTTAACCAAGTTTCTGATGGATGATGTTATAACAGGCTCATATACTTGTTTTTTTAAACATTTTCTCTCCAAAGGATCTATTATTGTTATATCAACATAATGCAGGGTAAATTTAGTTTGAGTAGAATAATTTATGGTTACAATGAGACAGTAAAGTAAAATCTGCAAGTGAGATGTTCTTAAAATGTATGAGTTGGCCTGCTCATTGGGAAACATGGGATAGCCACGGCTTTGGCAATCATACATAAAGAAGCCATAGCTGGTATCCAGTGTTAATCCAAAGACCAGTGTACGATTATTGCATTGCATCAAACCAAACTGGTATTGGCTAAGAAACCAAGAAAGTGCTCTAGCCAAATTGAATTGCTTTAAGCCATAACGAATGTACAAATGTCCGGTGATGACTTCTTGTATTTGTACCTTGTATGCATCTCCATTAAAGTTATATAACTGATTTAAATGGCTAAGTTTAAAATTTTTATTCGTAACACCGAGCTTTTTCAATAGCTCCTGATACTTATTGACTGCATTAGAAGTAATTGTGTCTAATAAATCTGGAGACCATGCCTCGAAATCTACCTTAAGGGCGGCGCACAAAGCAAAAATACAGCTCAGTAGCTGATATCCTTCCATGCCTTTTATAGTATTCCTATAATAATCCGTTTGAAAGGATATGGATCCAAAGAGCGATAAAAGACAGTTTGGTATTTCAATTTCGTAGTTATCTTCCTTGTCTCTAGTCTGATTTATGCAATTGCTAAATGTCAGCCGACTCCACAAAGGCATTTTCTTTTGTCCTTTTATCCAATCAGCATTTTCGTCACAAGTGAGTTGATTATCCTTCTTGTCTAGGTTCTTATATTGACATACCGTGGGAAGGTCACTCAATTCAGTTTTAAGTTGACTTATAATGTCCGTCATTTTTTTAATATTTATATTTTTTTTAATATTTTTTTTAAAATTTAAAATGTTAAAAAAACTAATAATTTTAATTTAATTTTTTTTATGAAATTGTCAACTACATACAAATTTTGATTTTGTGTGAGAGAGAAGAAAAAAAACATAGAAATATATAATGTGTGTATACCTGTCCTTTTTCTCATTACAAAATCTATGGGTCAGGTTTATACGAAGCAAAAAGTTGCAAATAGGGTTGATAACTTTCGGCCTTATGTGTAATAAAAAAAATTGCATAAAGTTTGCATATGAGTGATAAAATTCAATATGGTCTTGACGAGATTTGTCATACAATTTTACATTAAGAGTCGAAATGCAATCGTGAGTTAAAAGTACACTATGCGTCAATTTTTAAAGTCAAATTCTACGGAAGAACTAGTTAAAATCTTGTTTAACTTCGTCAATTATGCTAACTTCATAGCAGTTTTTCATTATGCATCACACCATTTGTGTTTACACGTGTTAGTTTGAAAAGGTCAATATACTCAAACTTTACGACCAATTGAGGCTTTTTTCGAAAATTTCGTTAATCAGTCGGCTGAACGCATATGAAAGGGTCTAGAAAATTGTAGCCTAAATAAAATAAATTTTTAAAGGAAACTTTTCTTTTATTTTAACTTAAGAAGTTACAAATGATTACATATCATGCCATAAGTGACAAAAAAGCTTAAGCGACATAATTTTCGAACTTAATTTTTTCCAAAATATATTACTTGCTATTGTAAATGATCGGTTATGGCTCGATATGAACTATAAATGAAACTGTATATGGGCGATTCCGCAAAATATCACGTAAGATTTCACGTGCGTTGACGAATCAATTAAGCTTGTATATCAGATTAATGCGGTTGGATTTTTCCTTATATTTTGCCAAAAGTAAAGTCTATTTACGCTTTTCAAAAATACGTAAAGAAAACGAGAACAATTTTAGTAGTATATGAAAAACAAGCTTAATTGATTTATCAACGTACGTGACATTCTATGGAATTGCCCATACAAATATGAACTAAGTACAAATCACACATTTTTAAAGCATATCTATTTTTTACAGTTGCACTGAAGTGAAAAAATTATTTTGTTATGTTCGAAATTTCGAACATGCTGCAAAGGCTACACACTTCAGTGTTCTGATTAAAATTTTTCAACAAAATCTAAATCAAATTATTTTTAGTGAAATTTTCCATATATCACTGATGTTAGCTATTTTCGACATTGCGAATATATGTATGTAATTTTGTGTTTTTTTTTATCAAAATTTTTTTGATATACCAAAATTATACATAACAGCAAAATTAAATATTTCTTATGAAGTATTTCGCGTTTTCGTACATATATATTCGAAATTTCGAACGTCCCCTAAAATTAAGTAGTTTAGGAATTTTGAGTGGTATTTTTTAACAAAAACAAAACTGAAATATGTTTAGTGAAAATTGCGGAAAATCAATCTTCGAAATTTCGAATTTGCTTAAAAAAAATATACGAAAATTATGTTTGATAAAATAAGATATATGTACAGATATGGAATTTGGAACTCATCTTCGAGTTTTTTAATTCAACAAAGTCAGAGTGACAATATTTTCAGTGAAAGTTACCTTGCATTACTAATGCAAAGCATCTTCGAAATTTCGAATTTCCTTATGTATTGGCAATTTTTATTGCAGCAATTCTTGAATATGTGTGAGAGTGTTGAAATAGAAATATATACTTTTTTTTTTCCTCTCTCGCTCTTTTGCACTCAACAATAAAAAGTTGCTGCAACAAAAATTGCAAGTCTGGACGAGGACTAACTGATTTTGGAATTTCATATATTATTGTTAAGGCAAGAGTTTTTAAATAAAATATTATTAAATTAAATTTTGAATTTACTAATTAAAGCTTCTGGAATTATATTTTTTAACATATTTTAATTTTAATAATTTATTTTTCCAGAAATTCTGAAAGGAGACGAGTTGATGGACGCATTAGAAGCATATCGAAAAAGTCGCAATAAAATTCCTTTCCTGAACTCTGGGGCAAGTCTTCTTGCATCACGGGTACTTCAGTTGCAGAACAAATCTTGCGAAGAAAATCTCTTTTTAATTGAATATCTTCATCACTCTTGTGATCGGGATCAACTAAAGGTTTAATGGGACTTTTTTCCACTTGCTCCTTTGTAATGTTGTGAAGTTTGCGTCGATATTTTTTGGTGTTGTTTTTACTCTCAATTGGCTTTGTACAAACAAGATGTTTAGCTTTAAATAATTTTATGTTCGAAATTCCTTCTGTTAGTGGTCTTTTTGCAATCAGTATTGAAGTAGTTTGGGAAATTCTACTGGGAATAGTTTGTTCACATTTTGAAATACAGCTATCCAGAGACTTAAGTTTGAATTTTGTTTGACTCGGCTGAATTAGTTTAATGTGGACATTCCAAAGATAAAATTCAGCTTGGCGGGGCACATTTAATGTAACAATGAGGCAGTAGAGTAAGACTTGCAAATGATTCGTTCTTAGCAGGTAAGGAGCTGAGACATTGTTAGGAAACAGTGGATAATTTGAGGTTTGGGCATCATACATAAAGTAGCCGCTTCTGGCACCATCTATAAAACCAAAACCTAAAATGCGCTCACAACATTCCAATACACCAAATTGATAAGAATTAAGGAAACGTTTTAAGGCTAAAGCCAAGTTTGGCTTATTTTCAAGGTTTAAGCTGTATAGTTCACCCTGCTGTACATTTTTCAAGGAAATCTTAAAACGAATGCCTTCCAGGCTGCATTTTGAGTCAAGGTTTCCCAGCCGAAAGTCTTTGTGATAACCACCCAGCTTTTGCAAACTTTGTTTATAGAATTTTCGTCCATTATCTCTAATGCAATCCATTAAATTAGTATTCCATATATTTAATCTCATTACGCGAGCCGCACATAAGGCCATAATTGTTTTTGCCATATAGGATTTTGAAAAGTTATGTGGATTTCGGTGTTTTCGCTTGTGTGCCCACAGAGACCACAAACGCCCATTTATTTCAATGTTATAGCTTTTAGTCATGGACATGGGCAATTTGCGCTTAAAGCCGCTAGTATTGATTTCATTAAGACGACTCCATATGGGTGTTTTGTCTTTTAGATCTAACAGCCATTCAATGCATTCCGAACTTGTGTCATGTTTGTTATTGAGTTGGCTCTCTTGACATGGCAAAGGTATCATCGACATCTTTAGATAATCATTAATGGATATGAATTTGTCACTTACTGAGCCAGACATTACTTGAAGGGATTTTCTACAGAGAATTTTTATTGTTATAGTTTTTCTTTTAACTAAATTTAGCAAAAAGTATTTTTTTCTTAAATGTATTGACAATTCAATGGAAATGTTGTCAACAAACTTAAACTTTTTGTCAGCTTAAACTACAAAAATATGTACTTACGAGGGTAGATTCCAAGTTGAATTTTTAGACTAAAAAAACTAAAATACATCTCATTCATGTAGCCTTGTATTCATAAAAATAAGTAAAATATAATAATAAAAATTATAAAATAAAATACACATTCATCCTAACCAAATGAAACACACTTTTGTTTAATATTAATTTTGCATGGAAAACACAAAAAGAAACAAACGCTACACTTTTACTTGTGTTAAATGGCAATTCAACACCTGAGTAAACTGTTTCCATTTTATTGCGAGTGAGTTTAAAATGTAAACTTTGTTTAAGCCACATGCTGCATTCGCCATTTTCCATTTTCAGTTTAGCGTGGAAAGCAACAGCATTTAACCGGCATAATGGTTAAACTACAAATATTTCTAACACTTGCATTTTGGTTTGAACATTTTAACATCGACATCACCGACATCAGCCGCAGCTGTTAGCGATACTAATGAAATCAAATTGCTGGATTTGTTGGCGCAACAGGACTTGGAGCTGTGTTAGTTACTTTGCTGAAAATAATGAACTGGCTCAATCAGTTTGTGGTTCACTGTGTAATATAATGAGACACGATGATGGTTACTGTAGCCAAAAGACTGAATGTTTGTATATAAATACTGGTGAGAGTTTTAGTTAACAAATATTTTTATAAAGTCTGATGTAGTTTAAATAAATATTTAAAAAGATTTTGGTTCTCTTGGGTGTTAGATATTCAATAAAATAAACATTCATTCAGAAAAACTTTTCCTGCAAGATGTAAATTGTATAACATTCATAAGGCTCAAGTACTTTCCTTTAACTTCTAAGCGAGGAGAAAAAACTAGTAACTCTTTTATAGAAAGTCAGAAATTAAGAAAATAAAACCATGATAAATTATTTGAATATATGTTAGGAACTTATAATTATATATAATTATTATAATTATTGGGGTGCCCCTGTGGCTGAGTGGTAGCGATGCTAGCTTCTCAGCCCTGAGGTCGTTGGTTAGATTCCCACCATAGGCCCTGGGTGTTTTCCGCAGACAAGCTAATCGCTTCGCGGGTTGTGTTAGTTAAAAAAAAATTATGTAGAGTTAGCTAGACCTTCTCAGGATTCTAACGCCTGCAACTGAAAAGCGGAAGTGATATTTTGAGACAAAAAAATAAGATAACTTTTAAATTATTCTTAACATACTCTTAGGGGCGATTTATGTATTTAAGCTTGTGTGTGTTTTAAACTGCTTAAAGTGGCACCTTAAGACAAGCAGAGTTGTTCTTTTTATGAAAACAGCTAAAAAAACTATAGAGCCAAAATAGTGAAAATAATGCAAACTAGAAAATATAATTTTTCACAATTTCATAAAAAGTTTCTATTAAGTCTATTATTTTTCGTATTTATATTTTACTAACCAAAGTGCAAGTTTATTGTTGGACTTATACAATTCCCTTTTAAAACAGTAATAAGCAAAATATGCTGATATATTTTTTTAAATGTTTTTCAATTAATTTTAATAGCTTATTGCTATTAAACATTAACTATGATTTTCTGAAATAGAAACTTAAAGTTTAGCAAACACTCTCTTTCCTTAAATATGCAAATAATACAGTATATACTCAGTAATTAATTTAAGTTGCAGGGATTTGTGTGACAAAAGATATAGACTCATAAAAAAAGTAAGAGAATCTGTTTTATTTTACCATCAGTAAGAAGATTTTTTTTGCTAGCCATTTTTCCATGATAAATTATAAACGACTTTGTGCATATTTCTTGCGAATTTTTGCTTTTTCATTATATACATTTTAAGCATGCTAAATCAGTATTATCCCTTAAGGTATTACTTATTCTCTTAACGAAGAAAAAGTAGACTGAAAGAAAAGAAAACAAATAAAACAAGATATGCTGAAGAAGTTACAGAATATAGAAATATGCAGCTATTTAACTAATTGTAATAATTCTTTTTTAAAATTTTCTAAAATGCTTCCAGTTAAACAGTTAAAAAGGAAGAGAATAAAATTTAAGGACAACAAGTGGATACACTCAAAGAAATTTTTTTAATTAGAAAAATATGAAGAATTAAATATAGATTTATATAATTTTAAGCCATCGCTACCTTCGTCACCGTGTCTCTCTTTCTCTCAATTTGACTCTCAGTCACCCTCTCTCCTCATTCACCACGGCTACGTTTCTCTCAGCAATTTTATTGTTTATTCGACTGTTAAGAGTTGCCTTCTTGGCTGAGTAGAGTGATATTTCTGAAAGTTTGCAGACGTGAGGTGCCGTGGGAAGTAACAAGAAGAACTATCCAGCCCTCTGCACATTTCCATTTGATGCATCATATTTACTCTCAATCATTTACTCAATCTTGACTGGATGATATGAAATTCTTTTATTCTAGCAAACTGTTTTACTCGATATCTCTATTCTGTTGATGAAACTTTTGAAAACCCAAAGGAAGCAATCGAAAGAAAGATCAGTAATGAACTCCAATAGCTTTCGTATGTAAAATAGAATCAGAATTATTTATTCTGATTTGGAAAAGGTTTACAGAACAAAGTTTGTGTGGAGATTTAATTATAGAGTATTTACACCTGCATGTAATAAAGCAGATTTCAATTAAAGTCTTTAATAAAATCCATACCGTTTACATCATTATGTTTGTCCTTTAGCAAGACGTCGTATCCAAACTAAAAACCATTGACCAAAAATTTTCCTAAGCTTTAACCATACAATTGCAATATAGCTAATTCACACACCTTTTTAAAAATATCGGCATGTTTTTAAGTGTAATTTTGAAAAAAAAACCATAATGGCATCTGTAAAGCTTAAATTAGACGTGCCATAGCCATAATGCCATAGCCATAATCAAACCAAATTACAATTGGTTTCTAGGGTAATTGCTATGGCAATATGGCCAGTCACCTATAATGAAATACAGTATTGCCTGTTTGGCTGTTTTCTATGGTTATGGCATGTCTGATTGAATCTTAAGTTCTGCTAAAAATTAAATAGATTTTGTTTTAAATGGGAAATCTACCCGAAGTCTATCAGATTTTGCTCCAAATCTCGTAAGTAGTGAATTTTTCTCAGATATAAACTCACTATTAATAAAGCCATAAGTGCTTTTAATTTGAAGTGAAACTGATACAAAAAATAATCACTTAAAAATTTCAATTTAAGTTTTGTTTATAAAAATTATTAAAGCTTTGGCTTTTTAAGAAAAATTTTTTATGAAATATTGTTTTAAAAATCCTTTATAATCCTTAATAAATTTTATAAATAAGACTGTTAAATGTTTAGAAGTTTAACAAACAATTTGATTGGTTCAATTAAACTTTTCTTATATATTAATTAATTACAAAAAAATCAATTAAAAAGTGTAATTGTGGCAATAATTAACCCTCTTATGCAAAAACGATTTTTAAACTTAAAGTTGATTTTTTTTTTTTTTTTTTGAATGCATGATTTTTTATTTATTGTATCTTCATATATGAACTAACAATAAGTATTCAAATCTTAAATCTAAAAATATAATTAGGCCCGACCAGTGTCGGACATAAGCTTAGTAATAGTTATATATAATACATAAGTAGTGATAGTCAAAAGGAAAAAAATAAAGTATTTTCAAGAAGTCCCATCTGGAGTGCTATGAATAAGAGCCCATGTGTCCCTCTTTTTTAGGCGGATGTGCCCAGTAAAGTTCAAAATATTACGGGCAAGCGGATTAGGATGTGACTCGAGTTTTGTTAAATATTTGCCAGCGTATTTTGCAATTTCTTCAGTCACTAGTGGCATATTTAAATCACGATGTATATTTGAATTTTTTATATACCATGGAGCCAATGTTATTAAGCGTAAAATTTTGTTTTGCCTTCGTTGGATTCTCTCGACATTAGAAGCTGAAGCAGTGCCCCATAACTGTATTCCGTAGCACCATATTGGTTTCAAAATCGTCTTGTATATTAAAAGCTTACAATCTAGACTGAGTGAAGAATTTCTACCAATCAGCCAATGTAGCTGAGTTAATTTCAGTTTCATTTGTGTTAGCTTTGAGTCAATATGGGGCTTCCATGTAAGCCGTCGATCAAGGTGTATACCAAGGTATTTTACGTGTGAATGTTGAAGAACAACTTGATTGTTGATTCGAATAGGGGAACAAGTATCTCTTCGCAGGGTAAATGTTACCTGGACACACTTTTGCTCGTTTACTTTGATTCTCCATAAATTTAACCATAGTTCCAGTTGTGTAATATGTTCTTGTAGATATCGGGAAGCCTCGTGAGGGTTTTCGTGCATACTAAGGCAGGTTGTATCATCGGCAAACGTAGATGTATGAATATTGCTGCTCAAAGGCATATCACAAGTGTAAATCAAATACAAAACTGGCCCCAGTATGCTCCCCTGTGGCACACCGGATGATATAGATTCGGGCACACTCATGAAGTCTCCTTCCACAACCGTAAACTTCCGAGTAGTAATATAACTTTCTAATAGCTTCAGAAAATTTATTGGTAAATATGATTTCAATTTTAAAATAAGACCTTCATGCCACACTTTATCAAATGCCTGAGAAACGTCGATAAACAGCGCAGAACAATACTTCTTTTCTTCAAATGTTCTTCTTATAAATTGAACCAATCTATGAGTTTGTTCGATGGTGCTATGCTGACTTCTAAAACCAAATTGATGGTCCGGTATGCACACATTACTAACTAGAATTGGGGACAATTTTGTCATGAGCAGTTGATTTAACAAACGAATTTTGTATGGCAAAACCGGTTTTAAGGCATGCTTTAACTTTAACAATCGCTTTTTGCATAAGTGCTTAATCTTTAAATTAATTTTTGTTTTTGTTTTTCACTTAAGGATATTGATTGGGGAAATATTTTGTTCTGTTTAAAGATTGTCAGGCGAAGGATCAGCCAATTTTGAAATATTATTAACTGGCCTGGCCTTAAAGCCACATAATTTGAATGTGCATAAAACTCTCATCAAATCGTTTTTCTTCAGGTGTCCTAGAAGCAAAAAATATTGCTGGAAATATTGTTTATTTTTTTCTTAGACTTGAAGTAGCAAGACAGTGGGAGTAATTCTTGAAAATCTATGGCGAAAAGCAAAAACTGCTTAAGTCAAGATAAGCAGATTTTGAGTAATCTGCATATTTGAAAGTACCCTTACTGAAAATCTCAATTACTTAGTGTGGTGTTTCAGGAAGTTATAGCACTATGACTTGCGACTTATCTTTTTTAGACTTCTAATCTTATATGGAATAATAGCTTAATTCAAGTTATACTTTAGTATACATATTTCAATTTAACTTATATAACTTATAGTGTGCAGAACAATGTTTGCTTAAAACAATAAAGGTTAACAGGGAATTCCGAATTCCGAATTTAATTGTAAAAGAAATAAATTTCTGAAAATCGACTTGAATATTTAAAAGTGCTCTTTTGCAAAACAGTAAAATATGACATAAGCACTTTTTCCTTATTGCCACAGAAATATGTACTGTATCTTAATCAAATATTATTTTTTAATAATCACATTATGAATATAAAAAATATTTAATTCGATTTAATTTTATTTAAATTCTTTTTAATGAAGTAGATAAGTCATTTTCAGAATTTCATAAAATGATTTTTAAAATGGCAGGTATGAATATGAATACTTTAAAATATATTAAAGTAAAAACTCGTAAAGCATTAAGGTTTCGTTCTAACGTCGCTTTTCACAATGTGAAAAAGAGTGAACTTTAACTGCAAGTCCTTTATATAAAACTTGACATTGAAGTTCCTGTTTGATTTTAATTGCACAGTGTGACAAAGGCCGTTAATTTAACAAGATATTTAACTTGTTTGCTAAATAATTTAATACGTACATTTATATACATAAAGTTATTTCTTTAATTATGAATAATCTGCTGTAGATAATTTTTAAATATTATCCTTATTTGTAGTGTTAATAACCATCGTTTACCTATTTAGTCCTTAGCTTTGGTTTGAGTTTATGGCTAGAACAGCGACATAATGTTTTGCCTACAACTCCTACACGGGCATTTATATGCATTTATGTGGAAAAGAGAATATAATTAAAACAAAGCAAAAAAACTATTTTTTCCAGCATCGTGCCCTGAGAAAAATAAACCAAAAGCAAAAAACAAAGACAAACAAGAGGAAGCTAAAGTTATTACTAAATTTTCTCATTGTACATAATTTTAGCTAAACAAGTAAATGTTTTGTTAAGCACACATATAGGAACAAGAAAATATTTAGCAGGAAAAGTGTATTGGCAGACCTATGAAGTGCATGTGTGTGTGTGTGTATGTGTCCTCGCTTATTAACGTTAATTTTATTAGTCTGAACAAATTCAAGCACATCAAAAAATATTCATATTTTTGTTGGCATCCACTTCTTGCTAAAATATTGCAAGCTTTGTTTGTTATTGTTGGTGTTGTTGCTCTCACTTATTAAAAAAAAGTATTTTTTTACTACAATTGCAAAGTTTTTTTAAATATATTTTTAAAACAAAAAAACCACATGTAAATAAATTTGGAAGGATATTGTAGTGCAGCATGTAAAGGACCAAATAAAATGTTGCCATTTATCAAATTCTTTTTAGTTTGGTGGTCATATAAAATAGTTTACAGTGGTCGGACTTAGTTTCTGGTAGTGTTTGTCTGATTAGGAATGATTTTATCATTATTATATTTATAAGCTAATTGACGATACATTTTTTGATTCACTTTGATTTAACAAAAAATAAACTGTTGACTAAAAAATACTTTGATAAAAATTTCTTTTACGGAATTAGTTTGATAATTTTTTTAACTTCAATAATATCTAGAAAAAGCACAAAATTCCGTAAAAAATTTTTTCGTAAAAGATTTTAATAAACATTTTTTTTATCAAAAATTTATCATAGAAATCAATTCACTGTGAATACATACCCTGCAGAAAATGGAACTGACACAAGACTAGTTACGTGATCGGTGCACAACTGTTAGGGACCAGTCCAAGTTCTAACACTTACATGGGGATGGCCTAGGATGGGATTAATTGATACTTTGTATACACCTTGTTGTCACTAAACTATCCCAGAGGGACCTATTTGATGTAAAATAATATAGATTACATATACATGTCATTTTGACATTTAACTGTAACAATTAACACTTATAAATTTGTCTATTGTTACAAATGCAATGACATTTTATTTTTAATCTGAGAGAGAGATTTGAACCGACAACCTCGTGCATGACAGACTTGCACCACTACCACTCGACCACAGGGTCACTCATATTTCAAAAGTATAAATACCAGTTAAACTTAGGTTAATATCTAGGTATATTTACGTAACTGGTTCCAGAGTCATATTGGAGGGAACAATTAACATTACATTTACACTATTTGATAGGTCCTGTATTCAACCACACCAAACATGTTCCGTGCCGTTTACTACAATACAAGACCAAGTCCAAATTACATTGGCTTAAGAACAAGACGATACATCACGTAAATGGTGGTAAATGGTGATTATGTAACCATTTAAACGATATATTTTTTTTCACTATACACTACTCCATACTTTTGATAACACTCACAGTTTATAAAGTCATAGGACGAGTACGTTTAGGTCAATTGTCACCAAATTTTCTGCAGGGTAGAATAAATTACTTTTTCCTTTTGTTTTATTTTAATTTAAGACATACATATTTTATTTCTACCACAGTAAATCAACATCATTGTACATTAATTATTCTTACTTCAAGAGTCCTCCCATAAATTAAAAAAAAGCAACAAACATGTTGCCAAAATTGTGCCAAAAAACAAACTTATTGCTTGCTCTTAGTATAAAATGTAATAATGACTAAAAATGTCAACATTTGTAAAAAAATTTTGAAAATAATGTTGTCGTTATTTTTATAAACAATATTATTTTTGTTGTTTGGCATATTTCCATTTTTTCCCAAAAATGAGTAGAAGGTATCATTGCGGCCAAAAAAACCACAATTATTGATATGTGTTTTTATTAAAAGGAAAATCGTCAATTATTTTTTTACGTCCCTATTAGACTGTGAAATGTAACAATGACTGTAGGTAATTGGTAGACATTTGTTAAAATTGTAGTAGATAAAAATTTTGTATTTTGTTAGAAAATGCAACATATATAATTAAGCAAACACATTTTTGTATTAATTGCTTGTTGGAATTTAAAGTTAAATTAACATAAGTAGTTTTTTTTTAGCAATTTCTATACATTTCACAAAGTACTTGTTGTAAGCACATGTGTTAAAAGTATTTTAAACTTCAGTTTCTTTTATATACATTCTTTTTGGTATTAAATGCAACCATCTGTGTTCAAGGACTATGAGTAAACTTTTTATGCTGCTTAAATGTTCGTGTTGTAAGAAGTTAAATTGAATACTTAAATCGAACTTATAATAAAATTTTAAATCCTTTTGTAACATGATTGGAAACATCATTCTTATAGAGAATCTTACATTATCAAAATGTTTCAAATTTTGAAAGAAATAAAAATAATATCCAACATTAACTTATGTTATGACGCTATTTGATAGCTAAAAAACTATTTTCCCCATACTTGAACAATGATTAAATGTTAAAAGAACAATAAGAAATTGTAAAATGAAAAAATTAAGGCAGTCAGTTGTGTGAAAAAACTTTAATATGAATATGACCTTTAAATCTATTGTGATCTAGTACTCAAAAACTTAAGGCCGTATAATTCCCTAAATTTCTTCTCAATTTTTTTTTCTCACTTACTATTGGCATAGAAACGGTAATAGTAATATACTGTGGCCTTGGCCAGATGCGTATGAGTGATATCCCGATATGAGAATATTTAATATTAATCATACGTGATCGGCTTTGCCCACTAGAGTAAAAGTCTGCGTATGATTAATATTATTTATTTTTGTATTTTTGTCCCTATTGTGAATATTTTATAAAATCGAGTAATTTTGCTACTTTCAGAGCAATGGTAAATCTGCTTGTTATATTGATAATACAAGTGCCTTAGGTGTATATAATAGGTTTGTCCCAACGACTTGTATTGAAAACAATAATAAAATAAGAATTTTCTAAATTTTCCAAGAAGTTTTAATGTACTTCCATTTAAGGCCTCATTCATAACACATGTATTGATTTGTAAAAGGTTTATAAAGGTTCTATTTGGAATAAATTTCCAAATAGAATTTCTTTTATAAAGCTTTTGTAACACAAATATATTTTCTATTAATATTATAATTTAACTTTAGTGGAATATTTTTAAATTTCGATGGATATGCAATAAAGTTATTCGTACGCAACATGTTTCTTAGATATGTATGCACCTTTAGGTGTTAGATCAAAGAACGTTTACCATTTGTGTTTACTATGCCATAAAGAAATCGCAGAGTTCCTTATTTTTATATATACAAACCTTCTTCCTTATTTTTCTGGCATCTGTTATAGTACTCATCACAATTATTCATTTAGTTTTGTATTTTTAGCTGCAAAACTTTTGTTGAACATTTTTTATTCAACTTTGCCATTGCTATTAAATGCTTTTGTAAATAAAATTATCTCATTGAAGCTCAGACTCCAGCTGACTTTTTATATTTAACCATGTTGATGAGAAAAAATGGAAATTGCAAAATTCAAAATATTATAAACGTTATTTTTATATTCAGCAATACCTTAAGTATTAAAAGTTCCGTGAGAAAAACAGCAAATGAGTTTGAGATAATAAATAATCAAAAATTATTAAAGGTGCCAGCATTAAAAAGGATGAAAACTATTATGAGATTTTGTGTATGTGGCATTTTAGGTTCTGAAAAGCTCAAATAAAATTTAAGTTTTTTTAAAACACATCCGCTTTGGCTTTATTAATAAGTTTTATAAATAAGGCCTCAAATTTCTAGTTTAGTTTGTTTTTGAGACATAATAAATTTTATTTACAACAGGTATGTTTTATTCGAAACATATACCTACTTAATTTTTAAGCAGCTATATCTATAGCTACTTAATAAGTTTATGCACACTTAAATTTGTTCTGAATATTTATACAAAGTTCGAATAAAACATACCTAACCTTGAACAAAAAAAATATTATGGAAGTTGATTTTAAAATTATTGTGCTCTTTCTTACTTCAAAGTTATAAACAATCAACTTTGGTTCAGACATCTTTTAAGAAGTTACACTCTAAGTAAATAAATTTAAGTTTATTGTTTATTTTTGAAAATTCAGTACAACTCACTGAAACTTCAATATGTGGGATGAAAGCTACAAGCACAGCACGCAAAATACTATAATGTTTTTCTTGTCTTCGCCACTTCAGTCTTGTTGAATCTTGAGTGGTTAATAATGATGCCCAACAAACAAAAGAAGTTGATATAAAAGCTGTAACAAGATTGTTGTGAAACAAACAGTAAATACTTGATATACATTTTATATAGTTTGAAAAAATCGGTGAATAACATTTGTTAAATTTGAGTTTTGTTTTTTTTTTATTCGCCTCCAATCATTTAATTGAAGATTTTTGTAATTTGGAAAATATTTATTATTTGGCCGCTGTTAGTTAGTGTTTATTGGGTATAACATTATTGCATACTTTGGTGTATATTTGAGTCTTAGTTTCTTCAACTTCAGTTATAGAAATATTCATAACATTTTTGCAAACCGCAATATTATCAAAGTTAAGCATATTTGTAAATAACTTGAAAACTAAACATAAAGATAAAGATTTAAGAAGTAATATCTGCTGCACTCAGTGAAAAATTAAGTAATATTTTAGTTGAAAAAAAAACCAACCAGAAAAAAATTGCCAAAACGAAAAATAGCAGCAGAACTAAAAAAAATTTTAAAGCTTAATAAAATCGCCAAAAACCGGAAAAATTTCCAAAACCGAGAAAAAACGCCAAAATTAAAAAATCGCCATACAACAAAAAAAATCGTCAAAACTAAGAAAAAGTGATAAAACTAAAAAAAACTTAAACTAGTCAAACAAGTTCTTTATATTCAGCCTTATTCCAGTCGCCAACATCGACATCACGTCAATATAATAAAAAAATGGGGTTTTGACTGCTCACTCTAGAGAACAATTTTGTGCTTTTGACAGTCTATTTCTGTTTCCTCAGGTCTAAAAAATAGCATTAGCCTGCCAATAGCATTCAGTTGTTTTCCACAATCGGTAGACAGGTCCCTATTTTTGGTTATTGTATTGAAATAACGTTGACGTTGACAACTGGAATAAAGGTGATTATTTCATTTGATTTAATAAAGTTAAAGATAGTTTTTTATACACCTAGCAAAAAATACATGACAAGTTATGTTTTGAATCATGGGTTCAAGTGATGACGCATTGGTTCGATTTAGGTGAAACATGCATAATTTTTACATTAGCTTGGCATTGGAGATCACATTCGCTTGTAGGTTACATAGAGAAATCACTCGAGCATAAAAACTATACCTTGGCAGCCTTCATGGACATTGAAGGTGCCTTTAATAACATTGATCCAACGGTAATCATTCAGTCTCTCAGGGAGCTGGGGATTGACCGAGGGATTTATCGGCTCATTGAAAATCTGCTTCTATGCAGAACCATCACTTCCACCATGGGAGCAGCCACCATCACAAGGCAGGCCCACAGAGGTACACCTCAGGGTGGTGTGCTGTCACCACTACTGTGGAATGTGACAATCAACAATCTGCTTAGAAAATTGGAATCCTTGAGCATTAAAACCGTTGCATACGCAGATGATGTAGCGATAGCAATATCAGGATTTCACTTAGATACGATATCGCAAAGGCTAGAAACAGCACTAAATGAGGTTAATGCTTGGTGCTCTAGTTGCGGCCTGAGTGTCAACCCGACCAAAACGGAACTAGTACTCTTCACCAGGAGATACAAAGTTCCACAATTCATACCCCCGGCATTGAATGGTACTGTACTTACCATTTCGAAAAGTGCCAAATATCTAGGTGTTGTTCTAGATAGTAAACTCTCCTGGAGGGAAAATCTTCAGGTGAGGATAGAGAAAGCCGCTATGGCAATGTACATCTGTAGGAAAGCAATTGGCTCTACTTGGGGAATAAACCCCAAAGGAGTCGGTTGGATACTAGAGATGGTCATAAAACCTATCCTATTTTATGGGGTCTCGGTCTGGTGGAAAGCACTAGAATCAGCGGGAAACCAGACCCGTATAGAAGGTATTCTACGCAAAGCGGCACTTATGATAACAGGTGCCCTTAGATCCACGCCGACAAAGGCACTCTTCGCTATGCTTTGTTGGCTTCCTGTGGACTTAATGGCTAGAAAACTGGCCCTACATACGGCCGTTAGGCTGAACGCAATAGGCGTATGGAACTATAGACCATGGGGTCACGCTAGCATCCTAAATACAGCAAACAATATACCTAAACCCATTGACTACTGCACTCCCAAACCCTACTTCAATAGGAATTTCAATATCTCTTTGACAGAAGGGTTCTCCCCAGTGGACAGAGCCATGCAGGTTTTCACGGACGGCTCTATACGAAGGGAAAGAGTTGGAGGGGGGATATATATTCCAGATTTTGGAATTGAAATATCCTTCAGACTCCCGGACGAATGTAGCATATTACAGGCAGAAATATCCGCCATAAAAAGAGCAACACACTGGTTGAGTTATTATCGGATACACAATAGTAATATCCAGATAATAACGGACAGCCAACCCGCGATCAAAACCCTTGCAGGTGTATATTCTACATCATTACTTGTCCAAGAATGCTGCACAGTCCTGGATGAACTGGCGCAGCACGCAACCATCACACTATACTGGGTGCGTGGACACGGGACTACTTCAGGCAATATAGTTGCGGATGAACTAGCAAAGAGAGGAACCCTACTCGGGGAAGTCGATGACAATCTCTGTGGGCTCCCTCTGTCGTCTTGCTGGAGACGCTTCGATACTGCCTTTCTTAATTCAGCTCAGGAAAGATGGCGTAATGAGCCTACCTGCGTTATATCGAGAATCCTTTGGCCTCGTCTAGATACTAAAAGAACCAGAAACCTCATTAGCTTTACCAGAAAGCATCTGAGGAATCTCATGGCCACACTTACAGGCCACTGCACTTTCGGAACCCACGCTAAACGTATGGGTCTCCCGTATAATGACTACTGTTACAGCTGCAATGATGAGGAAGAGGAGGAAAGCATTTCGCATCTTCTCTGCTTCTGTCCTGCTTTGGAGGATCTCCGTCTGCACTTCCTTGGCAGAATATCCTTCAATAGCTTGTCCGAGTTATCGGAAATAGGACTTAGAAACCTAAGTCTATACATTAGGAGCAGCGGCTGGTATGGCCGCTAGCCTTCACGGCATGTGTATGTACTAGGCCCTCTCCTTGTCCCACTTTTCACTTCTTCTCTACTCTATTCTCCATCTATATCCTCTCCATCTATATTCTCCCTATACTTCCGGTCTCCCCCCTTATTCTTATACTTTCAACTTACAGGCAGCACAAAGGGATCATCGTATTGGACCCAAGTGAGCTAGACTCCTATATTTTCATTCTTCACTAGCAGCCTGCTAACCTAACCTAACCTAACCTAATGTTTAAATATGATTTAGGGCATGTGGCCGCCGCGGCTGGCTCGAATAAAGCCAATTCTACAGGTCCAATTTTCAACCACTTTTTCGAGCATATGGGGCCGTATGTTGGCAATAACGCCACGAATGTTGGCTTCCAAGTCCCCTAACGTTTCTGGTTTGTTGGCGTAGACGAGCGACTTCACATATCCCCAAAGAAAATAATCCAATGGTGTCAAATCACACGATCTTGGTGGCCAATTGACAGGTGCATTTCGCGAAATTATGCGCTCATCGAATGTTTCCTTCAATAAATCGATTGTGACGTGCGCTGTGTGGCATGTAGCGCCGTCTTGTTGGAACCACAACTCATCCACATTCAAAATCTTCAAAATCTTCCATAAAGTTGATGGACAAAGCTCCAATTGCTGTGCACGGTGGCGAATCGATTCATTCGGGTCCTCTTCAACACTTTGCTCTACAGCGGCAATTGTTTCTTCGGTGCGCACTGTTCGACGTCTCTGCGGATGCGTATTATCACATAGAGTAAACATAGTGCGAAAACGATCCATGGTTAACCGAATTAATTGCTCTGATGGACGATTATGTCGACCATAAAATGGACGGAGCTTGCGGTAAACTTCGCGAACTGAACCATTATTTTCGAAATAAATTTGCACGATTTGCAAGCGTTGTTCTTTTGTCAACCTGTTCATGATGAAATGGCAAACCAAACTAAATATTAATCACTTGACAGCTGACAAAATGGCCGCCAGTTAAAAAAGTGATGCCAACTTAAAGTTCTATACCTCAATAAAAAACACCCTTTATTATCAAAAAAGTGGAAAATAAAAACTATAAGCGTAATAATAAGAAAATATTTTTACCATTTCTAATTTTTATTAAAAAGAAGAAAAAATAATAATATTACATTAAAGATTGTATTGTAATGAAGTCTTTAAAAAATTTTTCTGAGTCATAGGGGCGGTTTTGGTCTAGAAATATTTATTATAATACTTCTATGCTCTGTTGATATAATAAAACTTTAAGTAAATATTTTATGTAATATCGTATTCTCTTTCTCGCTTGATTTTAGTCAAGAGGTGTGACTGAACCTGTTTCTAAAAAATTCAGTTCTTACATTACATAAGTATCCTACTAAAAATTATATTAAAAATATATTTAAGAAATGTCTTAACGCTATTTGTATTAATTTTAAAAATGATTTTATTTATAAATAAATATTTTGTATGTGTGCGTGTCTATTACTTCGATTTGGTCGTCTGGTCTGATAGTCAAACTATAAAAGTTTACTGCTACATTTATTCTTTTGTTTTTAGAGTTTGTTTTTCGTCCTTTAAGTCAAGTACGAGTAAATATCTATAGAAGGTGGGTAATAGGAAGCATGTGTCTGTTTATTTAACCATGAAAAATAAAAGTTTACATTACAAGACTTTTGAGGAAATATGCACACAAGCAAGCAAATTCATGTCAATACCCAGTTGGCCAGTTAGTCATAGATGATATTTAAAGTGGATTTTTTTAAGTGTAAAATACAAGAGAGAATTAAATTTACTGTCTATGATATTAAAGTAGTAATGATGATAACAAAAATGTATTCAACATGTCTTTAAGAAATTTCTATTGAAGACAAAAGGGAGGATATGTGCAGGTAATGGATCGTGCACTATTCCATATTGACGCGGAAAAGAACAAAAATACCATCATCTCGTTCTGTAAACCAATATAGACGGAAACTGCGTGCAAGCAGTCACGTTAAAATTGGGACTGACACCAACGTAAGTAGCATTGTCCTTCCTTAAATCCAAGAAATTTTTTTTTAAACCAATGGCTTTAACATTTGAAAATTATTTTGGACATATGGCCAGCGCGGAGAGCGCATTTTTGACTTATTATTTGGAGAAAACCTTTGGAGTATTGCTGGTCATATGTCATAAACTTCACAAACAACGTTGGCGCCAAATGTATTAATTCTTACTGGCTTATCAGCAAGAGTCAGTGACGTCACAGGAAAAAGTCTAGTGGTGTCAAATTGCGGGACCTTAGAAGATGAATGAGTGGTTCGTTTCTCTAGTCAACAAATTGTTATTTCAATAATTCGATGGTTGCGCCGTATGGTAAGTTATCCCATATTGTTGAAACTTAATCCTGTCCTGATCAATGAATCCATATTTTCAAACAAAATTGTATTAATCATAATATGGTAACGATGTTCATCGACCCTAACGCAAGCTAATCCAAACGGTATGTACTGAGATCTTTAGGGTGTGTTGTGGATTGGCTTTAATTCATTTGATTACGTAAAAATCAAAGCGAAAATTGATGACAGCTTTTCCAAGTAAATGAGAATAATTTGATGGCATTTTCCCAACTTCAATTTATTATTGATGACCAAAAAAAAGTAAATTCAAGAAGTTTTGGTTCACAATTTTACCTTTTTGCGTGGAGACTTCAAAAACAACTTAAGCAATTAAACAAATTAAATAAAATTTAACGGATCTAATATTAATAGTGTTAAATTTGAGGCTTGTTTGTAAAAAGCTTTCCGTACAGTGCGTTGCAATAAAGTAAACCAAGTCACGAATTCTACTTCATTTGAAAAATGAATTAAATTTTGAAGCTGTGCTTAGTAGACATTTTTTTTGATTATTTTAGTTCGCCGATAATTTTGCTACACAGTACCGATGAAGGAGAGTGCTCTGATATTACAAACTTTTCCCACGACAACTGATACACAGGACAGTAATGAACATAAGAAAAATCCTAGGAGGCTAGTGCATCCTCCATGATGTCTTGCTGATATGATCAACAATGCACTACATAAAAACATTTTTACACGCACTAATAAATAGAAGTACATACACAAAATAACCGGCACCAATACATGTATATAAGTGAGCATGAATATTTAATAAGATATAAAGAAATGCCAGGGCCAATCAAAAAGGACCTTTTTAAACGTAAACAATAAAGAAACTTGTAATAAATCTGTTTTAATAAGAAGCATGATTTTATGGCTTCAGAATTATTACATATTTTGCGATTTTATTTTCTGCCAGATTGCAGACCACCATTCGTCTCAAAAAAGAGAAACTGGCTAGGTCATACCTTCAGAAAAAGTTATGATGACGTCACCAGGAAGGCTGTCTTAGGGATGGTAGTTAAACCATCTTCAAGACAGCTGACGCAGAGGAATACCAACAAATACGTGGAGGCGCCAATTTGAATCCGAGCTACGTAGCGCTAAAATAACGTGGAAATAATAAAACAAACTAGAGCAAGACGGAGTCCAGTGGAAAAGTTTTGTAATGGGCCTTTGTTCCACCTAGGAATACCAGGACTTAATAATATATTATTAGATACATTCTGTCAGCCTATAAAATATGTTTAAGTTTTTCTTTTTTATTAATAGGGCACTTACTATATTTCGAGCTAAATAAATAAAATCTATTTTGTCCTAGTTTTGTAGCAAATCTTGTAAAAATTTAATATTTTGAATTATTTCTTACTACTCTGTACAACATATTTATAAAAAAAGATGAGTGAATTAGCAAGGGTTTCTTTCTTCAAAAGGTGTGTGAATTGGCTATATTGCATTTATTTGGTTGTAGTTCCTGTTAATGGATTTTGTTTCGGATAAAAAATCTTGATAAACGGTATAGATTTTCTTAAAGATTCTAATTAAAATCTTTTAGATTTTGTGCAGGTGTAAATGCTCTTAAACTTATAAATAAAGTCGATTTTATTAATTTAAATTGTATGCAATATTCTTAAGTTTGTTTTTTAGCTTAATATATAAATAAAGTCGATTTTAAAAATTAACAGCCTTATTTAAAAAAAAATATTATGGTTTTCTAAAGGCTTAATAAAGCTTTTCTTATGGAAATCTATTTTATAAACCCTTTATTAAGCCCTAATAATTTTAATTAATAGCTAGATTTTGAAATAAAAACAAACACTTTTCAGACTTTCCTAAAGCAAGTGTGTCGAAATATAAACAATAACAATTTGTAACAAACTCATACACTTACATTGTTGCAACTTTTAAACACACACATACTCGTGCAATGAATGATTTAATAAAAAAAAGGGAGAAAACTTTTAAGCTGCAGGAAAAAAATACGTTGGTAGCTTTAAGCAAAACTACACTTGTTTAATTTTTCCACTAGATTTGTGTTTAAAAGGGCTGCAAATAAACTTACAAAAAAAAAAAGATATAAAATATTTTGTTAACTGCAAAATGCAACAATATTGTGCAAGAGATTTTTAATAAAAAAGTATAAAAATTCATATCCATTAATTTATATTATTTATTGAAAAGTTTTTTTTTTTGTGCAAATAAAACCACTTTTGATTTCCGTTACTTCCTTAATCTATAACTTTTGTGCTTTATAAACAATTTTCCAATCAATTTCACTAAATTACCTAACGAAGCAAAATAACCATTTGATTTTACATTGATTATAACTCTGTTAAATGATAGTTTTTATGTGTTCCGTTCCTAGCAAAACTTCTTGACTAATGTTTAAAGTTTGTTGTAAAATAAAAAAATAAAAGCAGTAATTAAGGATGGCGAATGCGTTAGCAAGCAAAATGATTTAAAGAAATTATGTTTTCTTAACTTGCAGAGAAAATTAAAATGAATTCAAGTGGTTATAATTTTCTAAGTCAATGAATGATTTATAAATTAGCAACAGGAGCATTTAAGTTGTTAACTCTGATTAGCACTGAGCAAGGATTTTGTGGAAATGAAACTAAATTAAATTAAACTTTAAGAAAGTGATAGTATATATATATTTCATCCTTTAACTCCTAGAATAAATATAAGGCCGTAATAAACAAATGCGATTAAGCTCTATCTATATTTAGACGTTTAAATTCGCTCCAACTTCTTCCGCAGTTTCTTAGCTCGATAACAATGTGCCTCTTCCAAGTGTTGCGTGAACATCCAGATCTTCTACTGCCTTGTGAATTGAATTCGACAGCTTTTATTGTGATGTCGTCTGGTAGCTTTCTTAACGTGTGGCCTTCAGCTATAGGCCGCTGTGTGGTTCGAAACCATAGGTAGCTATTAAATATTGTTTCTGGCCAAAATACGCAAAGAATGCGCTGGAGTTAGCGATTTACGAAAACCTGTGAGTCTCAGAGGTTCCAGCTTTCACAGCCATGCAACAGAGTTGACTTAACTTTGGAGTTAAACAGAAGTATTTACGTTCAAAGTGAAATATTCGCCGATCTTCAAATTTTGTTGAGTGTGGCAAATGCTTGTTTTGCTTTGCTAAGTCTGTGAGGTATATCTTGAGAAAGTGATAGTAAAGGGAGATAACAGATTTTAAAGTAAGAAAGCTTAATTATTTTACACATCCGCAATGGCGCGTATTTGCAGCGCCTTTAGTCTGAAATAGCTGCACTAGCTTTTGAAACTGTGTATTCATTTCTGTTTGCAACTAATGCACTGCACCAATGATTCTGCTAGAATACTGAGGATGTAGATACATATACAACGTAGTTGGTGACCGTTGATATTACCATGTCTGCCTTATGCATTTAATTATTATTAATATAAGTTTCTTTTCTAGTGCAGAAAAACTATTTAATACTTAATAAAAATATATGTAAATATACTTAATTTCATAGAACCGTAGAACAGCAGCTTTTCATAATTACGAAATATCCAGCTAATTCGCAACAAATTGAATTCTATTACTTTTTGTCTTGATTTTCTTTTAAACCTCTTCAAAGTCACAATCATTAAAATGAAGTTTAACTTCACCTGGCTTTTAGTTATGGTAATTTATGCTAGAAATTAAGGCTGCAGATAACTTTTTATTAGTATTTAAATATGCAGTGAATATGTAATTAAGAGTATTATAAATGTCTCGATTTTTTCTGCAGACAACGATCTGGGAAAGTGCTGAATGCCAGCGCAGCTAAGATATATTTTTAAAATTAAATCACAATATGCAAAGCTAATACGGAAGGCTCACACTTTTGCAGCATGTAAGTATGGCCACATGAAAGTAACTCATGCAAGGAGTAAAAGCTTCTACAGAATATTTTCTTTCAGAATCTGTAAAAATAATAATGATACCCTTAATATGTTATTGAGAATCGCAATATACAAGCATTGAACGTTTAAAAGCTTCTTTTGTAAAGATTTTTGTTGGAAGCTTTTTAACTTATTATATTTGTATATTGTATATATGTTTGTATATATTCTCAATAACATATTAATAGGAAGTTTGTTAGCTTAATTCTAAATCGTATGGTTTAAAGTATTTTCGATCAAAAGAAGATTTTTTCAATTGTTTGCTATTTAATAAGAATATTAAGCACTTGCATATTTTCTTAAACGCATATATAAGAAAATAAACATAAAAATTAATCCATTGTCATATCGGTTGACTTAGCAAAGGATTAAGCTTAAGTATTTAAACTGATATTAAACAACATGTTGTTACATTACGTGCATATCAGCATGCACACATACATACACATGTTTGTGTATGTTTGTATGTTTTATTTGTGCTTGTTAACTTTGTTTTTCATATGGATTGTATAATTTTAATTTTTCTCTTTTCTTTTTTTCTTTCTTGGTTCAACTCCAAAAATTCTGTTTTCTAAATAACATAAAATAAAATAAGCAAACAAGTGTTTTTTTTCACCATACACACACTGCATATTATAATGGCAACAATCATACTTAAGGATGCCAGGATGTGGTGATGAATATTTAATTTTGTCTTGTTTTTCTGTTTGTTGAGTTCAATTATTTGATAATGTCGACAAGCATATAAACAGAAATTAAAACAAATTTACAAATCAGGAAAAGGACTATAAAAATAACATTCAGCTAATAACTGTTTACAAGTAATTGACATTTTAAAGATAAAAAGAAAGTTAAAAAGTTTACATAGGAATTTCTCAAAAGTTATATATTTTTTTCTATAGAAAATCATTTGTTTCTGCTGTTTAAACTACAAATTGATATTTCTTATGAAATTAAAAAAAAACACAGTTTAAAATTTGGAAAATAGGTGTAATTGGATGAAGTAGTTAGCACGTTTACTACAAAATCTAAGGCCCTGGGTTCAAGCCCGGTCACCGACAGTCATTAAAAATAACATCACCAAGCATTTTTCTGATGTGCATTAGTGTGTCCTTTGTATCAGTTGTTGTGGGAAAAGTTCTAGTGATGCAGGCATAAGTCACTGGTCACTAAAAACTTCATCAAATAAAAATCCTAATGTAACATCAGAGCGCCCTCCTTCGTTGTGGAGCAGAATCATCGGCGAAGTAAAATAACCAAAAACATGGCTACTTAAACACAGCTTCAAAATTTAATACGCCTCATTTGACACCAGATGACGCTGCAACACTGCCTTATCAAAAAATGTGCAAAGAGCAGAGATGTAAAATATGGAAGCTTTCCTCTATCTATTCCTTCACCACCTGTCTTCTCTATCACTATAATTTCCTTATCACCCTCTCTCACTATCTTCTCTTCAATTAACAGGTAGCACAAAGGAATCATTGTATTGGACCCAAAGGAGCTGGACTGTAAATTTTAACCTTCCTTACCAGCAGCATGATAACCGAACCTAACCTAACCTAACCTAACCTAACCTAACCTAACCTAACCTAACCTAACCTAACCTAACCTAACCTAACCTAACCTAACCTAACCTAACCTAACCTAACCTAACCTAACCTAACCTATCCTAACCTAACCTAGTGCCCCTTTGTATCACTTGTTGTAGGAAATTTCAAGTGATGAAGACATATTCAGTGGTCACTTAACTATACATTAGAGCGTACTCCTTTGCTATGTAGCAAAATCATCGGCGTAGTAAAAAAAGAGAGTTCTCTTAGGACGTTTGGTTATAGCTATGCTGCTTATATATATAAAACAAACTTAATGTGTTAAATGACAATGCAATAAAATTATATTATATGATGATGCAAATATTTTAAAACGTTTCCATTTATTTCTTATTACTTTCTTTTCTAGCAGCGTATTAAATTAAAAAAATAAAAAACAAATTGGGCAATACTTCTCATGTTTTTTGTATTTATTTTTTTTTTGTTTCAGCCACTTCAAAGAACTAAATAAAACAAAATCAAACAATTTGTTTTGTCTATTTTAGTACTTTGGTTTTAAGTACAAAGAAATCAAAACAAAAATAAGTTTATAACTGCAATAGTTTCGATTATTTTTGTTACAAAAATCACGTTCTAGCTCGTGTGTCGTGATATAAATAGCATAGCTATAATAGCCAATCAAATGGCTACTAAGTACAGCCTTAAAAAAAATTTAATACACCTCATTTAGCACCAGAGGCGCTGCAACATTGCATTATTAAAAACGTGCAAAAAGCAGAGCTGTAAAAGAATGAAGCCTTCCGCTATCTCTTTCCTCTTCTTCTATCACTATCCCTTTTCTAAAGAAGGCAACACTTAGTAATAGTAATAGGTATTCATTGCATGAGTGTTTCTTTTATTAAAAAAATAAAAACAATTGATTCTGTGCATTTATCAAACATGATGATTAATTTGCTAACAACTTTTGTATTTTCTTATACCAATGTTCTCAAATTAGTTTCTTCCATCAAATTTATAGTATGTTATCATATTGTGCGTATGCACAAATTTATAAATTTCTTTAATAATCAATATTCAAGAATTTAAGAAAACAAGTTGCAAATTTGGCACAATACGGACCCTCTTTTTTTTTTGCTGTTCAAATGTCTACAAAGTTCATTAACTGTTTTAGTTCTTTTTTCCTTTTTGGCAACGGTGTATATAATTGTGGTCAGAGTGCTGTTTGTTTTGTGAAGCTGTTTCTTATCCTGGCACTTTGCCGGATGAAATAATACCTGGACATAAAGGCGGCAATGAATGCAACGATTTTCTGTTACTCCAATATTGGATGGGGGGACTTTTGGGAAATAAGTCTTTATTAATTTAAAGCAAGGCTGATTGTTATTATTTGTTGTTTTGAGAAGAAAAATTCATAATTTTTTATTGCGAAATGCTTCCAAGTTTACAAATTAATTTTTTTTAAGAAATTTTTTCTGGTCATATTTTTTTTTGAGAAAGATAATAGAAATATATGAAACCTGGATAAATAAATTAATTGCAATATAAATTTTTATATATGATTTTTGTAGCACTGAGTCGTAAAAAAAGAAACAAATACTTTTGTGTTTCGAAAACAAGTCAAACTAAACATTAGCACCCGTATTAAAAAAAAAAAAATTATTTAAAGTTGAAGTGTACATTAAAACAAAATTTCCATACAAAAGCTTACAATAGAACACTTGAAGTTCAAAGTAATACGTACAAATAAGTTTAAAGGTTTTTTTCCACCAATACAATAAACAAAACTAGATATACACTCAAACTTCCCTATGACGACCTTCCCTATAATGAATTTTTCTCCATAACGAAATATTTTTGAGACCACTGTATTTTGCTAAGGTTTTCCTAATATTTTTATATCCCTTTATATAATTTTTCTATATTTCAATCATAAAATTTTGTTCATACATACAAACACAAGGTGTCGTAAAATTATAAGTTACTGTAAAATATCTACGTACGTTAAGTTTGTATATATCATAAATATATAATTTTATGTATTGATATACAATGCGTATGGATGCTGGAATACAATGTACATATTTAAGATGACAGCTTCTCTCTAAAGAATTCTCTTTACAACGTGCAAGCTCATCGGTCCCCAGTTATTAGCTTATGGAGAAGTTCGGCTGTAGCTCTGAATTTTCTTGCTCAGTAAATAAGAGTATTGTGGTTCCCGATCAATTGAGACTCCTAGATCCTGATCTCCTAGATCCTAAACTCCTAGATCCTGAACTCCTAGATCCTGATTTAATATACAATACACACATTTTTAATTAGTAATCACCTTTCGCTTAGCTGCATTAATAAACTTTCTACTACACATTACTAAACTTAATGATGAATGTGTATCACAATATACTCAAGCAAGAATTTTACTTTTGCCCCTACCTTATAATAATATTTCAAAATTGTTCTCCCAAAGCCGTTTTGAACTCAAATTCCAAGCGTATTTAGGTGCCAACGAGTACGCGAGACAATAAAGGGTTCTGTATGGATGGCTTTCGGTTAAATCATTCAAATGCAATTATGAAGTTTGTATTCAGTAGCATGACACATGCTGGTGTGGCAGTTAAGATAGTTGATTACCATGGATAGCCAGCGTTAGGCTAAATATTCTTCAGTCAAGCCTTGTTTATTATTCATATAGACGTGAAATTTCATGGCAGAGCACAACAATAGATTTTAAGGAAATAATTTAAAAGCAGTTTAAGCATTCTTTCTATTGATTAAATTAAAGATTTTACAATCTAGGGAAGTAATTAGTTAATATTTGGTTTTTCTTTACAAAGTAGAAAAAAATTGTTAGTGGCTTTAAGCTACCAGTTAAAATCTGCGAGTAAAATATATAAAAAATAGTTAATAAATTTATTTTTATAATACTTTTGGCTTAGATTTGCAGCCACAAGTTGTAAGACAAGGTTCTTACTTGTTAAAAATTACAAGTGTGGTTATACAAGTAAGATTGAAAAACTGGCTCCAAGGTCTTAATTGTCATATTGATGTAATGTTAGAACTTCCGCAGAAAATATTACAGACTAATTATATAATTTTCTCTTCGAAGAAACATTTTTTTTAATATTTATGATTTGATCAAGCTAAAGTTTGTATCGCTTTGTAAACCAAATTACATGTAATAATTATTAATGAACAAATAACACCAATGTTAATTGTAAGTATTCTGACAAACAATTAGTAGAACGGAACAACTAGCGTTCAAATATTTTGCTTGAGAAATAACTACAATTTTTGTTGTTTATTAATAACTATTTTAATTATATCTCTTTATTGATTTTTTTGCCATGTAATCTTTTTGAGCGCTTACTACCTTTTACCACCTTATAAAAATGAGCCACTGGGGTTTGTTTGCTTTCCTCATAATCTTCATAGTTTGCATCATTGTTACTCTCATTGGCCATCTCTTGGAAGTATTCACTTTCTGAATCAGCTTCAAAGTGTCTATCCAAAGCATTGTTGTAGTTTTTATATACATCCTATACTTCCTCCGAATTTGGTTCATTATTGAAATTCTTTTCAGCAGAATTTTGATAATATTGCCGATCTTTTGAATATAAAGGAGAATTGTTTTGCAAGTTCTTGGCATTGGAGATGGGAGTGATGGTAATAATGGGTTGTACAGTTAAAATAGGAACGCTGCTATTTGAACCACCACTATCAGCAATGCTGAGACTTCCACCGCATCCACCACCGCCAGCAGCTGCTCCTCCACTACTGCTACCACCACCTTCAGGTACGATAACTATGGGTCCTTGAGAAGGTGGATAGATGGGGGCTGGATTATAAACTGGAGCGGGGGCGCTCACATCAACCGGCGTTTTATTACTAACAGAGTTATGATGATGGTGGTGATGATGATGATTTCCGTTACTGGAATGTAAGGAAGGTGGATAAATTGGTCCTGACTCGTTTACTATAACTGGTGGTACTGGATAGTGGTCATTATGATGTTGACCAGGAGGACCAATGGTACCCTGTGTGCCCGGGCGACCTCGTCGTCCTGGTTCACCAGGAGTACCAGGCCTGCCATTTTTGCCAGGTCTACCAGCATGCCCCGGATAACCAAAGTCACCATGGTCACCCTTGGATCCCGGATTTCCAGATGGACCAGCAGGCCCTGGTGAACCCGGTGGACCAGGAAGACCAGATGGACAGTTACAGTATTGCGGCGGATGTGGTGGTAGATAATAGGGTATGTGGTTATACCCATTAGAGGCAGCTGCAGGAGCAGGACTTGCCAAAGTTATTAAACGTCCAGTTTCTAGTGTAACATTTTTGAGGGCAAAAGCCAATGTAAAGCTTAAAGCTAAAATAAATGAAAAAATTTTAGAGAGGAATTTCAATTATCCGCCTGTTTCAACAACCCAGGCAGGTGACTCGTCTAGAAAATTTGTATGAAAACCACTGAAAACAATTAGTGCTTTTTATATAAATTTGTTTACTCAAGTCGATCATTCGCTTTGTAAAGAAACTTCTTACCCATCAGCTTAAATGCTAAATAAGGTTTCATTGCTATTGAAAAGATAACTGCTCGATAACATGGTAAGCTTTCCGTTTTATATTCTTAATAATAAATTAAAAATTCGGCTAAAAAACTATAACTTTTTCTTTTGTGCAAAATTTTGCAATTATTTGCTTTCTATTCTAATGACCAAATAAATAATAAATAATAAATAACTTACACTGAAAGAAATGATTAATAATAAGTAATAGTACCACGGAAGTTTGTCATGAAAATAAATTGAAATATAAGAAATACCGAAATATATGGTTCATTTGGCGTTCAGTATTTAATTTACTACACTGAGAAAAGAAAGACTTTGGAAATTAAGAACGCCTTTGGTCTTATATCACCCTAAGTTGTCACTTCTTCTTCTTGTACTCATTTGTTATCAATATTTTGTTATAAAATTAACAATGGTGTGTTTAATGTAAATACACATTTTGACAATGAATATGAGTAGTTTTTCTCTGAGTGTAAAATTTTTTTTACAGTCTTGCTTAAGGAACTTTTCAGTAGATTTCAGCTCAAAATTTTTTATATAAGCTACAAGACTTTACAAGTTTATAGTAAGACTTTTACTAAGTCATTGAGAATTATATATACAAACATAATAAGTTTAAGAGCCGCTAACAAAAATCTTTTAAAAACATGAATTTTTTTCGAATACATGAATATTATTTAAATTTTGGTACCTAAAAACTCTCATACATATTTGAAGTAATTTGTCATACAACTTTTTAACCTACTATAGCCAATTTACTAGACATTAAAACCTGATATAGTTTCGTGTAATTTTTACAACCAAAATTTTCTTATATTTTTTCGCTTATTTCGTAACTTGTAAGAAATTATCGCTTACTGTTATATATATTATTTTCAGTGTAGATTATGTTTTGCTTTCGTAGACATGGTAGCAATTCAAATTTAATTTACAGAATTTTATACAACCTGCTAATAGGTTTATTTACAATAATACTATATACACTTAGAAAAAATTTAGTAATCTCGTATTCTGGAAACTAAAATTTGGCAAGTCCTTATGTGAAAAAAATAAACAAAGTGACAAATATGAAATTTGATAATTAAAAATTCTATAGAAATCGTAGTTCAGCAGAAGAAATTAATAATTAATAATTTATTTTTCCGAATAAACTATTTCTCTGAGTGTACACAAAAAATTCTCGCTTCAACAGAAATCCAATCAAACAAGATCTGATTTGATTTACATTTTTATTGGTTCAAATTAAATCAACTCAAAATGAAATGTGTTAAAGATTGGCAAAAGAGAATTATGCAAATTAATGTTGGAATCTTTGAAGCAGCCGTAAAAAAAATCGTTTAACAATTATAACTGAAAGCTGCTTAACCATGATAATTTGAAATTAATTTATGATCTGTTTTTGCTATTATGCTTTTAAATTATTAGAAAATAAATACAAACAAACATATTTGTCATCACTTTAGTATCGTCGTATACTTTCTGCGGAACGGTTAAGTCATTATCAATTAAGTTATTAGCAATGAATGAACAAGACATAAATAAATAAATAAATGATTCGCTTGATATGTTTCGAACATTATGAATGTACAGGTATTTGTTTAATTTTTTTTTTAAATAATCATATGCATGTGGTAAACGTTCAAGTGGAGTTTTTTTTCATTATAGATCAGATACAAATATAAAATATATTTTTAATAGTTTTTATTATAATAGTTTTTATTATAATATTTTTTTCTGCTGCTAAGCTGTCAAGCAACAGAAAGAAAAATAAAACAAAATTTTTTCTACTAGACATGATTATTTGTTAACTTATTATTTTATCAATATTAATAGCACTGTGCTACCAAAAAGCTGAGCTGTATATTGGGCCTTATTACGAGTGTCGTATTACGACTTCGACTATTAAAATTTTGTATTAGACTAAAGAACATTGCAACATTTTTTCTTTAGTCAAAGTACAAAGTCGTCGTAGTCATAGTCGAAATACGACACTCGTAACTAGGCCCATTATCTTAACTTTTGAACTCATATCTGTTTTATTAAAGTATTTTGTTGTTAAAAATTTTAGAAATTTTCAACCACTTTTTCTGGTTTGTTGGCGTAGATGAGCGACTTCACATATCCCCAAAGAAAATAATCCAATGGTGTCAAATCACACGATCTTGGTGGCCAATTGACAGGTCCATTCCGCGAAATTATGCGCTCATCGAATGTTTCCTTCAAGAAATCGATTGTGACGTGCGCTGTGTGGCATGTAGCGCCGTCTTATTGGAACCACAACTCATCCACATTCAAAATCTTCCATAAAGTTGATGGACAAAGCTCCAATTGCTGTGCACGGTGGCGAATCGATTCATTCGGGTCCTCTTCAACACTTTGCTCTACAGCGGCAATTGTTTCTTCGGTACGTAGTGCGAAAACGATCCATGGTTAACCGAATTAATTGCTCTGATGGACGATTATGTCGACCATAAAATGGACGGAGCTTGCGGTAAACTTCGCGAACTGAACCATTATTTTCGAAATAAATTTGCACGATTTGCAAGCGTTGTTCTTTTGTCAACCTGTTCATGATGAAATGGCAAACCAAACTAAATATTAATCACTTGACAGCTGACAAAATGGCCGTCAGTTAAAAAAGTGATGCCAACTTAAAGTTCTATACCTCAATAAAAAACACCCATTATATACATATATATAACATACGTATATATTTCCTTTTAGATGATGGTGTATCAATATTTTGAATTTCATAAATATCAGTTACAATATTTCTGAGAGGAAAAATTTGTCTTCTAGCCTCTTTTTGACTTGAATAGTCTTGGAAGGTAGATATTACCCCCTGCTACCGTCTAAGTCCTTTTCAATAAAAATTTATATCATTTTCATTCTTTTGGATGCTGATCATCTTTTTTTTAAGTTTCATTAAAATTGGTTCTGCCATTTAGACGATAAAGCGTAACAAACCAACAAAGTGGCATTCGGTTGGGGAGCAAATGGATGGACAGAATAACTAAAAGGCAGACAGACGGACTGGAGGTCAATTAAGGTACTCAGAACGTACTAATAAAATTATTTTTCAATCAAATATTTGCTAAGGCATCAACAATCCCGCTTGATTATTTTAGTTATTTAGGAAAATATTTTTTATTTAAGATACATTGAATCAATTGACGGGTTAGATTGATCCTAGTTGCATTTATTTCATTGTTGCTAATATAGATCATCAGAGAAAATTTACTCAAAAAACATATGGATGGACAGAAGAAATTAAAGGCAGACAGACGGAGTAGTCAGCCGGCTCAAGCCTGCTTATGAACCGCCACCGACTATTTTTTGGTAAGCGGCCGCCACCAACAACTTTTTTAAGGCGGCTTAATTCTCTGCTTCATTTTTTTATGAAAATCGATTCGTTATGATTGCTAATAACTGATTTAAGTAAAAAAAACAAGTTTAACTATGACGCTTGAGCTTTTTTTGGGTGGTTATGGCACAATTTAGAAAACTTTAAGCAAATTTTTAGGCTTATGCGACTGTGACCCCCTTACTAACTTTAGCTTTGATAACTGAAGTAGCAAGGAAGCATATCGAAGCATATACAGTTGCATATTTTCTCTAAACTCTATTTAATTGTTGTTTATTCATTGCTTATCTTTCAACAGTACTTGAAGTTGCAAATAATCTATACAAAACTTTTCATTTCATTGTCATTGTCCAGATGACTGCTTAAAAAGAAACATACAAAGTCAAACTACTTGTTTTACACTCAAAAACTAAATGTTCATTTCTACAAACAATAAATAGAAGTAATTAAACAGAAACACTTCAAATATATACAAACAGCAATTAAAATAAACTAGTAAAATGAAAAAAAGCCAAAAATAAAAAAAAGCAACTATTGAAAACAAAACGAAAGAAATCCCAATAAAAGAGACAATTGAAACTTATTCTCCCCAATTACTGCTGCAGCTTCAAATGGCATTAAAAACGATTAAGAAAGAAAATACCGTGAAATCACTAGTGCAAATTTAAAATTATATACAATAGATTGGTTAAAGTTATAGATAATATAATGCACTTGTTGTTTTAAACAACTTGTAAAGCTTTTGCTTAATTTATAATTTTTTGCTATCAATGTGATTAACTGGTGTAAGTTAAATTATCAGCAGATACAGCGAATCTCTCATTAAACTACATTTACGAGTGACTAGTGTTAATGGGGCTTAAAGTATTAAAATGTTTTTTATTTTCATTTAAACATGTATATTGAACATTTTTGTTGTATAGGCAATTTATATGAGTTGAATGTTTGAAAGCACGAACAGCAGGGGAGAAATATATGGTAGCGATTCATTAAAAAGTTGTAGTTATGTTATGTTGTCTCAAATCTGAAAATTTTGCAAGCCTTGCCAAAAAGGCTTAAGTAATTACTTAAAAATTAAATAAAATTTGAACTCAGCTTTGTTATTTATATACATATCGTTGGCTTAGAGTGTAAACCAGCTAAATTCACTTTTTATAAAACGTGACATTTTAACGCCGTTTGATAGAGAAAGCGATAAGGCATCGATTGCCTAAAATATTTACTTTAATTTTAAACTCTACATGTCGAAAAGCTTGATGTATTAGGCTAATTTCCGAAGAAAGAAGAAGAAAATGTTAACAGTATTTTATCTCTCCTGTAAAATTTGGTTGAAGTGAGTTAGCAGCTTTGTACTCTCAGCCGACGATATATATTTGGGGGATTCAAACGTTAGTCTTAAGTGTCATAATGTTTAAAATTATTTTAGTATAATTGTTTCTGTTTCTGTGTTTTCTTTCAAATAAAACTTCTTAAACAACACACTAGTTCTTAAACGACACTATGACACTTAAGACTAATGTTTGAATCCCCCAACTATAGTTTAACTATTTTTAGTTTCTTGTTCCGGGGATAAGTTTCCTTTATTATAATTTTTAAGCCAATTTTTCCTCAATTGTTTTATTTGTTCAAATAAATATTTTGGTTTATGTATTATTATACATTAAAAATCTAAAAAGTAGAGCAAAGTTGTTACAGCTATTTTTGCAACCACAACTTTTTTTTCATAAATTATCCCTAATTTTCACACTAATAGTGTTGTTACGATGAACTGTACACACTGTCGTTAAAAAAATATGATTGTGTGTAAAATTTTCATACAGTTGCTTTACTTCATTTATCGTATCAGTAGGCCAAAGAACTTTTGTAGTAATAATTAATTGTAATGCAAATTCATGTAAAATGCCTGAAAAATACATAACTTTGTTACAGATTTATTTTTCAATTAACAAGTACTTAACTTGGCAAAATAATGTATTTGCTTTTATCGTTGCTATGCAAGCGTGAAAAATTATTGGCAATAGCTAAAGTAGACCACTGTGTACTTAGATGATATTTTGCCTTAATAGTTAATAATAGCAGAGGTATGTTATCGAAGGCTTAAGTAGACCAGACAAGCGGTAATTAACTATATCATAGCACACTTTTCCTACAGTATACGATTGCGCCAGAATATACTCCCTTTTAGACAAATATGCTGCCGTATTGTCAATCATCTTTTTTATATATGAGGAGTGGGCTACCACACAGTCAGCATCTTTTTTATAAAAACATTTTGTAGCCATATGCTAAAACATATTTTCCATAAAAACACGGTTCTCTCATAAATTTGACCATCTTTTCTGTAAGAACACTGTGCTATCATATATTCCACAATATTTTTTTGTAGTGTTTAGTCAGTTTCTATAAGAATAGTGCACTGCCATATAATCAACCATATTTTTTATAACAGTGTGCTGTCACATAGTTGGCCATATTTGCTATCAGAATAGTGTATCGCAAAATTTTTAATAATATTTTCTATAAGAACATTTTGCTTCCATATGGTTAACCTGACATCACACTTTCTTAACCTGACAGCATACTTTTCTTATTTAAAAATGTCTTGAGCTTTTTTTTATAGAAATATCGACTGTATCACTGGTCATTTTTCTATAAGAAATACAAAATATAATATAACTTATAAAGTTTTAATTTATTATACTAATATAGAAAAAACCTAACTCATTATTGTTTCGAAATCGGAGTTTTTGTATATTTCAATTGAAGACAATCTAATGTATGGAAAAATTAAAAAACTTGGATTAAAATAATAACGAATTACGGCCTTTCCATATTAAGATAACGAGATATAATTTTATTACATTTTATATATAAAACGTCGTATTTGTAAAAAACCTTTATCTTATATTTGTATTTTATTTATTATAAAATAAACATTTCCTGAACATTTACTGGCTTTTCTAAAAAAATGTTTTCAGTTTACAATTAAAACCTTTTATTAACGTTTTGTCATAACCGTCGTCTATAAATCAAAAATGTTTTGTATGAATAACAATTCTATATTCTAAAGCCTTTTGAAACTGAGCTGAAGGACCATAAAGTAATTGATTTTTATTTCTAATTTTATTCAATATTGTAAATAATTAGAAAGCTTTTTCTAAACAAAAATATGTTTTATGAATCATACAATAAAAAAGTACAAAAAGTAAAAAATTTTTTCATAAAAAAATAATAGATATATATTAAGAATTTAATTCATTTTAATTCCTCTCAAGGCGAGTTCACATAAGGTGATCTTAATTCAGTAGCTGACATAACTTCTCTGCTGTTAAATCAACCAAAAAGGTTAGGAAATATTCTGACAGTAGGAAATTTTACACTAACAAATATACAAGGCGAATACGCAGAGTTGTATGTTAAGACCACCTTGTATCAATTTGCCTTGATTCCTCAGCTCTAAATAAAACAAATTATAACAAAAATAGTAGTGCATTTGCTCAGTCGCAAATAAACATATGCAAGATATAAAATAAATCATAACTTTATTTGTAAATAAAGTGAAAAGTTATAAATAAAATATCGAGCCATAACCAAAGCTTAAGCGACACAATTTTTGGACCTCTTTTTTCGATAAAAATCTATTATAGACTATGGCAAAGAATCGATTATGGTCAAAAAACCAAGTTCGCAAATTATGTCACTTAAGTCCCTACCACGTCAAATTATCCAATATGCAATATTTCTCGGATGTGACTCATTTCAAAATGCTTAAATTTTCATAGACGATAGATAACTCAATCCTGAAATTGTTAGAAATACGCCGACCTTAAACTCACAATTGACGACTCTCTGAGATCTTCTGAAAAGTTCAAATTTGCATATTGGATAGTTTGACGTGATATGTGAAGACAGATCGGCCGGCATTTTTGGTGAGTTGCCAAGTATAAAAAGTTTTAATAATACTGCTTTATAAAGAGTCTGTAAGGCAATTTTTATATACACCTATATGTTATAAACCTTTAAATAATGTAGTAATAAACTCTTAGCATTATTAGATTTTGCTACACTTTAAAAACTTAAAATGCTCTTTGAAGATCATTTAAGCAAAACTAAAAATTGCCCAGCTGCCAGTAATTATTTCAATAAATTCCCGCTAAATAATTTCCATTTAAAATGTTCTATTTTTGAAGAACAAAAAACATGTTATAAAATTACAAAAAAATAAAACTTTTACTTAGCAGTCGGTGCAGTTTTATCAAACAAACACCAGTAACGTGGCTGTTTTCACACCAGACACACTCGGTGTAATCGCAAGAAAACCATTGCATAACTAAAGGCGTTACAATTCATGTATGTGTTAACAATACTAGTTTTACAACACACATGCCACTTTTTCTCACACAACAAGCCCAATTAAACTCTTACACATACACACACACACACACACAAACACAGAATCATACACTTGTTTAAGCAAGTATTGCCGTAATAAATGGCAATTAAAATTGTAGCAACAGTAACAACAGCCGGCAAAAACAAATAAGAACTCTTTTGTAAAAAGTGTGGAAATAATAAAAATAACAGCAACAACTACAACAACAAAAACTTTTTTTACTTGTTTATAATTGTTGTTATTTCGTAGTGCCTTTTCTAGTTACTTCTTTCCTCTCGCTGAGTAAAAACAATAGTTTATTGGTTTCTTTTTTACTGCAGTTTCTATGCTGAAGCAAATAAGTAGAAATTTTGCCTTAAAACAGGACTCTAACAATTGTTTTTTATTGCTGTTACCCTTTTTTTATTTTGTACATTTTATAGTCAATGAGTTAGAAGTATTTGTATTCATAAATTGACTGTATGACTATTGTTTTGATTGCTGTTTTTGTTTTAAATTTTACCTGGAATAGAATTTCTTTTCTTCCTTTGCTCCTGCATATTATTCTGTAAGGTGTTACTTTTATGGCAGAATACATTTATTGATGTTGAAACATTTGGCCATGTAGTTCTTAAGATTTGAAGAAGACAATGTTCTTAACTGTGGAAGCTATAAGGCAGGCATATGCAAACCATCGCACCTGGGAATTATACTAAGTCCTAGCTTACACTATGCAAGTCTTATCGCTAAGCTGATTAGTTTGAGGGAGAAATAGACTAGGGGAATCAGCTTAGCAATAAGACTTGCACACTTAGTAATTTTTCTTAGGTTCACATATAGTTTAAAATAGTGTAACATTTAAGGCATTTTGGGATAATATATTCTGAGTAGTAATTTGCATTTTGCTACACGAAAAATTAAGATGCAAATAAATATCAGAAATAAAGTTTCCGCAAGACAAAAAAAAAAAATACTCGAATATGATCGGGAGCTCCAAAAAATATTATATGGTGAGAATCATTGGACCAATAGAAGTACAATATTTCTCATATCAAGCCTTATTTTCGATTTTGTCATCAGCGACAAATATTAAATTTTTCAGGAGAATATTTTTTTTGTTTAGTTTCCATAATGGGACTTGTCTAGAAAATTTGCATAGGAATCACTCAAAAATTTTAGTGTTTTTTTATATATATTTTTTCTAGTCAAGGCGCTTGGTTGCATTTTAGAAACTACACTTTAAAATATTCCAATATGGTTTTGTACGTAAATTGCCGCTTACGAAAAAATTTTACAACCCGTATCTTAAAAGTTATAAAAAGTTTTGGTATTTTGATAATTCTAATCTATGGGTAAGCAAATAAATTTTTTTTATTAAATTTCAATAAAAAAGTATATTTTCGATAACATGTCGCTTATGATAAAATCGAAAATAAGGCTCGATATATTTGCTAACAGCCGTATCTAAAAAAAAAATTATTTGATTTTCATGTGTTCTTTTGTCAAAATTTAGTTTTAACGTACACTTCAAGCTCAAATAATTTTTTTTTGGATACGGCTGTAAGTGTTTACCTGTTTGTTGTATCTAATCACTTTTAGTGCTGCGGGGTTTCTAGCACATTAACATTCATATATGTATATGGATATAAAAAAGTTTTCTTCACAAAAGTTTACCTATTTCCGTGCGTATGTGTGTGTACGTTAAAATGTATTTGTGCGGTATACACAAGGTAGTTTAGTAATTAATGGGTTTCTAAGTTAACAAATTGCCAGTTATACATATTTGTAATTGAAATCTAATATGCTCATTTAATAGACCAATTGTTTTATCAATATCAATTGAGAAGTAATGACTATATGAGTTAAGATGTAATTAAGTTAATCGATAATATAAGTATGAGTATTTATTGATTTTGAGCATGGCAAATATATTTATATTGGAAGGGTTTTATATAAAAGAAAAATAGCTGAAAATAAATGATTGATAACTATAGAATTTGTAGAGAGAAAAAACTAAGGCCTGTACCTCATTTCTGTAAGGAATCTAAGAGCTTTTCGAGTCGAAAAAATTATTATCATCTTGTGAAACACAATGTGAGTAGAAAAAAACTGTATTTGTTGATCTTTTTTTTTAAGTTTATATATGTTTTTATGTGAGTAACCCTATGCAAAATGGGAAAAAATTTAATTTTTTAATTTTTCTCGATGCGATAACTTCTCACAAGTTACAGAAATGGGGCACTCAGCTCTTAGGACAATTGTATACGATTATCTAAATGATAAAATGTCAAGCATTTTATTTTCACTACTATTTTCTTTTTAACTATTTACAATTAAGCTGTCTTTCCTCGTCCGACCAGAGTACACTGTATTAGAGTATTTGTGTTAAGCCGTGATTCAGTGATACTTCGAATACCTAGAGTGTGAGTATTAAAGCGTAAACGCATCAACAAGCACGAATAAATACACACATACATACGCTTAACTGTCAATACAATTAAGTGCGCATATCGCTTGGTGCTAGTTTGATCAAACAAATATGCTATGAGTATTTGTACATATGGAACCCTGGCTTCAATAAAGCAATGACTCAAAAAAAAACTTGTTTTGCGCAAAACGCGTGTAAACGTACGTTACATATTTCTCATTTCGAGTTAATGATTTCAAATTGTTTTTTAAATGCTTTTTAGAAAGTTCTAAGAAATTTTTGAAAAATATGTGAACTCATGTATATCATCTTTTTTCTAAAACAACAATACTAACTTCTTACTCTTTTAATTTAGCTTGAAAAGGAACTTTCTTTTGGCTGTACTGAAAAAAATTTAATTTTTAGACATACGCTGCTATTAATGAAAACTACAGAAATATATTTATATTCATTATCTTTCTCAAGTCTAAACCTTTAAATTCATTCTTATATTTTAACTGTCCGTTTATAGAAGACAATAAAAAATTCTTATCTGTCTATTTATATTGGAAACAAAAACAAATCTGAGTACTTTGTTTTTGTTTTAAATATAAACATTCAGACGAGAATGAGAATTTTTACTTGTCTTCCATACTCTTCAGTATAAAGTCTGAAATCAAATTTTTACATAACGAAAATACGTTAACCAAAGAAGTGTCAATAAATTTCAATGGCAAAAAGTAATTAAATTTGTAGTAACGAGAGAAATATTACAAAGGAAATACGATATATATTCTCAAAAACTATTAACTTTTCCCTGCAATTCGATAAAAAATATTTCTAGAAAATTTTTGTTCACAAAAATCAGCATTCCTTTAGCACTTACCTATAATAAAAACAATAGAAATAATTTCTAAGTTCTCAGTATTTTGCCTTCCTTTAGAAATGTCCTTTTTTCAAATTTATGCCCCAAAAATGTTTAGATTGAGTCAATATAAAAAACAACTGCAATATTTTAAATAAGCGCACACTTTATTATCACTTTCTATGTTCATTTACATTCAATATATATAACCATAATCGTAATAATCATCATAACATGGCTCATCGTAACCGTAGTAACTGGAATAGTCATAATAGACGGGATAACTATATGAGAAGCTGTGAGATTGCGCCTGAGCATGGCCATACGATCCTGAACGTGGTGCTGCAGCAGACAACCAAATAATTGACAAAATTAATGTTACAGCAAAGACAAATTTCATCTTTTTAGTTTCACGTTAAACGACAGCAAACTATCAAATTAAATTACTGGACTTAACTGAAGGTTTTAGCTTGTGCACCTACAATATAAATGGGACATATTGCTTTAGGTTCTGATGTCAATGATCAAAATGCGTCAATACTTGTAAGCAGCTGTTTAAATAGTGATTATGAATATTATAAAAAAAATTAAAATAAACAATAAATTGAATGTAATTTAAATAATTTATGGTACTCGTAATTGAATAATATTAAAAGCAATAAAAAAATAGAAATTCAGTTAATTTAAATAAATAATAGCCATCATTTATTTAGCAAATTATATGGTTAAGTTAAGCACGCTCTAGGGCACAAAGAAATATTTTTGATACCACTTTGTCATGGCTATTGTATTCTTAGTATTCAAAATAAGTAAAGTTGAAATAAAATTAAAAATTTAATTATAATGATGATAAGGAAAAAGTCTTCCAAAAATTAATAACATTATGGCAACAGAATAGACAATACACATTTCTCAAATTCTCATAATTTCTTAAGGAACATATTAAAAACAATATATTAAAATAAAAAACAATGTGATGATTAATTCAGTAATATTTACAAAAACAAGAAACTAATTTTTAAGTTATGACACTCTTGCAGCCAAAGCCCGATATATGTATGTTGCTTGATACAAATATTTTGTAAAAGACTACAAAAAGTGGCATCAGAGTCATATAAAGCTCTCTTTGTGGTTGTTGCTTAAGCTATTTTGGTTGAAGTCCCAGCTAAATGTAGTAGCCATTCTTTATTAATACATAAGTATATTCTATAAAAAAACGTGTAGAGAAGCTCTTGTCCAAAAGGTGTTTAAACATTTAACATTTAAGTTTATTTACATTATTAAAATAAAGTATAGAAAAGCTGCTAAAAGCTATTAAAAGCTGTTATTTTTCCCATAAAATGTTAACAAAAAGTTCTGAAAGCTTTGCTGCAAGTTTTATAAGTAGTGTAATCCGTAAAATGTAGTTAAATGTATTAGCAACACTCTGTGTTTTGTTATTTTAAATAAACTGAAGTAGTTATTTATTGACGCAAGAACAATTTTCTGTCTCAAAATATCAAAACTACCTGCTACCTGTTCAATATATATTGTGATATTTGGATCGCGATCCATTATAATGGATTGATGGATCACGAGCGTATGCTACATGTTCAATATTTATCGCGTCAGTATTTACGTTATTTTTGTGCTGTGCGGATCGTTTATTAATAATAAATTTATTAATAAGCTTTAGCCGACGAGTCCTACAACTCCGGCAATGCCTACAAACTAAAAATAAAGTCTTAAAATAATTTTTTCGGCCGTTAATTCCAATTCCACCGGCAGAACCCACTCGCTTTCATTATATTCTGCCATTACCCTTTATTAAAACAAACTTTACACAAATGTATTAAACTTTTTTACTTTTTATTTGCTAAATTTTTTTTACCTCATCTTTTATTTTATTTGTTTTGTTTCAATTCTTATTAACGTATCGCGATCTAATATCATGAAAATGCTACACGTTCAATATTTATCACGCGATCCGCTATCCGTGATCCGTGATCTGGATTCCATAATTTAGGCCTTTCTGCGATATGGATCACGATCCATCAATACTGCAGGCTACACGATCAATAAATATCACGATACTGGATCGCGTTCAATATATATATTGAACGTGTAGCAGTGCCCTTAAAATAAAATTTAAGTTGTAAGACTTTTTGCAAAAAAAATAAAAAAAATTATATATTTAAAAGGCCAACCAACAGTCGTTTTGTTTACTGAAAATTGCTCGACTGTATTCAAACCCAGTAAAAAAAGACACTTCAAAAAAGTCATGAAAATGTAGAGTTTGCGATCTGGAAGTAGTGCAAATTTCGATCCGATCTAATGATTTTTACATAGGGTTGTCATTGCAAGAAGTTCTCTTTTTCGATGCCTTGTCACCGAATTGGAAGCGATTTTAAGAAAAATGTACTTTTTTGTGTTCTTTGATAATATTTTTATCTAGGAAAAATGGTTAATAGTTACCTATTTTAACAATTAGTTTCTTTTTAAAGGAAATGAAACGCGAAACAGTATTTTCGTGTAAATTTAAGCAAATAACTTCAAAATTTTAGACCAAAATTAGTTCATAAGTTTCTTAAAAAAAATCGATTTTTTTTAAATTCTGGTGAGTAATTTCTAAAACTATTGAGGAATTACAAGGTTATGTATGAGTAAAATAAACTTATACTTGATTTTCTGCTAACTATCGGCAAATTAAAAATATCGATTTTTTGGAAGCAATGAAAATGTAGTTCCTTTAGAATGACTTCCAATTTTTTTTACTGGGAATTAATTACTATTATTAAAATATTTTAATATCGAGCCGTAACCGCCAAAAAAGCTTAAGAGAAATGCATACATATTTTTTAACTTCGTTCTATTTATTGACGATTATGTCGCTTAAGCTTTTTTTTGGCAAATATTGCACAATATATTAAAATTATTATTATTTTTTTTTGTATTACGAGTAATTTATTAAATTATTGAGAAAGATGCATTGAATAAAACTAAACCCCCATTTATATTTTTAATATCAAAAAGAACAAATTAAAACGTATAGTAAAATTGACATTTTTCAAAAAATAGAGGATGGCGTTGGCTGCAGTAGTTAGCACGTTGACTACAAAAGCCAAGGTCCTTGACTGGAGCCCGGTATCTAATAGACATTATATAACAACACCACGCATTTTTCTGATGTGCATTAATGTCCCTTTGTAGCAGTTGTTGTTGGAAAGTGCAAGTGATAAAGGCATATGCTAATGCAACATGAAAGCACCCTCCTTTGGCGGTATTATGTAGCATAATAATCGTCGAAATAAAATGAATAATAAAAAGAAATGCAGCTTTCCTCTCTTATCTCTTCCTTCACCACCTGTTTTCTCTATCACTATCCCTTTTCTTAAGAAGATAACACCTAGTGTTTGTAGAAGGCATTAATTGCCTGAATGTTACTTCTCTTAAAAAAAATACAAATTGTCGATCGAAGGATTTCTGGTGACATCGTGGGACAGGACTTTAAGATTTTTTTTAAGTTTCCGAAATTTTTTTTTAAATATATCCATATCGTCTTAACGTGTCTTAGCACCCTATTAGCTTATACAGACCACTTTCATTTGAAAGTTTGACCTTAGCTTAATAATTTATGATTTAATATTTATATTAAATTTTTTTTTACTTTCTTTAAAGTTTTCAAATTTTATTTATTTTTTCTTTTTTTCAATAAATACTTCGTATTAGTTAAGTTGAGTTTAAAATTTAGTGAAATGCTTGAAAATTTCGATTAATCTTAAAATATCATTTGTTATTTTTTTTTTTAAATCAAGACTGAAAATATATTTCAAAGGATAAACATATGTTTGTATGTTGAAATTCTTATGCCATTAAGAAATTAGTTAAAACATAATAGAAAGGGAAAGTAAAACTGCAACTAGCCTTATCCTTCAACTCAAAATGCTGCTTTAAGCTGCTTGTATTATAAAATAATAATTTATCTTTAATCGAGAGAATGCACAAATTTATATATAAAAATATTATATTACTTTATGATGGCATTTGCTACCAGTTGCAGCATATTGGCTTCATATAAGAGAAAGATAAGCCGCTCTCTTATTTTTTTTTTTAAGAGAAAAATAATGGGATTTTAGGGCATACTAAACGTTTTATGTTTTCCACATTTGTATTCACTAACAAAGGTAAAGAAAGTAAAAGTTTTTTTTTTATTCCTTTTTGGTGGAAAAAATTATTGTATACTAATTATGGAAACAAGGACATTGTCAATTTGTAGCAGTAGTTGAGAATTAAAGCAGCACAAGTGGGGTATATTTAATAGTTTTTTTCGTTTGTGTTTTGAATGCAGATTGGTGAGTGCAGAAAGAAAGCAGGAATAAATATCCATTAAAATTAAGCCAATTATTTTTTTTCCATTTTTTGAATTTCCTTTCATATATAATATATATTTTTTATTTATTTTAGAAAACAATTTTGTGCAATTATAAGTATTTTTTAAGTTAAAAAAAAAAGATTATTAAGAAATATTTACGAAATTATTGGATTAGGCAAGACTTCAGTTCAATTCAATGAAAGAATTTTTCCCCAAATTATTTATTAATTATTTATTTTACAAATGCTCTATCTGAGTTCTGGTCTGACTGTAAAAGCTAATTCTAGGAATAAAAAGTAAAAAAGGAAATTTTCTGTCCTCTCAAAGAGGAGAAACTCAAAAACAAGATTTATTTTATTAGCTTAAAGTAGAATAGTTCTTGTCTTCTGAGTTCCTCTTATTTGAAAGGACAGGGAGTTTTGCTTTGTTTATAAAAAGGTATTGCAACAACTTAAACAATGAGAATGCTTAAATATCGGATGTGAGTAATTTTTTTTAGAAAATTTTCAATAGCCTTATGCTAGGAACGCAACTGGGACAAACGACGAATTTCGTCCATGTCAGTGAATTCGTGTGAAGCACAATAACGATTAATTTATTCAGCAACTTCAGCTCTTATAATTGATAAAGTTGGTTATTGTGTGTGCAAAGAGAGAGCGAGAGCAAGAGAGAGAGAGAAAGAGAAAGAGAGATAGAAAATTTATTTTTCGTCGTTCGTCGGCATACAAAATATAAATCAATCTATCTCAGAGTTCGTCAAGCATGACGAATTTTGTTTTACGATGGTGTTGGGTTCATTTTCATATGCGCAAATGGGTTTTATTTTTAATGACGAAAGTTCACACCGAAAAATTCGTCATTCGTCCCATTCGTTATTTATAAAAATTATTAAGGCTTCATAAAGAATTTTTAAAACAAATTTTTTATACAAAATTTTTCTTATTAAGCCTTTATAAAGCCTTAATAAGTTTTATAAATAAGGCTGCAAGAAACTAAAATTAACTAAAATAATATTCATTTCTTTTAGGTACCAAGTAGATGACTTGAAGTGCATTCATTTACTTAAAAAAAAACCCCACATTAACATGCTCATCTGTTTGACAATCCAAAAAAAAACTCATTAGCTTCTTTTTACATCAAAAGCCTTAGAAGACTTCATTCAGCCCAGGTGAAAGGATTTCCTAATAATTAAAAAAATTATTATAAAACTGCAAAAACGGCCACTAAAAACCTCTAGTGCTAATTTGTAGCACGTAAAATTGATGATAATAAGCTCAAGGCCTGTAAGACTACAAATCCAAAAACGAAAGAGCAGTAGTAACAATCCGTGCAGTTAAAAACAATAGTAACAATGACAACAGCAACAACAATAAATACTAAATGCGACATCAGTTCAATCTAAAGCGTCATATTTAGCTTGCTGTCAACAACACCACCATCAGCAGCAGCACCATCATCATCATCATCATCATCATCATAAGCATTGTGATCAGCATTACGAACTTGTCTATGCATTTTGGTTACATGAGTTGCATTGGATGCAAAACTGTTTACACACAAACGAACGAACACACACACACACACATACATACACTTTCTTGTGTATGCATGCAGGGGTTTAATACTGTCCTTATGGATTGTTAAAAGTTTGTACTGAATGTTTGCAGTGAGATTTGTTTCAATGATTGTGGTTTCGTAAGGCCTAGGGAAAGCAAAATAAATACTCAGTTTATTACAATTTCGGTGATATCGCAGCTTAAAGCAGTTTTCACAAAATTCTAATTTGGGGGAAATGAAAATATTGGACTTTCAAAAGGATGATAATTAATTTCATAGTGATCACATTTTAAACTGAGAACAATATGGTTTTCGATAGATAAACTGAAAATGTGTTGTTTACATGAAATGAAACGCAGTTCTTCAAGAAAATTTTTGTGGAAATAATGTTAAAACTTTATACATATCGCTAATTTACTTCAATAGTGTCATAACTCAAAAACAGCGTTTTTGAGTTAATAATGCAGAATAATTCGGGAGTTTATCTTTACAGATGGATCCAAATCAAATGATTTTACAACTTTCGCCACTGTCAACCAAGATGGGGATATTATAAATACAGGCTTCATTAACGACTACTGCTCAAATTTTACCGCTGAAGCCCTGGCAATCCTTTTGGCTATGCAATATGCCACAAGGAATGCCTCTAAATATGTTATCTGTTCTGATAGCCTTTCGTCCATCCTAGCCATTCAAAATTCCAGGCACGAGTCACCCACAATCAGTCAAATAAGGAATCTCTGTATCCAAATCGCAAATAAAATAAAAATTATGTGGGTACCCTCACACGTTGGCATCACTGGCAATGAAAACGCTAACTCAGCAGCCGAAGACGCAAAACAACGTCCAATAATAAAGCACATGACGTGGGAGGTTCTGGATATTTTAAACATCATCTCATCTCTCTTGACGTCTACAAAGTCTCAACAGTGGGAAAACTACCAGCATAGTTACAAGAAATACAACCCTACCGGTAATAAACCATTTTACCCCCTAAGCTGTTCAAGAGAAGAAACAACCGTTTTTGTACGGCTAAGAATCGGTCACTGTAAATTTTCCCATCAACATCTACATGTTAGAACTACACCCCCCGTTTGCCCTACATGTGATACCCAGCTTAACGTAACCCACATCCTAGACGAATGCACCACCTACAACTTATCGAGAACTCACTTTTTCACCAATAAAATTCCAACCGATTTTTTAAAAAATACATGTGATTCCAACATTAAATTAATGTACAAATTTATATCCAAAAATAATCTTAAATATATTATTTAAAAACAAATTCTATAAATATATCAGAGTCGAAAGCCTTAGTCGCTAGTACTCTTTTACGTTTTTTAATTAATTCTTATAATTGTAGTTATAATTATTAATTTGCAAAAATAAATAAATAAATAAATTCGGCATTTCGTATATTATCTTGAAAAATTTCATATAAAAACGCTTTTAGTATCACCTTGTGAGGGAAGACTATTTTTTAATGTCTTCATTGAGTTGCATGTAAATTGAAATTTTTAAACAGCTTTTTATTATTTTGCGTATGCTGAAAACGATAAAAAATTAGAGTCTTTTTGTTTTCGATCAATAAGGGTACATTTGTACTAATGGGAGCTTGAGCTTGAAAGAAGCTGATACTTTTAAATATGTAAACAAAAAACACAAAAAATTAATCCTTAAAGAAATTTATTTGACATATTTATTTTTAAGTGAAGTTTATTTTAAAATTTTAAATTTAAGAATGTTTATATGCATTTCGTTGGTGCTTTACTAAGTTGTCAATAGACCACAACCAAACAAATATGTGGTTGATTGGTCAATCAACAATGAAATGCAAATAGACATGCTTAACCCACAGCAAATACATTTCACTTAAAAGAAACCTTAATTTTAATCAAAAAATAAAAATTGTCTTCAAAAAATTTATGGCATTAACGTCCCTTTTCACAATGTATGGTTAAGAGTTAACCTGAACTTTAACTGACAGTTCTTCATACAAAACTTGCAGTTAAGGTCTATGTTATCTTTTAACCATACATTGTGAAAAGGTACGTTAAATGTTAAAATAAATAAATGAATGAAAATGATGAAACGCATTGTAGACGTCTAATTTTGGAAAAACAAATTCGTATTATTACAAATAATACGAAAATTGTTGGCCTTCAAACCAGCAATTCTTGCTGGCTTAACAGCATAAGCTAATTAACAGGTATATTTTTCGGAGTCAACTTATTGGCAAGTTTTGTCGCCAATCATAGGTGAGATGTATATTCAGTAGGATGGAGTTCCTGTCGTGTGCACATCTCGCCCATGTTACTTATAGTTTTAAACCAAAAATTATTAATCATGCTGCGTTAATAATCTCCTTTAACCGTAACACGAACTATGGAAGAAATAAGGTTTAATGACACCACCAGCATATAATTGACAATGTAGATGTAATGAAGTTTGTTCATCTTCGAGTTGTCTTCGAAAAAAGTCATCACATCGACTGTAGACTCTTCCGTAGACGTCTCAAAGCATATGAAGAGATCTCGGCAACTGTTCGGCCAACTAAACACAGTTTAGAAGTCACCATCAATTTCCACAAGCACAAAAAAAAACAATATTCAATTTATGCCTGTAGTATGTGCACCACTATGGACGTGAAACATGGAATATGGTGGCAAAAGACGTGAACACCCTACAAATTTTTACAAACAAATGTCTAAGGAGGATAGTACGAATTTTCTGGCCCAACAGAATATCGAACATGCACTTTCAAAGCAAATATAATGCAAAGTATTGAGGAGGAAACGGAGATAGATTGACCACGCATTACGGGGAGCACCCGAAGATCTCACCCGCAATGCCATTGACTGGAATCCAAAAAGAAATAGAAGGAGAGGATGACCTGTGCACACTTGTCGAAAACAAGTAGACGCAGAGACTTCACGAGCAGGAAAAATCTGGAATGAAATTAAGAACCTATCATCAAACAAAAACGATTGGAAAAGTTTTGCTGAAGCCCTACACACCTTATAAGAGTTTAATGGGTCTGTTGTGAATTGGTTTTACTCCATATGAGGCAATTTTGTTTATTCACAAACCCGTTAGGCCACAAATGAGCCTCAGCGCTGAACACAATTTTAAAATAAAACATGCGGCAGTTTTTAACTTCTGTAGAGTCCTATTTGAGAAAAACTTACGTATATAAGGCTCTCCTGGCTTCAATTCCTACACCAGCTAGGTATTAAACAGTTCTGCTCGAAGAGTTTTACGTAGTAGGTGGACAACGCACCAATTCCTGTGAATCAATAAATTAAGATAATCCCCCTTATTGTGATTGGCGATTTTGCGACGAAAGTCAGGCGTATTGTAATAGATTAAAGAAAAATTTAGCTTGTTTTCTTTAATCAATTACAAATTTTCGTATTTAAAGTCGAAAAACGCCAACCACGATAATGCCTATTGTTCCACACTCTCGTTTGCGGTGGTGATATTATTGTGACCATTCCTTTGACATGTTATAGCTACTCCACTATTTGAAAATTTATCCAAAGTTCAATCGATGGCTTGCTCATATGTATGATTATATGTATATGCCATAAAAATTATGCAGCCGTCTATAAGTTGCTTGAATAAATAATTAATTTTCAAAGTAAATCTGAATAATTTTGTGATGTTTTTCAAGTTGCAATCTATTCATTGCCAGAGTATATTGATAGTAAATATTAAGAAGTCGGTGTAGTATAACAATTCGTTTGATAGTTAAACCTTTCATAAGTTTTATCGGACTTAGAAAAATACCCTTTATGTACACACATACACATACAAACATACACACACAAAAGTACACATACTCATAAAACATACACAAACATTTACACACACAAACACATACATATATGCAAACATATTTAACTACATCATCGTATTAACAAAAACTTTGAAATTTGATGAAAATTAGATTTTCGAGTATTGGACTCTTTGTTAGCTGGAAGTTAAAAGCTTTGATAAATAAACTTTTTAAGTTATGTAAATAATTTCTCTATAAGGGTCCCATATAGCTCATCCACATAATTTATATGAAAAACATTCATTATGATCATAGCAAAAAAAAAAGGTGCATAAATAACCCACTGGCTGGTTAAAACATTTTTTTCATAAGCAATATAAAACAAGTTTATTGATTTAAATCCAAACCTTTAATCATATTTTATTTTAACTCAGTTCATTCTCTACTCCATTTATTATGGAAAGTAATAGCTTTTTTTACATTGTATTTTTGTTTCGGTTTCTCCTAAATCAAGCAAATTGTGCTACTTTCATTTATTCTTTTTTTTGATATTAAAAAAAATTACTAATATCAAAAAATTGAGAGAATAAATAGGAAAAGTGGAAAAAACCAGTAAACAAATGATTTACCCATAAAAAGCACTTAAATACTTTTAAATCCGCTTTAACAAACTATTATTGTTTAGCAAATACTGTGCTTAAATACACTTTTCGTTCTTCCGCACTCTCTCTCTCTCTCTCTCTCGCACTCCCTCAGCATCCGCTAATACAGAGTCAATAATTTAAGGCACCCTTGTGCGAGGTTAACCAGCAGACATAATTATTTAAGTTCAAGTTGAACACAATTTGATGGCAAACTTTGTTTTTAGACATCGTTTGGTTCCAATTTTGAATAGAAAACTTTCAGCTGTATTCATTAAAATAAATAATTTATTATAAAAACAAAAATTGTTTTTATGAACAAACAAAGCCCATTGACTCTAGACTTGCTACAGGAAATAAAAACAAAAGGGGGCCGCAATAGGATATATTACACTCCTTTCAATATTATCATTATTTCCTTAGGATGTTATGCGAATTTTATGAGCGCTACAGTGAGACCAATAGTCAAATTTCGAATGTATTCAGGTTGTAATGCACTTCAATGGCATGTTAGACTTTTTTTAAATTGAAAAACTGGCATTCTTTTCAATTCTGGATTTGCTCTATAATAATGGTTCACTGTCAAATTTCGTAAGGTTGCAGGTTTTATTTATAAAGGGCGGTATAACCTTTGCAAACAAAGGCGAATAAATCTCCACTCTCAACTATCTTCCTTAAAACTTGCTGGCAACCGCAGATCTAGGATCGGTTGCAGAAGCCCAATCAGCTACTCATCTTAAATTAAGCAAAGATTAACGAAACCTCATAAAGCCCTATGCTCCTTTTAAGGAGCCAAAGGAACCAATATATTTATATAAATATATGTATATAGTATATATATATATATACAAGCTTCAGTCACGGTGAAAAATTTGCCTATCTATGGTCTACAAAAAAAAATTTGGTATTGGCTGATTGTTTACTGAATCGAATAAAACAAATTATTTTTAATTTTTACGTGTTGTTGAACACCATACCGTCGGTATCCTGAAAAAAGTCTTAAGTTCCATAATTGTGTTTCTGAGTTATTGTCGATTTAAGGTTTATGGCTCCCGGAAAAATCTTTAAATGGCTCAGATTTGAACTTAACTTTAAAATGAATTCAGTTTTATTTATTTCATTGCTTTTTATACAAAAATTAAATGCATCTTGGACCTAGGCATTTTTTGCATTAACAAATATTATTTTATGGACATGGACATGTTGACTATACTGGTACGTAACGTCACCCTGGTCAATGTCATTTATTCATGTTTTAATGTTTCTAAATGGCCGCTATAAACTAATAAAGCACGTAAGTCTCTAGCGGAAGACCCTTTATTTAGATTTTTTATAACGAGTAATTTTATTATCATTAAAATTATCATTTACTTAAATAATTCAGTAATAAGATTTAGGAAATTTTTGTTTGAAAATATTTGTTAAGCGTTTGGTCTTGAAATCTCTAATAGAGCATTTAAACCTGCACAACATCTAGCAAATTGTAATTAGAATCTTTATAAAAATGTAAAAATGTATACCGTTTACACCAACTGTTTTTGACATTGATCCAAAACAAAACCCATTAATAGGGCATTTACATTATCTCAAAATCTAGTGCTTACGAAATTTTGAGCTAAATCTAGCTGCTTTGTACTAGATTTTCCATACAAAACAAAATCTAGTTTGTAAGTAGATTTATAGGAAATCTAAATAAAATCTAATATTTTTATTTTATTTTCACTACCCTGTACATAATATTTATATAAAAGATGATTGAATTAGCTGCGGTCTGCTTGAAAAGGTGTGTGAATTCGCTACATTGAAATTGTTTGGTTGTAGTTTTGGAAGTTTTTCAGTTAATGGGTTCTGTTTTGGAAAAAAAAGTCTTTATAAATGTCCAAAAAATTTGGTGTAATCGGTATAAATTTTCATAAAGATTTTAATTAAAATCTACTTGATTTTGTGCAGGTGTAAGTGCCCTATTAATGAAAAATGTCCAAAGCTACAAATCAACCACTGCAATGTAGCCAATTCACACACCTTTGTAAGCAGACAGTAGCTAATCCATCTATCTTTTTTGTAAATATATTGTACAGGGTAGCAAAACAATAAATAAAAATATATATATAGATTTTGATTAGATTTCCTACAAATCTACTGACAACATAGATTTCGGTTTGTATGGGAAATCAATCAAAATGCAGCAATATTATACTAGAAAATACTAGATTTCGAGATAATGTAAATGCCCTTTAAATAATTTTTGTCAAAAATGGTTGTTGTCTATGATACTGAAAATAAAAATATTTTAAAATATTTCTTGAAATCTAGTATTTACGACATTTCAAACTAAATCTTGCTGCTTTTTACTATATTTTCCATACAAAACAAAATCTATTTTAAAATAAAAATTTTATATTTTAAACTATTTTTTACTATCCTGTACAACGTATTTATAAAAAAGATATGTGAATTAGCTACGGTCTGCTTAAAAAGGTGTGTAAATTGGCTACATTGCAGTGGTTGGGTTGTAGCCTTAGAGATTTTTCAGTTAATGGTTTTTGTTGTAGTACAATGTCAAAAAAGTTGGTGAGAACGGTGTAGATTTTCATTAAGATTTTAATTAAAATATGCTTGATTTGTGGAGGTCTAAATGGCATATAAAATATATTCAGTAGTTTGAATGTATATGAAAAAATATGTGTTGGATATAATGGTTTGGGAAAAAAGCGTAAAGCATACACGTACACGCAAACCTTCTGACATGGACAATAAATAATAATTCTGTTAGAGAATCAAACCAAAGACAAAACGACACAACCTTCAAACAGAATTACGTCACTAAATACTAACTTGGTCTAATAATTTGATTTATAACACTAGCGCTTGTGTTTGTTGGGTTACTTCGAGCATACTATTGTAGCTGCCGTTGTGCTATGGAATTACATTTTTTCTAACGTAGAAAAGTGATTTTTTAAGCGTTATCGCAAGTACACCAAAAAAAACTCCAATTGATAAGAAAAATTCTTTATGCGGCTTAGCTAGAAAGTTAAAGCCGGGCAAATATTAACTTTAACTCAAGCTCTACTTTCTCACGCCTGCAGTTGTTAACCTTTAAAATCATAAATTTTTATTACAAAGCAAGCCAGCGAAAGTTTCACCCTTTATAAGAATTCTAAAAAAAAAAATAAAAAATTGTGTATTTTAAAATGATTTAAACTCGTTCGTTTTTGTTTTCTTCACTTGCCCTCTTTTTTTGCAGCTAAGTCTGTGTACTGGCGATTATGGGGTCATTTATTGAACGTTTTGTTTGCAGAAAAAAAAAATTAAATTTTCAACTTTATTGAAATAAGAAATCGTTTTTGTAGAAAGTTGTACGATTAATTTTAGATTGGCTTAAAACAATATAAATAACTTAATAAACATATAAAAAAGAGATTTATGGGGATTATATAATTGTTGGAAATATTAAGTTATTCTATAAAACTTTCTATAATAAAATAAAAGCTTGTATAGGGAAATAAAGCTTTAAAAAGATTAATTATGGAGTAATTGATACATTTATAAGTGAAATTAATATACACATTGTAATTAATAATAAAAAGGAATGGAAAAGAAGCTTTTGTAATCAATATATTTCGGTAATTTTAAAGAATGACCTACTTAAGCTTTTTTCCTTTATGTAAATACAATTTTATGCACTTTTTAAACAAATTTATATATATTTTTAATCTTTCAAAAGGGAAGCTCTTTTTGTAAAAAACATTTTTGAGGCAATTTAATTTTACAAATCATACAAAATAAAAAGTTCATGTAATTGCTCTCTTATTTACTTAAAGTAGTTTTATTTGCAGAACATTAGTACAAATAAAAACTTATTGAAACAATTCAACTTTTTAGCAACCTAAAACAGTAAAGAAAGTATTTAATTGTATTTTAAAATAAATAAGAGGGTAAATTTTTACTAAACGGATCTAGTTTCTAAATTTATCACTTTCCAAGATGTTCAGATTTATACAAATATTTAAGCCTTATATATAGAAAATATTTGCTTATTGGCGTTTTTTTTTAACTAAAGCTTACTTATGATGAAATTTGTTATCTAGTGCACAAACTAAATAAATTTTTATGACTTATTGGCACGTAGAATTCATACGTACAGTAGTGGTTGGTCATTTTCGAAAAAAATATGTACGATTCCATGGTTAAGGCAGATCGCTTTGGTTAGATCTGGTGGTTTTTTTAAAATATTTTCAAAATTGATATTAATGTTCGTATTTAATTTAAAGTTATGTCATGATTCTGTTCGAAGATTATATCATCTTGTCTAGCATAGACAATAAATAATAATGATTTTAGAGAATCAAAACTGCTTATTTTTTTTCGTCTATAGACAAGACGATACAATCGTCGAACAGAATCAGGGAATAATTTTTATGCTTTAAAAACATGGCAATAATATTTTTATTTTTCATTATCAAAGATAACAACCATTTTTGAAGAAAATAAAATTTAAAAACAAGAGCACAAAACTTTTTTCAAACAAAAACGTCCTAAATCTTCTTACTCAATTAGGACATTAATAATAACCAATAAATATAGAAATTTAACAGCTTATTTTACAGCCATTTTTCTCTATAATCTTAAACTTGTTCACCCTTTATCTTGTTTAGGCTACCCCTGTGGCTGAGTGGTAGCGATGCTAGCCTCTCAGTCCAGAGGTCATGGCTTCGACTCCCGCCATAGACCCTCGGTGTTTTCCGCAGACAAGCTAATCGCTTCGCGGGTTGTGTTGTTATAAGAAAAAAAAACATATATAAATAAATAAATTTCAAAGTCTACATACGAGCTCAGGCCCCGAAAATCAAATCAAATGAAAGCAAATTGACTTTAAATTACTAGTAAATATCTCATAATATTTCCCCATTTTTTGCGATATTCTAGTAGGCTCTTCGTAACACTTTCCTTGCAGATCTCTTACATAATACAGAAATCCTCTTTATTATTAAACTTTATGCATACAAATTATATATATGCATACCTGCATTTGATTTAAAACAAAAGATGAGCATACACAATAAATACAATAGAATCGAAAGAAAGTAAACAATATATGTATTTATTTTATTCACAAATGCTTAAAACAAATTGAAAGAAAAAAGACAGAGCAAAAAAAAAAATAAAAAGAAATAAGAATAACCTTGTTGTGGTTTTAGATTAGATTATTTATGTGTTTTATTTGCTTAACCTTACAGAGTTTTATATATACATTTCTTGCCTTGTGTATTGTGCACTGAGCTGAAAGGAAACTAAAAGAAAATCATTAAATTTAAAGTAGTTTGAAGGTTGCATTTTAAAGGTGAAAATTTAAAAGGGAAAATGATTTTGTTTTTATTAAATATTTCAAGCTTATCAGGACGTATACTTAATATTTAATTATTAAAAAGTAATTATTATAAACAAGGATCTACTGCTCACAATAAAAAATTTTACTTTTGCCACAGTTAAGTGGACTCTCATTGTCAATTTAATTGGCTAAAATTCCACTTGTAATACTTCTTTCACAGCCATACTAAACTCTAGGACACTCGTCTTGCATTATGATTTTTTTTTGGGAGTTTGTTATATAAATTTTATTTATTTATAACAAATTTATTTAATTATCAATTTTTTGCTGCAGCCTCACATAGAAGAAGCTACACAAAGTAACAGCGATATATCATTTTATTAAACTAATTATTTTTATCTATTTTTAAAAAAGACCTTACACTTAAATAAAATTTGTAACTAGCTAAGCACGGCAAACGTTGTTTTACCCTCAATTATTTTTTTAAACAACAAATTTCTTTACACAGTAGACACCACGGAAACCTACTGGGCTCTACAGCCCCTACAGTTCCACAGATAATGCGTTATTTACAAACATACACAACAAAGTGTCTTTATACACCTGGTTATAGCTATGCTGTTTAGCTATATATAACAAACTTAATGTGTTAAATAACAATTTTATATGAGGATAAAATATTTAAAAACGCAACTATTTCAAAACGTTTTCATTTATTTCTCATTATTTTCTTTGATAGTTTCTGACGACTAAATTGTTGTATTATTTGTGGTCGCCTGTGGCTGCTAGTCAGCTTACAGGCAATCAGCTGTGTTCTCTGGCTTGTGCTCATGTGTAAAAACAATACAAAATAATTGAAAGATCCTTGTCATTGTTTTTGTTTGGTTTTTGTTTCACTCACTTCAAAGAACGAAAATGTTATCGTTACGCAAATCATGTCCCAGCTCTTCTGTCATGACATAAATAGCATAGCTATAAAAGGTCGAATAAATGACTATAATGTTCACGAAAATGTGTGGTTAAAGTCTACTGGTGATTTGTTAGAACAACAGTGAAATGCATATAGATATGCTTAACCATCACAAAATAAATTTCACTTATGATATAATATTTAAAAATTTGTGATATGAAATTTTTTAAGTAGAAAACTTCGACACGGAAAATGCAATAATCGGGGCATATTTTTAAATTATTCTCCTACAATTTGCTTCTTAAATCTTAATGTAAATAAAAAAAAATTATTATATAAATCTTATAACATTATGTCATTTAATAACTAACAAAGGCATTATGGGATATCATGTTCGCTCATACTAACAAAAATCTGCGGACTCAATTTTTTATTTGATTATAATTATGTCAGTTATGTTTAAGAACGTCGAATAACATGTAAATCTTCGAAAATAAAAACTGAAACCCAAAAAATATTAAATTATTCCAACAAAACCATCAGCAGAGAACAACAGATTGTTTTTGTAACTTTATTAAGGGAAAAATTGCAGAAGGCAAGTCCCTGTCTGTGGATGGTTTTATATTGGTTATTCAAATCTAAGCTGAATTGATAATCAACGAGCCAAATCAATAGCCCACGAACGTGACTGAGCTTAATCCTCGATGTGTGCTGACAATCAATGAGCGAAAACTTCGAACCGCACGAATAACCAACGAACGTGATTAACACAAAGAATCAAGCTGGACTGACAATCAAGCAGTTTTTTTAACAAAGTCTTTCAAATCAAATTATCTAAATCAGTAAACCTGCTTAAGCCAAATCATCGATGGGAGAAAAAAAGGCAATGAACCGAACTATTGAGCCTAAGCGCTGGCCAAAGAACTTGATTAAGCCGAATTTTTGACTCTAATCAAACTTGCTTAAGCCGAATCAGACAATCAACAAGCTTCCGTAAGCCAAAAGTTAAGATGCTTATGAATCACCAAAACAAAGTTATTTTCTGAAACAACTACACTATTTGAAGCTATTCTATATTCTTATCTTTTAAAGGTAATCAATAAAAGTCTACTTATAACTAAAGGTTCTGGCTATCAGCTAAAGTACCTCAACCAATGACAAAACTACGTTAAATATATAAAAAGAACCCATTACCCCTTGTATAATATTTAAAACAATGCAGGACCCTTAGCCTTATGTTTTCAAATACTTGGCAACAGTAAAAGTTATTACAATAATTTCTGTCTACAACAACATAAAGTTCTTACTTATTGCTTGAACTTTAAAAGATATATTGAAAATATTAAAAACAAAAGCAAGAAATTTATTTTACTTCTATGGACTCAGTAAAGCTTTAGGCATTAAACAACAAATAGTTTGCATCTCTACTCAATGAAACATAAAACATACCCACAAACTTGTATGCATTCTAAATATTTCTAACACAAATAGAATAGTCATATTATTGGACAAAATAAATGTCATTGAGTTTTAGTTAAAATATTTCAAATATTCGAATTTTGCTTTCTACTTTTACGTAAATATCGTTCTTTAATAAAGAAAGGCCCTAACTCATTATTTTTCCTAAATCGAGATTTTTGCATTTTTCGATACATTAGATGTTTTTTCTATTGAAATATATAAAAAGCTCGATTTCAAAAAATAACAAGTTAGAAGCTTTCTATATTAAGGTAACATATAAATATATTTATATGGCACACAACTTTTCTCCCATTAAAGAACACATTTATACTAACACCCACCCAAATGTTTATGAATACAATAAAATTTTACATATCTATATATATTTTTATTAATGTCACTGTGTAACATTTTGCGAAATAAAATCAAATCTAAAACTCACATAGCACCACAACAACAACAACAACAACAATAACAAATAACTACTGACACTTCAATATGTTGCAGGAAATCCAGAGTGTTGGTGTTTCTCACTGGCAACTCGTTGTGGGTCTTTAAAAATATTTATGATGCAAATTTTTTGATTTAGAAAAATAAAATCTAGACATTGCATGTTTCTGCAGGAATGCAAAGCTCTTAGAAATTATTACATTGTACATATGTATCTGATTTTATGAAACTAACTAATCTCTGTTAAGTATAAGATATTTGTAGGACTTAACTAAAGTTAGAAGTAAGAGCGATATGTGTATTTATTTTAAAATAAAATTTTAGTGGCTGGGAAAAAAAGAAAAAACACTTGTATCTGACTTTAATTATGAAAACACACATTCACTTACTTTTCTCTAGTGCAATTAACAACAAAAGTAGTATTTTCTAATACATAAATAATAAATTTAAATTGTACTTAATTTTCATTGCAATATATGTCAGGGTTAAGAGGGGAAAATCAATTTAGTTCAATTTGAGTGCCAATTATTCTTCGGAGTTTCATGCTACGTTATTTCCGCTGTATCACTTCTTTCTGGAGGGCATGTTATTAGCACAAAAAAAATATGTTTTGTTCAACAATTTCCATGAAATTTTGTGCAAATTTTTATAATTTAAATAAGGCATCACTAAAAAGTTCGAGTAATTTTTAGGCAACTTGTTGTTACTTTGTTGTAAATTAATTAAAAATAATTTTTGCTATTATTTCTCCTTTTTTTTAAATTAATTCACGTTCACAAAATGCAAAACTTTGATGCATAGCCTTAAATTCGAAACTATAAAATTAGCTTGATAAACCTAATTGAAGAGAACTTTTGGACTCGTTGAAATGAAATGCTTCTAATCAAATTTATAGCATTATTTTTCTTTTCCGTGTTTATATATTTATATTGGTTTTTTTAGCTCCTTATAAGGAACATAAGGCCTTTGTGTCTTATTTGTTTTATTGATTCCTTTGGCTCCTTATAAGGAACATAAGGCCTCCGTGTCTACTAAAGAGCCAATTGCGTCTTAGATTTTAACGGTTTAATATTTTTTAATTTAAAAGAACAAAATTATTTAAGAAATGTAATTTGCTAAAATTCTTGAAATCTATGTATATATTTGAATCGAATCATAATATACCAACAAGGCCTTTGATCTATTCTGCCACTATTAAATTATTAGATTCCATACTCGAGATTTTATGGAAACAAAATTTCTAAAAATCGTGGCGTAATAGCCCAGTAAAAAAAATTGGAAGTCATTCTGAAGGAACTACATTTTCATTGCTTCCAAAAAATCGATATTTTTAAAATGCCGACAGTTAGCAGAAAACCAATTATAAGATTATTTTAGTTATACAAAACCTTGTAATTCCTCCATAGTTTTAGAAAATAATCACTAGAATTTTTAAAACATCGATTTTTTGACAGAAATTTATGAACTAATTTTAGTCTAAAATGTAAAATTAATTTACATAAATTTACATAAAAACACTGTTTCGGGCTTAAATTCGTATAAAAAGAAACGAATTGGTGAAATAGGTAACTATTTACCATTTTTCCTAGATGAAAATATTATCATAGAACACAAAAGAGGAAATTTTTCTTAAAATCGCTTCCAATTCGGTGACCAGGCATCGAAAAAGAGAACTTCTTGCAATGACAGCCCTATGTAAAAATCATTAGAACGGATCGAACTTTGCACTACTTCCAGCTCGCAAACTCTACATTTTCATGACTTTTTTGGAGTGTCTTTTTTTACTGGGAGTTAACGTCTTCCTATTGATAGTGAGAAGTTGTAAAATATCAAAGCCTAAAAAAGGTCGTAAAAAGGCTTGAAAAATTTAATTAGATATAAAATAAATGTTAACAAAAATTATTAATGCCCTAATTCAGTAAGAAGATAAGGGACGTTTTTGTTTGAAAATGCTTCTGAGTTTTTGTCTTTGAAGTCTCTAAATTATTTTCTTCAAAAATTGTTGTTGTCTTTGATTATAAAAAATATAAATATTATTGCCATGTTTTTAAAACATAAAAATTCAATTAAAGTAGTATACAATAGTTTGAAAAACACATGAAAAAATTTGTGTTGGATATAATGTTTAGAACAAAATCATAAAGCAAATACACGAACCTTCTAGCATAGACAATAAATAGTAATTGATTTAAAGAATCAAAACTGCTTCTTGTTTTCGCCCATAGACAAGACGATACATTCGTCGAACAGAATTAGGGCATAAGGCTTTATAAAGGTTTTTTTAAGAAAACTTTTTTATGAATAATAAGTTTTATATATAAGGTTGTAAGTATTTTTCATTTAACAAGCTATACATTTTTTATAATTTGTTAAGAACTTAGCCCGTAAATTGGTGAATTTTTTAACATCAAATTTCATGAAATTTGTTGCACGATTGTTTTTTTATTTTAGATTAGTTATAAAAAATTATTATTGCAATTTTTTTAAACTAATTTACCATTTCAGGCTTCTTTTTGATAAATAAAGAAATTTTAGTGCAACTAATTGCATTAAAAAATGCTACCTTCCAGTTTACAGAAGACAATTAAAAGTTGTCCTCACTCAAATTAATTTAAATAGACAGACGAGAATTTTTTATAGTTTTCTTTAAACTGGCATTTAATGTAAATTGGGTTTAACTGTTTAACTTTCGTTTAAATTTTTTTGAACCGGTTGACTGTTTTGAAGAATTTTTATACATTTCCCAAATTTTTGCGATAGAAGTTTAAAAACCAAAATTTTTCAAGATCACAATACCTTATTTTATGCACTACCTAAAAACACAATTCAATATAATGCTCCTTAGTGATGTTGCTTTTAGTTCTGCAAAGATTAGTTCGTCTCAAGATCCTACAAAAAAAAAAACACCTCAATTCACAACTGTATAGTATTCCCACTGTTTTTTTTATTACAGAACAATAGACTTTTATATCTGAAAGCATAATCAATATTGAACAAAAGCTTATACAAAATTATACATACATATATACAACATTTCGTTAAACTACAAGTTGCCTTCTTCTCATTATGAGTATGAAGCTTTTTAAAACACTTTTTATTAAGTAAAAAATGAATACTTCACTGTCCTGTTAACATTATTATGGTTAAGCTAGATTTCTAAAAGCTTGCATATTTGTGAATTTTATTTTATAACTGGGAAACTTTTTGTGACTATTCAAGTTTATTCTGTTCACAAACCATTGCCTGGCACAAAATTTTTGTTTTATGATTAAAAAAAACTTACATATTTTGAGATATAAATGAGCTCATATCTTACTTAAACGTTTTTGATACTTTTGAGTAACATTATTCAGCACATAGGGGGGAAATTAGAGAGTAAAGCTTTTAATTCTAAAAGCTTTTAAATTTAATTTATTATATTTTGAGGAAATAACATAAAATAATATTACTTTTTAAAAATTAATTAAAAAAAAAACACTTATAAACTATAAAATATATAAGAAATACCGGAGTTTATTTATTTGACATTCAATATATGATGTACTATGAATTTCTACCTGTTTGTTTTTGGTTACGCAACATCTGTATGCATTTCGTGGAAAATAAAAAATATGCACAATCGAGCGAAGAACTTCTTTTGTAAACATTTTTGTATGAGGCTTTTAAACTTATTATATTTATATATTGTTATTATCAAGAATTTTAATATAAACACACGAAGTTCGTTTGATTGTTTAAAAATGTCTTGGATTGAAGTCTACTGACATAAGCAGCTACGAAGTGCATATGGAGGTTTCTTAATGAAAAAAAGCAGAAATTCCTGTCCGCAATTAAAGGTCCGCAATAGTATACAAACTTGTGCTTCACGCGAAAGTCTATAATTGCTTAGCTTAGTTTTCCAACGCAATAAATCTGAAGGCTGTCCAATGTTTGTCAATCGACTACCTTGTTTTTGAAAATTCTGTCCTGATGTGGGTTTAAGACTTATATGAAAATCGTGATTCGTTAACTTTAGCGTAATACAAGAGATTTTCACCAATTTTGTGAATAGTGCTCCAAATATATTTTGCACTCAAAAATATCACACAATTTAAATAGATCGGTACTACGTTGATAAAACCAAAATAAGTACAACTAGAACTGGTAAAAAGAGTAGGAAGCGTAAAATAATAAGTTTGTCCGTGATCATCCTTAGATCTCAATTGAGAAACTTTAGTAGTTTTAATGCGTATAGACATCATCATTACACTGTATTTAACTAAGATAACTATAGCTGCATCCTAAAAAAGTCAGTTGGTGTATGAACTTAAGCACCCAGTCGCCAGATCAGAGTCTTACCTTTGCTGATTTTTTTTCAATCTTAAGTTGCCTTTCGATATCCTAGTCGTAGTAGTACGAGAACTCAATGATATTTGAAGTTTTGAAGTATGACTATTCAATATTACAAATAAAAAAGTTATAAGCAAAAAATTTAATTATATTTATAAATTCATTTATAATAAGTAAAATAATTATTTCATATGCATTTAAAATCATTTCACACAATCTATTTCTTTAAAAAATTTAGTGTAAATAGCTAATGTCCAGGTCATATATGGGTGTTGATTTTTGTGCGTGATGGCACAAACATTGCGGCGCTCCCACACTTGTCTCACTTAGAAACGCATATTTATGAGTAACGTATTTAATTCTATAATAATAATTAAAATGTATAAAACTTTTGACTAAAAATTCATTATACATCTAGTCAAATATATATCACATAAAAAAGTTAATTAAACAAAGCTTTAATGACCGCAAGGTTTATATTAATTATTATAAAATTTTTCTCGTAAGCATTTGGAACTCAAAATTATTTTCATGTTCACATATTTGATTTAAAACATCTTTGATGGCAAAAAACTAAACTAATTATATTCAACAGCATACACCGACACCAACGAAACAAATTAGTAACAACATCTGTGGCCGTATAGACAAACAAACGAACAACAAATTGTGTTATCTAATTTAAACAACTTGTCAAAATATCACAAAAATAAACATACTCGTACATATACATATACATATGTATGTATGCATGCACATTGTATAACTAAACTGCCAAACATATTAAGGCAATTAGGTGTTTGCATACGCATTCGACACACACGATAGGACAATGCAACAAAAATGTTGCATTCCAATAGAGTAAACGTGAAAAATGCATCACAAAGCATAATCCAACTCAGCTTGTGAATGCACCTCTAGTTACAAAAACCGTATAGACAAAGAAGAAGAAAAAAAAGATATTTTATCAACAACAAATGTTATTGCATTACAATTAAACATGATAAAAGCATTTGGCATATACAACAAAATGACAAAAATAAATAATAACTTCATTAGAATCTGATATTTAGAATATGTGTGCGAGGGAGGGGGAGATACAGGGAGAAACAGCAATGAAGGTTAGAATAAAAGCATAAGGAGTGAATTCAATTGTTTCAGTCATTTGAACTTACTCTATTAGAAGTCACTATAATTATTATCTTTGATATCTCTAGTGCATTTAGGAATTAAAAACTATCTTTTTAATCAGCTTCAACTTCAGTATTCTTTAAATATTTTTTAATAATTAAAGAACTCTTTTATAAATGGGATTTCTAAAGAAGGCAAAATATGTTGCACTTTTTTGATTACCACATAAATAATTTCTGTTTGTTCGATGCTAAAGGTTACATTGTTATTGCTTTCAGCAATTTTTTTTTTCTAACATTTTTTCCAATTACTTCAAGATCTACTGAATATATCTTGTCTTTTGTTAAATTATTATTTTTAATTTTATATATTGACTAACATTTCATATTATATTAATAAATCTGGAATAATCTTCGTTGCAAGTACTGCTATATTAGCCATGCATTTCTGTAATTATTTTTTAATTCATATGTATGATTGTTTATCCAAAGTCCAGTTTATTGAGTTTGTGTTAGGAAATTTTCGACATAACTTTGTTAACCAATACAGCGAAACCATTTGGATATTTGTAACGCTAAAGGCAATGTGATAGTTTTAATGTCAATGTTGCTTTTTGAAAGCATCATATATGTACATGCATGTAAGTTTATATGTTCAGACATATGTATACAAGAGTATTTGGAATATGGTCAATGTAATTTGGTGTTTTGTTTGTAAACCGTGAGAATTAATTTACAATTTTTAGTTATTGATACAAATTACTTTTGAGTTGAAGTATGTTTGTACTGTGGATTGTTATTGTTATAAAAAAATTTTTCAGCTTAATAGAAATCCAGAGTTATTGTACGATGTAATGTCTATTTGTGTATTTGAAACAAATTAAATGAAATTTTATACTGGTGAAATATTTATTTTCTGCTTGTTATGCTAAAACTTAAAATAAATTCCGTCTGACAACTTAAAAACAATAATAAAATACAAATATTTTTGTCTGTTTCCAGTGCAAATTGTTGCATGTAAAATTTAAAATATTAAAATATATTGGGTTTTTTGTTGTTAACCCAAAGAAAATCTTATAAAATGTGTTGAAAAAGTATCTTAAAAATATTGTAGATAAAGTTCTTGTTCTTTAGCACATAATAATATTTCTTTAATGCTTTTATTGTTTTGGAAAATCTAATTCCCAAAACTATCAAAAAATTATTTCAAGCAGTGAAAAACAAAAGGAAAGATAACAATAATAACAGAGAAACATTTTCTAAAATGACTCTTTAGAGATTATTATTTAAGGAGTAAAGCAATTGTTTGTAAGTGTGTTAGAAATCTCAGGAAATGAAACAGTTTATTTTACCAAAAAAATTATAATACTTATATATAATACTTATAAGTTATACTTATGGAATATTTTCTCAGTCAGTCTGAAGTGCAGGTAAATCAAAGTTCCTGATCAAAAGCTGATAATCACAACCAATCGAAAAATATAAGTAAATTAAACAAATTACAGAATCAAGTATCAAACATCTTGCTTTATATAAATATCACTCATACGTATCAATATTAATAAAAACTGTTGCATACTTTTTAGATCCCAAACTAAAACCGGTAATGCAGTGCGAATGAGCAATATGTAAATAATAGCAACGTATCAGTGTTGCCAGTAACTTTTTTCAAGAATTTGGGATTTTCTTTCAAAACAGTTAGACTTTTCACGTAAATATATATTTTGATATTTTATCCATATAAAAAAATGTATTATGGCCATTTTTGTAAATAAACTAAAACTTTTCTCTAAACTATTTTAATTTTTAATGTAATTTTTTAACAGAAAAAATCATTCAGTGAATGAAATACAAAATTTATGATCAAAGTAAAATAAATATTCTCTTGTTACATGAAGGGAAGAAAGTTGATCTTAAGGAATGTTATATTCATTGCATCCAAATTGCTTCTAAAAATATCGAATATAAATTATTTGCTTAGTTTCGTATAAGTTTTTAAGCCTACTACGTTTTTTTTTTCTTTTGTGATTTTCAAAAATATTATTATTTGTGAATTCTCGAATAATTTTTGAAAGTTTGTGCATAAGATAAGAGGATTGTGACTGTTCAAAATATGTGGTTGAAGTCTACTGACGATTTGTTACAGCAAGAATTGAACGCATATAGACAACGCTGAACCACCAGCAAATAAATTTCAAATCAAAATAAACTTATGACAATATGTTTAATAATAAATTTCTTAAATTTCTTATTTACTATTTTATTATTTAAAGTCCGTGTTGACGTAATATATGCGTGCTATCCCAAAAGATTTTAGCCATAACTTTATTGGCTCATAACCGCACCTTTGCCTTCTAGGTACAAATCACTGTGTTACTATTCTTTGGTCTGCGGTTTGTTGTGGTGTATCAACGTGTTGTGTGCAATAACAAAATGGTTCAACAATGCCACAAACACTACTGCAAAGCTCTCAAGTGATAACCTATTTGCCATAGATTATGAGCAAATAGGGTATCCACGTTGCGGAAAGCTTTTTCATAACAAAGTGATCATTCCAAATGGAAAAGAATGCTGCATGAGAGATTTCATGGCTTCCATAATCTCTCCATTTGTGAACCTCCAATCGACCAACCTCATATCTTGAGTCATTTCAATTGTTTCGGTTGCTAAGACCTCAACTGGGCGTCCAAAGCATTCGAAATTGTCCATGAATGTATAAGTATACTACAAAACTCATTAACCAATATTTTTTTTACTATTAATATGACAGCAAAGTTTCCTTAGAATTTTTAAAGCTAAGCCTTGATTTGATTGATGGCTTCTTTTGGCAAAAACTTTTGCTTAATAAGCACCCCAAAATTCACTTTTTCCACTTTTTTTTCTTATGCAAAGAGGAAGTCTGTTATCAATGGCTACCAAGCAGAAGTGAAATGATGCAGCTTATTTAAATTTTGACAAAAATCAACTGATTTTAAGTCCTATGAATACAAATAACTAAAGAAGGCTTGGGAATAGGGCTTTGAAAAATCATTAGGAGCGATCTGAAGTTGTACTACCTTGCCTCCAGATGGCGATTACTGGATGTTATTAATTTTTTTTGAAATCTTTCTTACTAAAATATATTGGATAATCGATGCATATTGGTTCCTTTTAGTTTTTGAATAATGGTCCAGTTGAAAACTTTTCTTGCTTGAAAATGTTTCACATCATTTATGGGTGTCGTTATGTCTTTAGTGAAATTAGATTTTATTTTAAATCCGTTCAATCTTTTAATAATTTTGTAATGTTATCATTGTTTGGACAAACTTTAAGTCATATTTGTCTACAGTTTTCAATATAAAATGCACAAAACTCTTTTCTTTTATATATGTATGTATTTCATTAGAATTTTCTTGCAACTCCAACAACAATGCTTTTTGCAATTTCAGTAGAGGTCTTATATATTTGACATAATAAATATTTGCTCTCATTTTACAAACAGTTAACAAATTTTGCAACGACTACAACTCTGCTTTCCCTAGAGTATCTAGATTAGTAAATTTATAAGCAAATATTTTGCACTACTTTTTTTCATTCTTAATAACAATTTAAGTCTTAATAATGTTTCTTTCAAAACCATTACCAAGTAATAAATGTTGTTTCATCCCCATCTTCTACATAATTAAATAATAAAATGATACAAAAAATCTAAATTTTCTTAAAAATGAAATTTACTTTTGCTTTCTTGTCTTTAGGTTATTAATTTAATAATAAAGAAAACTTTTTAATCAAACAACGGAGAGAATGAGATATGCAGGCCATGCAATGAAAAATCTTTAAAGCCACAACCATAAAAAACAGAAGGAAATGGCTTTTATGATGACATATTAAATAAGTTTAAGCCCACACATGTTTATATTCGGTATAAGATTATGATCTGAAGGCCCACAAGCCAGCACATGCTCACATGGACATAAATTGTGTATTGAAAGAAAATCAGTTCATAAAATAAAATAAGGGTGGTACAACACAATCCAAATAGACTTGATGAAAACAAAGAAGATTGAATGTTTTTGGTTATAAGGGTGCAGCTCAAAGTGATAAGGACTTACAAAACTTTTATTTTAATAATATAATAAAAAAAAAATTGTTTTATATGAATATGGTAAGTTCATTGTTAAGACAAAGATAGAGATCTAATAGACATAATTTAAAAAAAAAAATACTTTCGAAACATTTTTTAGTACAAAACCAACAAACTATTAAAAATATATGTATATAGTATAAGTTAAAAAATAGTTAGTTTTAAATCTGCATTGGTGTGTTATTTAAATGACCTTAAACTTATAAAGCACACTATAGCTGTCACACATAAATATGAAAATAATCGAACAAGTGTGTGGGTACTTAAAAAATACACACATACATACATATTCATTTGCCTTATATGTAGGCGTTGTTTAAGAATTTTTAATACAACCATATATTTTATATTTTATTTCCCTCTTAAGAGCTCGTATCCTTAAAAGAAAGTTAATTTATAACACAAAAAGCAACATACTCATTTTAAAATCCGTACAAAGATTTATATCTACTTAAAACTTTTAAGTAATAAACATAAAAGCATATTAAAACATTTTTGGTTATTTAGTTGACTTCTAAAGAGTTTTTATGTGGTTTTATAAACGTTTATGAACACAAAGGATTTGTGTAATTTTTAAATGGTAATATTTCGTTTTAGTGCTAATAAATTTTAAAAATTTCAATTCCAGGAATAATATCCCTTATTCGTAATTTTTAGTTCAATATTTAATTAAAAGTTAAAACGTTTTCATGAGTTTATGTGATTTTCTTTAAGAGAACAAGCAAAAAAATGCAAAAATTTTTTTGCAGGACTACGCACATCAACACTAATGTCCTTCTACCTAGATGGTCATCAAATATGAATAACCAAACACAAGTCCTTACGTATAACAGAGGAGATCCAGTATTATATCTTATATGCAGTCATACTAGATCCACCCCGCTGTGTTAAAGTAGGACATGAGGACCTCTTTACCAATCTGATATACTTCCAATAGGTCGTCTAGTATGTGTTTTCTTGTTAATATGCCGGGCACTCAAACATCAGATTAAAAACTGTCTCCTCTTTGTCCTGTCCTTGACACCTACGATAAAATATACTGCAGGGAAGGCTTAACCTACTACCATATCTGGCAATCGCCCAGTGGACCGTCAATACCGCAACCAACTGCAAGATAGTCGTCCTATTTTTTCTTACTTTTTTTCTGAGCATTTATAATGGAAATATGGTTACATATACTATTGTAATCCTACACGTATTCAGCGAATAAGAATGCCTTAAAGGCATTGCTAGGCCTTAGTAAAAATAATACCAAAATTTACTCGTAGTTATTTTTGTTTGAACTTTACTTTTGTTTGTTTTGCTTTATCATTCGATTAAGCTAAGGTTCGTGTCACTCTGTAAGTTAAATTATATGTGATGCACTAAAAATTTCATGGTTGTATAAAATTTTTCTATACATTTGATGTCTGATCACACATACTGGCAAGGTGGCAGCTATTGATATCGTGGAGTAATCACTTCTTAATATGTTTTGAAAACAGATGCTCATTTCTTCAAGTATCTGAAGAATTGTGAGAAGACTTGGTTCTTATCCCCAGAATAATGTATAACATAAGCATAATTTTTTGAAACCACGCTTTTTAGGAGGAATTTGTTTTTACACCAAAAATTTGGCTGAATGTAGGAATGGTACGCAGAGAAGGGAAATTTGCTCGTCCTTTTTTTTTAAGGGAAACGGTTTCAATTTAAGAACCACACTGTTACAAACTATTAAGGATGGTATCAAAATTTAAACTGCTGCTTCTGCTCATTATAGCAGACACGAATGTATTTAGTGTTAAGATCACCGTGATATTCATGGAAATAGAACCACTTGCTACTTTTTTTGCATTAAAATTTATGTAAGATATGCACAAGAACTAACACCCTTAAAGTTTTAAACTAAAGATTGAAGCATGATGGAGTTTAACCCTCTAGTAAATGCTAGCGTTATTTTAAGCGTATGACAAAACTCGTTAGGATCATGTTAAAATTTGTAACTTATGGTAACCTCATGCAAGTTTTTCATTATGCGTAAGGCTGCAATTGAAGCGTAGCTGCGAATAACGTTGTAAAAGAAAATTTTTACAAAACTGTTTTTTTTTCACAGATTATCATTAACATTGCTCTCTTGCGTTGTTCAAATATCAAACATCATACAAAATGATGCATCTTATCGCTGTCAAAATACAATTGTAAACAGTCAGTCAGTGGAAGAACTTTGTAGGCAACTAACAAAATTATGCAAATGAAATTGTCGCAAATAATTGATAAATGTAACAAAGAAACAAAAAGAAATGTTAATGCTAATTATCATTATTTTTGATAAGCTTAAAAAAATTAAACGAAACAAATTACCTTGCATTAAAATAACTTCCTTGGATCTCCTGAAAAATTATTATTTTGTCAATATTTTGGAAAGAAAACATTGAATATCTGTGTAGAATTTCCTTAAAGCTAAACCTGAACAAATAATGTTAAAGAATTAACATTAATTAATGCTGGAAACTGTTAATTGACTACTGTTAATGTAAATCAACATAAATCCAAGCTGTTCTCTTAGTTATCTAACAGTATAACAGTTAAAAATTTAACACATTTTTACTCTAACATTTCAATGTTAAAATTCTATTGCATAGTACATACTTACAAATTTTAATAACATCTTTTATTTTCAGGGCCACAGGCTAAAAAGGAGCATTTTTAATGTAAATTGATGCTCTTCAAATTTTTAAAAATTTTGTGCTAAAATATATTCTCTTAAGTTTGTATGATTTTCTCTGCCTTGTGTTGAGTTTTATACCACTCATTTATAAACTGTATGTAGTTCAGTTTTTTTGGGACAACTTTTATAGGTGCAAGAGTAACTCTAATATCTGCAGGTGCATATGAGTTTTAAGTATTTTTATACTATTTTAGTGTTGTTATTGTAATTTTATTTTTTGGTCAAGAAATTGAAAGTTGTCATGTAGGCAGGATATGTGCCGTGTAAAACCCATAATGCTTGTTTATGCAACTACTTAGTGGCCTGGTTTGGTATTCCATTCAGTTTGCATTAATAATGATTATTGAAAAAATATATTTATGTACGTAGGTATATGTATATGAACATTTAAGACAAAGCACGAAAGTGAAAAATATATATTAAAGTATATATGTACATATGTATGTGTCTAAAGTATATGTGTATGTATGTATGTATATTAAAAAAGTGTTACTTTAAGGATATTTTAAAGGAAAGAAATATATTTCAACTAAGTTAATTTAGTATTTAGTTAAGGACTTATTTATGAAAAAAATATAAAGATTGCTTACCTTAAAGAATTTGTTTTGACAAGGGCAGAATCAATTGTGAAACTGTGACTGAAGCCTGCGCTACTGGCATTTTTATTATAACGGCACATTATGTTGGTGCTTAAATCCATTGGATTAGTTACAGTGAACAGGGCATATACATAGATCTTTACATCCAGAAAAAGGATGGATTGGAAAATGATTAGGCCGATCAAATATTAGTTAAATAAACGGTATATCAAGTTACGTTATTTATTTTGTATGGGTCCAAACAACAATCCATGTTCATTAACATAATAGCACAATTGTTATAATGATATGATTCTCATAATTATTCAATTGATTGGGTTAACCAATCGCATTATTTTGTCATGACTAATAATAATAAAATGAATAAAATATTATGAATTGTATTTTAGTGCCAATAGTTGATATTTAAAAATCGAATAAAGATGCTCGTTTTTGTAAATAGTTTTGTAATCCTCAATCCCATTAAAAAAATTGGAAGTCATTCTAGAGGAACTACATTTTCATTGTTTCCAAAAAATTGATATTTTTAATTTGCCTATAGTTAGCAAAAAGCCAAGTAGAAGTTCATTTTAGTCATACTAAACCTTGTAATTCCTCTATAGTTTTAGAAATCACTCACCAGAATTTTTATAAAATCGATTTTTTTGAAGAAACTTATGAACTAATCTTGGTCTAACATTTTGAAGTTATTTGCTCAAATTTACATGAAAATAATGTTTCGCGTTTAAATTCTTATAAAAAGAAACTAATTGTTAAAACAGGTAACTATTAACCATTTTTCATAGATGAAAATATTATCATAGAACACAAAAAAGGAAATTTTTCTTAAAATCGCTTCCAACTCGGTGACCAGGCATCAAAAAAGAGAACTTCTTGCAATGACAACCCTATGTAAAAATCATTAGATCGGATCGAAATTTGCACTACTTCCAGATCGCAAACTCTACATTTTCATGACTTTTATGTAGTGTCTTTTTTACTGGGAATATACTAAATTAAGAGTCTTACTATAAACATACAAAGTATGTTAGCTAAATTCAAAAATGTTTTGGGTTGAAGTCTACTGATGGGTTCCTAAAGCGGGAACGAAATGCATATGGACAATTGATTAATCCTAAGAACAAGCAAAATTTTCATATTAAATAAATAAAGACTTTAAGTCAAATAAATATACTTCGGGGTATTATATGTATTTCTAAATTTAGTAAAATATTTTGTTTGAGTTAACAAATTTTTTTATTTTGTCCATATTCATTATAATAAAGTTTAGTTTTTAAATGAGGGGGGGGTGGCAGCGTATATTATTAATGTAGAAGCTTTTTTGTTATTATTTGGATTTACTTAATACTTCATTTAAATTGTAAATCTAAATTTCATATTTAACTTCAAGTATTGATATTCCCATAATCCTTGACAAACTTTTGCTAAACTCCCTGATTTCCCAAGTTCTTAACAATCATTCATCTTAATATTGCATGTAGCTTGTAAGCAGCCAATAATAACGACAACAAGAGCATTAAGGAAAAGTTAACTTTTTTTATATAATATTTTTTTTTTTTTTTTGTTGTTGTTTGTTCTTTCTTGTTTTTTGATGCAAATTAAGAAAAACAACAAAACACTTGTGGCTCAAACTACCAAGACAAACAACCAGCAAACAACAAACATCCAAATGAAGGCGAACAAGTGACAAAGTTTTCTTTAAAAAAAAGAAGTAGAACATAAAATAACCTGCAAATTATAAAGAAGAAGAAAAATCAGAAAACAATAAGATTTTCTTTAAAAAAATTGTTTAAGAAAATTTAAGAAATTACAAAAAAATTATATTTTACTTAAAACAAGCCAGAAAATATTATTAATGATATTGTTAAGTAAATTAAGAAATATAAAGATTTAAAAAGCTTTATGAAAGCATATGGGGAACATTTTTAATGTTCTGTTACTTCAAATTAACATTGAGTGATTTCCACTGAAGTTTGTATGTTTTATATGAATCATATTTTAAGGAAAGAAGCATATTTTTTTACTTAATTTCGGATAAAGTTATATGTAATTGCAAAGAAATTTTTAATTTGACATATTGTCAGAAGTGTACATACAATAATTGAAATTTATTTGCTGGTGGTCAATCATGTCTATATAATATATGTATATATGTAATTTGTTTGGTTTTTAAACCCAGATACAAATTTATAAATAAGCCTGCTTCAAACTAATTATTAAAGCAAAGCAACATTTATCGAGCAAAAATTACTGATTCCCAGAATCGTATTGGTAAGGGAGACAATGCTACAGAAGCACTTGCTGTTGCACATGAATAAGGCGTTTCTTTTTGCTCGAGATGACTTAGCTAGAAGCAATACATTCAGCTTCCAAAAACCCGTGAATATTCTGCCTTGCTAAAAAGTGCTTCACAGCTACTAGTTTTCCAAGTTTCCTGTAATAATTTTCTTCTTTGTTAGAGAGCCCGCCTTACGTTAGTGCTTTTCAGAAGTATTTTTCGAAGCTTGTGCTTCAAGTAAGCAAAGCATGGCTTTCCTCAGTTGTTAGCGCTTCCAAATCCGAATTTGTTTATGCTGGGTAACAGGCTCACTTGGAACTTGTGAAATTTGCACTTTGCAAGGTTTCTGCATTTATGGTAAAGAGTATCCAAGAACATGCACTTGCACTCTGCTGCCAAGACATGGAACTATTTAATTTTCGACCGAGATGCTACAAATTATCTCTTTACCCACCAATAATTTGGTAAATAAGACTTCCCTACCAAACTTCTAAGGATTTTTTATAAAAGTTTCACTTCGAGCTACCACTTCAGCTAATCAAAGACACAAGTACATAAAATGTAAAGTACCTGAAGATATTGAAGTACAGAAATCACATAAATGTCAGGAAAACAGCAAAACTCTCAACTTAAAAAACTTTAAACACTAAAACAAACCGTTAGGCAGTCAAGAAGTTAAAAAACTAAACAGCCATAACAACACTCCAGCATCCAGCCAGCAAGTGTTTGAGACAATTTCAATGCAAGAGAAAAAAGATAACAATAATAATAAAGGTCTTGATAAGAAAGAGAGAAGAAAAAGAAATACACAGAAAAGAATTTGAAAACTTTGATGGCCATTCAAGGTAAGAAACAGTGTGATTTTATTGTTGGAAATAAATAAAGCGCTGCTGAAAAAAATCAACTTTAGTTTTGTTTTCGTTAAAAAACATGTCAACTTTTTCTTTTATACATCTTCTTTGGTCACTGGGGAAAATATAAGATTTAATGGGACAGGTATAGTGCAAGTAGAAAAATAAAAATTGGAAAATGAAGAAGGAATAACAAAGACTGAATTGTTAAGTGTCTAGAGTGGTTAAGATGATTTGGGTTGTTGCTTTCGTTTTATTTTTGCTCTCTTCCTCTCTTTTTATTTTTTTTTTGGAACTTTTACTATGAAATCTTAGAGAAATTAAAAAAAAAACAAAAGCTGATTGTATTTTAGATTTGAAAAATAAACACTTTGAGTTGTTTGGCAATGAGCTTAACAAAAAAAAAAAAAATATAAAGTTTTAAAAAGTTTTTTTTTCTAGTATATATTAAAGGATATAAATAAAGTTCATTTCTAGCTAAGACAATTACAAATATATCTATGGAATAAAAGAAAGTTTTTACAGCAATGAAAGTTTATAATACTTTAATGCTCGTTTTTTGATATGTTAAATATTTTAAAAGAACCGAGATTCCAGAAGAGTCCAAGGCATATCGAGCCTTATTTTCGATTTTATCTTAAGCGACATATTATCGAAAGTATACATTTTTATTGAACTTTAAATTTAACTATAGATAGATAAGAATTATCAAAATGCCAAAATTTTTAATGGCTTCTAAGATATTAAGAAAATAAATGTTGATATATCGCGCCTTTGCTGCAATACATTCATATCTACGTAAAAAACGTGATTTTTGATGCAGAATTAATTGTCATATCGCTCTTCATATTTTGTAAAAATTTCATAAAATATTTAGCCCTAACCGCCAAAACAGATTAAGCGACAAATTTTTTGAACTTCGGTTTTTGACGAAAATCGATTATCTAATTTCGTACAAAATCGATTTTCGTAAAAATTAACTTAATTCGAAAATTTTGGTAGTTATCTCTATTTTTATCATGAAAAATGTTACATTCCATATTGGTACATAGCTGGCATAAAAAAAATTTAAAATTATACTTTTGTCATCATAAAACTACATCAGGTATAGATAGACGTAGTGTGTGACACGATATCTTGAGAGAAGAATAAAATTATATTTTGTTAGTAAATTAGAAACTTCAAAATCGTTTTCTGCAAAATAGGTGTTTTAATGGCTTTATTAAAGCAAAGCTCTATATGTTCTATTTTAAATAACTTTGACGCTGTACATTAACAAATCTTGGTCTATGACTATAATTCTGATGTGCGTGTTGAACGCGTGCTTGGTAAAGGCTATTGCTATTGTCAACTTAACTCATTGTGCTTGTTCAAAATAGAATGTCAGCTAAGATTAAAAGTGAAATACAAAAAAATAAACTTAAGTACAAGGTGGCATAAAAGTAATGCCATACATTGAATTGGCTCAGATCTTTGTTATGGCACCAAAGATCATTTGGCCTTAACATTTATGATTTACATATGGAGAGTATTAGTTATCAAAAAGCCATGCAGATTGTATAATCCTAAAAACGACGTGAAATTATTGTTACAACTTATTTTAAATATTTTTGTATTTATGTTTCTCGTCGTCATTTTCAATACACTCGAACAATTGATCCTTTATTTGAGCGCTTTCAGTAAATTAAGTCGACTACAGATGCTGTAAGAAGTGGCCGGCCATTTATTGCTCTAGAATATCTCCGCTTTTGCCGACCATATTGAGAAATTGGCAGAATTACAAATAATTCTGTTGAAGTATGTATAGCATGTTTTTTTAGGACTATCGATATTGAGGACTACGGCTTGCCAGCTGAGAGTATCAAACTGTGTTGACATTTCTGTTTAGTAAAGTTTGACAAAACGTCACAAATTGCTTACCCTACGTCTACACCTGATATATTTTTATCATGACAAATGTCAAATTCTATATAGAAAAAAGTGCTAACATAAAAAAACTTATTTTTCGATATAAAATTTGACTTTTGTTGAGATAAAAATATATCAGGTGTAGACGTAGGGTTAACACCAGAACAACGTTTCCGATTTATGGAAATTTACTTTAAAAAAAAATGTATCTGTTGGCAAATTTCATAAAGCATTTTGTCCATAATCTGGTTAACATAGTCATCCTATTGAGCAATAAATTTGTGCAATTATTGAATACAAAACAAAAAAATAAAATAAAAGAATTGTAAGTTGACTATTTTCAAAAGTTGTTTCTTCTTGTAAGCTTGGATGCTATAACACATACTATTAATTTGTATTTTCTAAATTTTAATTTAAAACTGAATGTGTTTTAACATTCACTATTCGAAACCCTGAACACGGACAAATTTTTTCCAATAATTCGTATCAATCTTACACTTTGAAATACAGATTTTGTGAAAACAGGGCTCTTTTATTTTCATTAATAACAATACATCAAACAATTCAAATTATGACATTACCTTTGCACCACCTTATAAAATGAAGCCAAGAAAAATCAGAAAATATATTTCACTTATCCATAAATATAAATTCATAATTTTGTCACATTTATTATGACTGACATTATTTATTTATTGTAAGGATAATAATAATAATAATATAAATACACACATGCAAGGTAAGCAAAAAAAGGGAATAACAAATTACTTAATTTAAAGGTGTTATAATTAAAATGACTGTCCTTGAACCAAAAAAAAAACAAATAAGAATATAAAGCAATTAATTAAATGGGTTCCAAAAATGCTCAAGACAGAATTGACGCAAGCATTTATTAATATTGATTTCTTATAATGGAAGCTAAGAATATATTATTTTTATATTAAAGAAAGAAATTGGGTCATATATTGTTTCTGTTAACCCTAAAGTAAAAATTTACATAAAAAAATAATCATAAAAGTAATCCTGACAAAATAAGTTAATAAACTGCTTATTATTAATTAATCTTTTTTTAAAAGACATAAGTAAGGTAATAGTAACAAGCCAAAAAAGTTTGTTCTAAGCACAAAATAAGCAAGTTAACTAACATGTGCATAAGAAGTAAAGAATAAACACGACAATGCAAGCCTATTGTAAATTTAGAGATAGTAAAATTGAGCTTGCATTACAAAAAAGTTTTTAGCATATTGTGTTACGACGAATCAAAACAATTCACATATAAAGCAGAAATCTACATCTACTGACACCACACATACAGTGGACCAAACACAAAAGAACGCTGATGATGAAGGTGTAGTGACCTTCGAAAATAGCTAGTTGTTCCGTTCTACTACATGTTTTTCAGAATATTAATAATTAACTTTGGTGCTATTTGCTCATTTATAATCATCACATGTAATTTGGCTTACAAAGCGATGCGAAACAAATGAAGTTGGGCTGAGAAGCATCTCTCGCGTCATACTTATTATTTCTTAAGTGTTGCCAGGCTTGTGTGTGTTGTTTCGTCTTCGAGAACCTTTCGTCTCGCTTGCACTGCTTGACAGATCTGCCAAGGATAACCGTATAATCTTGCAGTTCTTTTGCAGGAATTTCGCTGCCAACCACGTTACTTCTGAATATGTGAACGCATAGGTCGTGTATAGTGAGCCACAAAAACTTTTTTAAAATACTGTTAATAACATCTTGGCCATATGGTCTAGTTACTCTGCCCATATTTGTGTAACAATATTTTGCAAATTTATTATGTAAACTATTTCTTATAATAAATAAATAAAATAAATAAATAAATTTTTGCGCCTAAAAGTATAGAGAAAAAATAGACTTTGCAATGGGAAATTTACATCAATGGAAAAATTTTTAAGTGCAGACAAACGATTTTCGGCATTATTTAAAAAATTACTAATAAGGCATTTACACCTGCACAAAATCTACTAAATTTTAGTTAAAATCTCTATGAAAATGTATACCGTTTACACCAAGTTTATTTAACATTTATAAAGACTTTTTTATCCAAAACAAAACCCATTAACTAAAAAATTTCCAAGGCTACAACTAAACAATTGCAATGCAGCCAATTCACACACCTTTTCAAGCAAACCGTAACTAATTCAATCAGCTTTTTTATAAATATTATGTACAGGATTGAGAAAATAAAATAAAAACATTAGATTTTATGTAGATTTACTACAAATCTACACAATCATAAACTAGATTTTGTTTTGTATAGGAAATCTAGTACAAAGCAGCTATATTAAGCTCGGAAACTCGTAAGTACTAGATTTTAAGATAATGTAAATGCTTTATTAGTTTTGTATGGAAAATCTAGTAAAAAGAAGCAATATTTAGAAAATCTCGTAAGTACTAGATTTCGAGACAATGTAAATGCTCTTTAACATCACTCAACATACTTACTGAAACTAACACTAATTTCTGGTTTGCAATAGATCAACTAAAGCATGAATCTAATGATTTTGTTTTTTCAATAAATATAAAATACGTGTAACGAATACTAGTAACGTGAAAAATTTAATAAAATTATAAAACGGTGCACCTAAAACTAGACTGCAAAAACATAAAACAAAAATACGAAACATTGTGCTTATCAATACCTAGCGCAATATAATTCAATATAATATAACTTAACATACCCTAATATAACAGAAAAGATCCATCAGGTGTCACCGTGCCGGTCCTTGTATCAGTTCTTTTCCCTAATCTTTTCTAACATATCATAGTAAAGATTCCTCCAATAAGAATTATAATTTTGATATAAAAAAAATAAAAAAAAAACAGGAGGGGGGCCACGTTTCAAATATCTTATTGAATACTCACTCCCTACAACCACTTTAATAAATACTCCGTCCAACATAAGTTTTAATCACAAGAAAACTATTTAGAACTCTTAAATGCTCATCAAGCAAATTTAGATAACAGTCGCTCAATATTAATTTTAAATGTTTTCTAAATTCTCAACAAAAAACTTATGAATAATTCTCAAATATAATTTTCCAACCATTAGTAAATTTTGTTGTACACCTTTTTTCTTAATTTTCAATCACCAACAGCTTAAAAAACTACCAAAGCAAAAAAAAAATTTAAGAAAGAAAATCAAAGTATTTTCCTTCCAAAACATCTGTCACTCTTAAATTCAATGACAAATTATACGAATTTTACAGTCACCACCTGGACCACAAAAAAGGAACACTTGAGGGAAAAAAGTATTGCACAACGTCATACTATGAGAAAATAAAAATGTGATAAATCATGCTGTTAGTTCATCATCATGCCCCACATGCACCGCATCACTAGTCAAAATCTTTCCCACAGCAGCTATGCAGGACCAAAAAAAAAGAAGAAATAAAACAACCAAGAAACAATTAATTAAATTTTTAGTCAAATTATATGAAAATTAGCAAAAACCACAAAATGGATTAACACATACAGAGACATTTACATGTACATATAAAAGCATTTTGTATGTAAAAAGTAGCAGGGAGCTTTAAGCACATACATATAGCACGTGTCCATATTTGTTCTTTTAGTTTAACATCAAATTTCGGGTCATGCTAAAGGATGATAATGATGATGCATTAAAAATCATGATAAATGTTTTAAATACTCTTACCCGCGATATATTTTGTAAGGATGTTGTTGTTAATTAAACATTTTAAAATTATACAAACAGTAGCTTTGGAGGCCTTATTTAAGGATGATAATTTAGAGAAGAAAAAACGTTTATGAGGTCTTTGTATTAAAAAAAAGAGCCAAGTCAGTTTTTGAGAAAATTAAAATAATCGAAATGAACCCAATCAAGGTTAAAGCTCATATCGCTTTGTAAGTCAAATTACATTATTAATGAACAAATAACACCAAAGTTAATTGTAAATATTTTAACAAACACTAGCAGAATGGAACAACTAGCTGTTTTCGAAGGTCACTGCACTTTCATTATTCAGCTAATTGTAATACGATGAATTTAAAAAAAATCACATGTTCTATTTGCAGTAAAAAGTTGAGTATGTAAAGCAAAAATCTACATAAACTAACACGACACACAGTGGACCAAACACAGAGAACGCTGATGATGAAGGTACAATGAGCTTCGAAAATAGCTAGTTGTTCCGTTCTACTAAGAAGTGCTTGTCAGAATATTTACAATTAAGTTTGGTATTATTTGTTCATTAATATTTATCACATGTAATTTGACTTACAAAGCAATATGAACTTAGACTTAAGCAAATCATAAATATGAAATCAAATGAAGTTCGAACAATAATAATAAAACCTAAATAAAATAATAGTATTCATTATCAACCTGAACACACGAACTCACAAGAAAAATTTTAGAAAACGTTTAGGAAGCCGGAACATACACGTTTCTATGTCTCATTAATTAAATTGATTAAGAAATTTTTCCGTCTCTGTTTATTTACTTAAAAGATTTAACTCCTTCATCTTCTTTGATTTGCTGTGAAATTATTTTCAGCATAAAATAAACCATAAAATCTTTTCCTTTCAGCTCTATCTCTTACCCCTTTATTATCGCTTTCTTTATACACAATAACAAAAACAAATCATTTTAAGTTGCATTTATCTTTCGAAAATTTCTCTAATTTTGATGCGATGAAAAATAGGATAAAACTGCATTTAAATGTTTAAATAGTTTGTCCGTTACAGGTGAGTTCTTGTTCATTTTGCTAAATCTTACACTTCATGAAATGAGTTGATGAGTTGAGCTCCAAGTGTCTGGGAGGTATTTAAAAACAAACAAAAAAAGTAAACTTCATTAAAATGAAAGGCGAGAAAACTTTTCTTCAAAAAGAAAAAGTAATAATAATATCAAATTAATTTTTTGGCTAAATTATGTAGTCAAAAGAAGGTCATTAGGAATGAATTGCTTTATAAGAGAGTGAGCTAAAGGTAAGCAAGTTTTTGGTTTTAAGATATGATTGAGAAATAAGTAGATTTGAAAATGGTGAGATAATTTTTGCACAAATAATGGGTGTTTTTTAGAGGTATAGAACTTCGAATTGAAATAAAGCACAAGAAAATCGTTTTAATGTCCATCAATTTGGCTTTATTGGAAGGATAATTTTATGCCATTAATGTTTAAATATGATTTCGGGCATGTGGCCGCCGCGGCTGGCTCGAATAAAGCCAATTCTACAGGTCCAATTTTCAACCACTTTTTCGAGCATATGGGGACGTATGTTGGCAATAACGCCACGAATGTTGGCTTCCAAGTCCCCTAACATTTCTGGTTTGTTGGCGTAGACGAGCGACTTCACATATCCCCAAAGAAAATAATCCAATGGTGTCAAATCACACGATCTTGGTGGCCAATTGACAGGTCCATTCCGCGAAATTATGCGCTCATCGAATGTTTCCTTCAATAAATCGATTGTGACGTACGCTGTGTGGCATGTAGCGCCGTCTTGTTGGAACCACAACTCATCCACATTCAAAATCTTCAAAATCTTCCATAAAGTTGATGGACAAAGCTCCAATTGCTGTGCACGGTGGCGAATCGATTCATTCGGGTCCTCTTCAACACTTTGCTCTACAGCGGCAATTGTTTCTTCGGTGCGCAATAGAAAACACCCTTTAGTAGAATTAATTTTGAAGCAGTCGCATTTTATGTCCTAGAAGCCAAACTACAGGAAATATAGAAAAATTCTGAGGAAATGTCTTTGAAAAAATATTGAAAAATGTTGTTAAAATCTACTTGTGTAAAAAATAATAAAAATTTATATTATAAATAATTATGTCACAAGAACACCAGACTGGCAGAACTCTACTAATGGAAGACTGACTAAAATTCTTTTGGGGAATCCCAAATAGACAATAAAGTTTAAAAGGGTCCACCCTTCAGAGCTTGGTTGGCATAGCAACAAGACATACAGAGCTAAGATATTAGGGTCGTCGCCTGGGAGTTGTTGACTTTGCAACTTGCCGAGCTTGCCAGGAAGGTGATGAAATTCTCGAGCACTACTTGTGCCACTGTTAAGTATTTAGTCAAATTAGAAGACAAATCTTTCGTCTGGAAAATATACCAGACATAGAATATTTTGGTAGGTCTTTATGGTTTTTATTGGTTATCTCCCAATATCTTTTCTTAAGAGAGCACAACATGCTATAAAAGCATAAGTGTAATCCGAAACAAATTAGGTCTATATTGATTGCCCCTCTGTTTAACCTAATCTAAACTATGTATATCAAACCCGTATATCAAACCTGCTTAAAATATTCATAGCTAGGCTTCAACCAAAAAATTGTCGCGGCAGTACACAAGCATATAATTTAAAAATCTTAAAAAAATATTAAACTTGTTTTTTGTTGCAGTTTAATGATGAGTTTCTTAAGCAGAAAATAAACGCTTATAGAAATGGTTTAACTAACTACATGTTAATATTTTCCATATTAACACACCACAGACTTCAAGTCAAATAAATATACTTCGATATTTTTGAGCACGTCATATTCTTTTTTCTATTTCAGATCGGTTTATTTTTAAAATCGCGACTGTATGAAGAACAGTTTACACAACTCTTCTGACAGAAAGAGTGTGGCAAGATAACGAACACTGAATGTCAACCTGGATAAAGAAATTCGCTTGTTACTAAATAATTTTTTTTAATCTTTTAAGATAGAACAATACAAAGCACTAAAAGTATCAAATATCTAGCGGTCATACTTGATTGGGGACTATCTCAGAAAGATCATATAGAAACTTGAGTAAAAAAACTGGAAAATTTATTCAAAAATTTCACTTTGGCTCTACACAAACGTAATAAGACAAATTTTTATTACGCATCCTAAGTATAGTGGTAGACATTACAAAAGCTACAAAAATTCTTAAACAAATTTCTAGACAGTGCACTGCTGTGCTGGGATTTACCGACTAGATACTTACACACTAACTGCATTACTCTAATGCCCGAATGGTATGCATCGAATGAATGAGGGAACAATTCAAGAACCGATATTTATAAAGATGCCTCCAAAAAATGCTAATCTGGAAAGAAAGAGGGCTCCTTGAATAGAATAAATAAGCTGTTCAGATTGAGATCATGGCATTAAAAGAGAAATTTATTTGCCGATGGTTAAGCATTGTCTATATGCATTTCATTGTTGCTTTAACAAGTCGTCAATAGACTTCAACCACATATTTTTTTTTTAACTTATACTTATAATACTTTCAGAAACCATTTGAGAATTCACAAATAATAATATTTTTTTAAATTACAAAAGAAAAATAAGTGTAGTTGGCTTAGAAATTTATACAAAACCCAGCAAATAATTTTTATTCGATATGAATCTATTTTATTTTTCTACACCTTTATACATTATAAATTAATCAAATAACAATAAAAGTATTTATAAGCCAAAACGAAAAATAGATTCATATCGAATAAAATTGCTTGCTGGTTTTTGGACGAACGATTGCTCATTAAGTGATATTCTTGGGTTGTAAAAACAGGGCTAAGTAATGAAATGTTATTCAGTTCATAAGTCAAAAATACTCATATTCATGGACAGACCTACAGATAATATTAATACTGAGACATCAAGGTAGAACAGCAAATGAAGCAAGTGATATGTTTGCCGATATGGGAACATTTGTGAATAACATTCCCCTTCCTCCGACCGTTTAAGCGATTAAAAGCCAACTCATATAAAAAAATAAGCGATTATAGAATATGAGAGAAGTAGATAAAATGCTAATATGAAAAGATTAAAAAGAATCATGTGGGGTAATATACATTAAGAGAAGTCAAAAATACTTTTAGATTGAATAGGCAATTACTTAGGAGACTGATTAGAACAACAAGGGGCTACATGGAGTTGGGACTAATAGAAAATATCACATGCAAAGCATGCAAGGAGGAAGACAAATCATTAAAATACTACTTATGTAATTGCTCAGTGTCCAGTCACCTTAGAAGACAAATGTTTTAAAAAGACAACGTACGGCACTTGGAATGTTTTATGGACTCCGATTCTCCAATCTTATGAGAGAACACCTAAAATAGACTGGTTTCTTGATATGACTATATCTTGGAGTAGAACAGACAACATGTCAAATAAGGCTTAAGTGTTATCCCGTATGGGCTGGGTCAACTAAATTTCCCCACGTTTCAACATAAACTAAGTGTTTTAGTAAACTAAGGTAAAGACAAAATCTATACAAATACAGCTCAAGTGAGATAATTTTCGAACTTAATTTTTTTATGAAAATCTATCACTTGCTATCGTGAATAATCGATTATTCCCCAAAAATTATGTAAGAAAATAATGTCGCTTAAGCTCTTTTTGGCGGTTATGGAACGGTATATAAAGCCCTTGTGCATAATCTAACTGAAAGGTAAGTTTCATCACTAACAGTTTAATTACCCCTTTGCAGGTCTTATACCCTTCTTGATGATAATAGTTGCCTCGTTTTTTATTTTCCAACGTTTTGCTACTCTTTACACATTTTTTTATCCATTTGGTAGTGACAGATAAGTCTGTTAGAGACTTATATAGTCACCGATATATTTTACAGGCTTGGTTGGGCCTCAAAAATGGCTTCAAGTAACTGAAACCGCAAGACCCACGCTTCCATCTGAAATACCCTGCTTTTCACTTAAATTTCTTGTCTGTGCGCAGTAAACTAATAAATTTATATTATCGTTTAAGACACCAAGTACCAACTTTATTCCTTACTCCGCAGATTTTAATATGCAAATTTTGTTTCAATATTAATCTAGCGTGGTTAACCTTGTTCTTTTCTTTTACTTTAATAACACAAAGTAACAAAACTTTCAATGAATTTACTAAAATTCTTAACAATATATTTTATTCTGCCACCGTTTCAATATTTAAAGCAAGAATTTATCGTTTTTTTCTTTCCTTAGCGGATTTATTGAGAAAAAAAAAATTCTTAATTCCTTCTAACCATAGTTATGCAAATGTAATTAGTTGAATATTCATGGAAAAGCATTTGTCTTGGTAGTTGTAGCCATTCCTTCCTCCACTATTGTCAGACTGGGCTAAATATAAATTTTTACTGTTTCCACTTTATTTTTATATTTTTTGCTTGATTTTTGTATATTTTATACATACGTATGCAACTTAAAAAAAAAAAATTCTTTCACATTTTTAAGACCATAGAAAAGAAAATTTGTTAAAGCAAGAAAAAAAAATTACACTAAAAACGGAAAAACTAACTAACATCCACCTAAGAGAACAACCGGAAATAGTGTAAGAATATAAAGTAATAAAAAAAAAACACAAACCAACTCAACTCGATTATAAAAATGTTACAAGAACAAAACAATTTATTGCGGAAATAGAAATTAAAACCTATTCTCGTTACTTGTTACTTGGCCAGAGTCATATAAGTAGTAAATTGCTGGGAAAAAAAATCCCAGCATAAGAATATATATGGTAAAGGGAGATAATAAAAAAAACATAAAACAAATATTAAAATATGCAAAAGAAAGTAGAAAAACTAAACTTTATATATTTACATATTTGCATTTGGCTTGTCTTGTCTGGAGTTTCATTCAACTTAGTTTACATGGCCTAATAAAAGGAATATGTTCTGCTCCTGCTGTATACTAAAAATATATAAAATATAAAAAAGCATAAAGTGCTCTTACTAAGCAGTTATTAAAAAAAAGAATCAGGATTTATTTTCGTTCTTCTGCCGAAGTCCATGCAGCTGCAGCCATTTGCTAAAGCCTGGAAATCCTCTAACAATTGAGTTTAACAGGCTTCTCTATTAAATAGAACTTACGATTTTAAAATGCAGTTGTATTTAAGTGAATTTTTAATAAATTATTGCATTAAGTTTATTTTATTAAGTTCATATTTTTAAATTAAATTATAGAGATCAATACCAATCTTCTTTTTGCAAGCCTTGAGCACCAAAGAGTAATGATTTTTTTATTTGAAATTTGAAATTCTACAGGTAAAAAATTGTGTTTATAATTAGTCCTGTAATTGAGCGACATATCTTACGATTACGTTCGTACACATTTTTTAAATTACACAGCACAAACGACTATAAGCAAACAATTTGTACTGCATGAGCTATAATAATACTCATAAATATAAAAATACTCTGAGTATTTAGTCGGCTAAATATGAATAGATACAGTAGTATTTTGTTTGCACATATTTCAGGCACAAGTGCTGCCAGAAAAGTGCATTGGTAAAACGCTAAAATGGCCAAGGTGTTCAACAGATTGCATTACAGTGAAAAAAACTTCGACTAAATAATTTAAGACCGTGCTTTAATAATTTTTTCTTGCAAACTAAAAAAAATTTAAAGTTTATATCTATTCTAAATTTTACTTCATAATCATCTGATTAATTTTGTTAAACAGCCAAAGAACAGTTTTACATTCTATAAAATAAAAAAAATACTCTGAGTATCATACGTATATTTAGTTTGTTCGACTAAATATCCTAATTCTGAGTATTGTTGGTGCTACAATAATGAGAATGCGGAGTTTTAAAAATTAAGAACACAGGCCTGAATGCATCAGTAACGCTTACAGTCCCTTCAAATTTACTTATAATCTTACAAATCCCTTGTAGAGTAAATCAATTAATTCACATTTGCAGATAAACATCGTGGATTCTAATGGACACTAAAAAGACATCACGAGAATTTATACTATGCTGATGATATCTGCTTACTATCTACAAGACATTTAGATATGCAATCAAAGCTAGGTGTTTTGGTAATCACATTTGCGACTGCTGGTTTAAAAACCAATGTAATGGCCAAAACAAAAGCGTTAAGAGTGTAAGCAACGAATAAGCTATTTTCTATTGGACAAGAACAAGTGGAACAGGTCGACAAATTTTATTACCTGGGAAGTATGGTGACGTTAGAAGATAGTGCAAAAGTAGATATATTATCAATAAAAGGGAAGACAAAAGCTGTGCTCTTCCTTCTAGGATCCATATAGAAATCTGCAATATTATTAACGGAAACAAAAGTACAGTACTGCATTTTAGCTGTGAGGAATGGTCGGTAGGACGACGATACACATTATTTGTGAGTGTATCGTATTATGTGACAGTAGAAGGCGTGTTTTTTATTCTGAGTTTCTGTCCTCAGATGATATTAGGCGAGCTTCTCCAATATCTGTACTGACTTTCATAAGGAGAGTCATACAGAGATTGATTTAATTTAATTCACAGATCTATGGTACAAAAGACCTATCAGGTGTCGCAGTGCCGGTCTTTGTACCAGATCTTCCCCCTATTTTACATGGTTGGTAACGGATGCCCTAAACTCTTAGCTTCAAAGTTTTACAAACCATTGCCTCTGATATATATTGAAAATATATTGGCTAAATATGATAAACAATGACAATTTATATAAAAAATGTAAAATTCAACCAATTGCCACAATTATGAAGAAAAGAAACTAGAAGTGCATCGGGTATACCCTAAGAAAAGATATAGAGGAAACATGCCGCTAAACTGCAGAATAGAATCCACAAGGAAATAGAAAAAGAGGTAAATATTGTGGAACGAGATTAAAGTAAAATCATCCTACAGAATAAATTGGAGAAACTTTGTAGAGGCCCTCTGCTCTGATAGGAGTTAAGCGGATAGGAGAAGATGAAACTTCTTATGGAGTAAATTAATTCTGACCTTGAATTTAAAATATATTCTACTACTTTGCTGCTTGCGCAGAATTTTAAAAATATTCTGGCTAGCTACCATATCCAATAGAAGGTTATAGGTCCATATCTCTCAAATTATCGTGCATGTTGAGATTCAGAAAGAAAATGTATTTGGCTACCTACGAAAACCCGATGACAATGTCAAAAGGCAAGGTACCGAATGGAATCTGAAAGGAAACCCTTGAAAAGTAAGATCACCACTCACCTGGTGCCACTTAATCGAAATTGAACCAGCCAACCAAGACAAGAGCTAGAAAGAGTAAACAACTGAATAAATTTGTTATCGCACTAAGCTCCTATATAAATCGTACTAATTAACTTGAAAGATAAACTTGATAGGCATACACAGGAATGGTGGTTGCTTTCTTAATAACGAGTGAAGTGTTCGTTGAAAAGAATAAAAAATAAAGAAAAAAAAAATTACCGCATAATGTAGAGAATAGTTCAAATAACGTTAAAATAATATTTTTATGGCGAGCAGTAGTCGGTGTGTAAGTCAGCATGCCAGCAACATTGACTATCTGGCAACACATTAATTTTGTTCCGAACAAAACACTTGTTACACGACTACGACGCTTTCAACCCAGAGTAAAGAAATCAGCTGCAGTGTGCGACTAAAGAGCAATAAAAATTCCGAATACGTCAACAATAAATGGGTGGAATGTGTATTTTTACTAGAGGCAACAGCTGTTAAGTTTTGAGAAAATCTTTTCAATGTACTTGTCGCCATGGTGCAAGCCACGATAAGACAATCCTTTTAAAATATCTGAAATATTTAAAAATCTTTTTAAACTTTATACAAAGCAAATATTAATTTTATAAAATTAAATACTTTTATGCCCCCTGCCGTCGTAATAATCAATTTTAACTAATTTCCTAGTAAAACCAAAAAAGCTAAAATAAATAGCAACACATATGTGTAAACATAAAGCAAATGAATATCTCATACCAATACACATTGACACCAAATCACACAAAATCAAAAACCGCACATGACTCTAGAAACTCAAGTGGTAAATTCTCCGGTATCTCCTCACACAAAAAAAGGAGAAAATCTAAAAACCGTGCTTTAGTGTGCACAGCCACACACAGCTACCGATGCCAATAATTCATCAATCATATATTTATAGTCAGTGAGTGAACACTTACGAGTGACTGAAGCTGAGGAAGTAAATGAATCAGTAAATGAATGAATTTTATGAACGCATCGCAAAATGCAAGCAAAAAGCTAAGATGCCAGAGTAACAACCATAATTTTGCTCAAAGCAAAACAGAGGAAATCAAAGAGTGATGTATGAGATGAAACGGGGCGCATACATGCCTTAACTTTCGCACACACACACACACACTCACAGACACACCCACAAGAGCACTCACTTAGTTGTAAATGCTAACAAAACTGGCTGTTGCTATTGTTGTTATCGTTGTTGTGGTAGAGATTGCAGCAAATAAGTAAAAATGTGTGATTGTATGCATGCCTGAGTATGACTTCCGGTGTAATTGACACTTTTGTTGAAAGCCAAATACATTGAAAATTGCACTTGTTGTTAGTGGTATGTTGTAAACATACAAGAGTGTGTGATTGCCTGTTTGTATATACACATATGTATGTGCGTGTGTGTGTGTGTGTGTGTGCTTCTGTCTTTGTTTTGCAAATGATGTATGATGCGTATATAGTTTATGAGAGTGTGTGTGTGTGTTATGAAAATCATAAAGCACTTGGTGTTATTTGGTAAGTGGTGTGGTGTCAGTGTTTGGTTATGAAGGTGATATTAAAACTTAACAGCAATATTTTGTAAAATTGTGTGAACAATAAACAGGCTATAAAAAAGCAGTGTTATTTCTAGCAATTATATTCCTTTATAAAGCAATTATTTCTTTAAGTTTTTACATAGAAATGGCAGTTGATTTTAGTCATAAACTGTTTAACGATTATCATTAAATGTAGCCTAATTCGAGATACGTGCAACAAAATTTAAATTACTCGTATCTGAAACACATTTTTTTCTACTTTTTAGATTTATTTTTTTTAATATTAAAATTTTCCTTTAACTTTAGCAATATCATTAATCATGTGTGAAAAATCCTCTAACATTTTGTTTTTCACTGTTGCCAAAAAAAAAGAAAATTTTTTTCAACCCAAAACTTTTTTTGCATAATTTTTATGCGTGAAGTTTAGTTCGTTTTCCAAAAAAATATCAAGAGAAACAAGAACTACAGAATTAATTTTCGTTGTTTTGCTTTTGCGGCATATTAATAAACTTATATATTTTTTTTAAATATATTTCACCTGATTTTATGCTGACTACATACCAATTTATCTTTTTATGAAAGAAGTGGCTTAATATAAAATGTCTAAATACTGATAAAAATTTGGAAAGGTGAACGCAGACACTGACATAGTTCAATTCAAGGTAAAAGTTTTGGTGTAAAGTAAAGTAAAGTAGTTTAGAAAGTTTATTAATATTTTTTATTATATAATCCGTGGAAACTTGAATGGCCTATAGCATTCTCGACAAATGCCTTAGTTTTGTTAAAAATATATCCTAATTGCATACTTATGATTTGATTAGGCTATAGTTCGCATCACTTTGTAAGCCAAATTACATGTGATAGTTTTTGAGGAACAAATGACACCAAAAATAGTTATAAATATTCTGACAAACACTAACAGAGCGGAACAAAATGCTTTTTTCGAAAGGCGCCAAGCTTTTGTCATTAATTTTCTTGTGTTTTTTTACTGTGTGTGGTGTCAGTTGCTGTAATTTTCAGCTTAATGTGCTCAGTTTTCAATGCAATTGGAATATGAGAATTGTTTTGATTCATAGTATTACAATTTGCTGGAAGCTTTTTAGTAATGAAAGCTCAATGTAACCATCTCTAATTTACAATAGTACTTTCATTGTCATTTCGTATAAACATATCTGTTAATACTTTTTTATTCATAACTACCCATTGCCTTCAAATATGATTCCTACAGGGTAAACAAAAAAAAAGAAAAATTACCAATAACACAGACCCACTGACAGACAACAGAATGATAAATAAATAGAAACAGAGAGGGAGAGAAAGAGATAGAGATAGAGGGAGAAGGAAAGACTCTTGAAAAATTTGTTGCATGTGAAAAGGTTAAATGTAACTTATGTACACAAATAAATGAATTATTTTAAATACCACCCATGGATATCAATAAATACGACGACTTCAATATAAAAGAATATTTAAAGAATATTTAAAGCAGCATGAAGTCAATGCTCAAAAATAATATTTTTTTATTCAAATCCTAGCAACAATGTGCTTATCTGTCAAAGCAAACGAATGAATGACTAAAAAGCTGATTGAATGAATTAACGACCCAAGATATGATAACTAAAAAATATAGTGGGAATATCACCCGTATTCTAAGCTCTGTGACAAAATAAAAATTATGACAAATGACAATTTTTACATTGCTTAAAATATAAAAATTGTCATTTATTATAAGTTTTTTATTTTTTACAAAGTTCAGATTAAGCGGGTATATGTAAATGTTTATATAATTGGACGATGAATATATACCAAGCACTATTTTATTAAAAGCACTTTAAAATAATATCTCAAAATATGCGGAGTTAAATTAAAGTTTATAAAAATAAAATAACACTTATTTAAAACTCTAAAAGAAAGCTGAAGAACTAATGATGGCAGCAAGAAAAATTATTACATTTCTGATGATTCATTGCTTATATTTCTATGTAAGTTAAGTGTAATACTATTTCTGAGTTGAGTCTAATTTTTTTGTAACTAGCATAATTGTATGCTCTAATGTTTTGATCATTTTAAGATCTTATTAATATTTTATCAATATTATTAATAATAAAGTATATTAATAACAATAATAAAGCCTCGTTTTAGATTAAATAGAAACAACTTACTACGCTTTGCGTTAGCCTGAGCTTACATCTGGCATTTCTTGTGTGCCATGTGCCAAAAATAGCGTAACCACTAATTACTAATGGAAAACTGTTTGATTTATTGATCTTAACTGTTTCCAATCATGTCTAAATTGTCTAATAGTTATCTATGAAATTGTTTAACTTTATAAATACGTGTCTGAGTCAAAGGTTTTCATTATTAATTAGTGGTTACGCTGCTTTTTTCATACTTCTGTGGCACATGGCACACAGATATAAACCCGGACTTAGAAACATAAAGATGTTTATTTCATAAGAATAATACATTCGTAAGCTTATATTTTTCTTTCTTTTCTTATTCTCGTAAATATTTCTTATTCCTCTTGTGACTTAGTTACATTATTATAAGTTGCTACTCCTTGCGCTGGATTTCAGCAAAATTATTTCTTGACTTTTATGTTTTTGCTTCAGCAATTATTCAAACTAAGCTGCAGAGTTACTGGCATTGGAGTAGTGTGTTTTCCTTGAAGTTTGAAAAGTATTTCGTTTGCTTATTTTTCAAATGATTTTAGTTTTATGAACTTAAACAAATTTTTATCTTTATCTTCATTATACATTATTTGTATAAGCGTATGATTATTTTTTTAATAATAAATAAAATATTAATCATACGTATGGGTAAAACCTGCGACCCTGTTCTGTTAAACCGATCGATTTGTAACCGCACGATTTTAGAAATTTAACTCCGAATAATAATAATAGAAATATTTTTTTTATATATTTTTAAAATTTTTTTATTATATAGATTCCCAAATATCATATTTGAAAGAAAATTATCGTGTATGATTTCAAACACGTCTGCAGGACCATTATTAATTTTTTGAAAAAGAGAATTTTACTCGAATTCGGTTTACAGAACAGGGCTGATTATGATATAACAGCCTGTTTTTTTTTTAAATTAATGAATGTTAACGTTCTTAAAAATAACGAACTAAATCATTTTTCGTTTTTGTAAGATTGATTTATTTTCATTTGAGTGATAAAAAGGATCTTTCCGTTTTTCTATGTTTTTGGTTATAAGGAAAAAACCTTTGTTGCTTCAAAATGGATAGAATATTTTATAAAAACAAATTTTTAAATATTATTTCATATATATGAAACATATATAAGTGAGAGAAACCTTATATTTCCGAAAAACCGGCTACAAGTATGCAGTTTAATTAGGGCGGCTCACTTTAAATGAAGACGAAAAACCACTTTTTCTTTTCTCTTAAACTTAAGATGGGATGGTGTTATAATGTTCCCTATAATATTTTGGGGACTGAGCTGCATTTGAAAAATACTGGCTTACAACTTTTTTTATATACATATATATTTTTTGGAATCCGGTCCTTCATTAAGCCCTTTCTATCTTTTAGTTAAAGAAAAGAGTGAGTGTATGAGTTATTATCAATATTTGTTACTCCTATCAGTTTTTTTTTAACTTAACTTTAGTTAAAATCTTGCTCCGAAAAAAGGAATAAGAAATTATCTATTATTAAATTTGTGTCTATTCTCAACTGACCATGAAACATTCATCACTTGTTACTACATTTTTTTACTTTATTTGGCTACAAGAATACGTACTGAGCAAAGGATACTTTAAAGGAAATATTACACATACGCAAGAACATACACACACGTACATGTATATACAGAAGATACTCGAATTCACATTTATATAGAACTTATTTAAGTTTGTACACGCACATACATATACACATACATACACACATAACTATTTTCCATTACTATAGAAACATCTATTTTCTCTTTGAATTGTAAAAGCGAGGGTCATTACCTACTAAATCCTGTGTATGGCTGCAGTACTTAAAATACTGCAACCTCGAGAAATTAGCGAAAATAAGGCATATCAGTCATTATATGTGAAGTGAAGAGTACAATTTTGTAAAGATAACATTCCATAATAAAGGTTTTAGATCTTAGAACTACCTGCAAAGAGAGCACTAACTAAGGTTATAACTTTTTGCATTATTTTGGGAATATCATACCTCCCAAAGTGAAATTGTATAGGGCATGGAAAAATATTCAGAACTGTGTTTTTAGTTTTTCGCGATCCTTAAAAAAGTTCACGTAACTAACGCGATTAAGTGAAAAGGTGTTTTTTTTTATTGAATTTATGCAATATAAAACAGTTTTAACTATTCCTAAATCAGAAAATTATGTAAAAATCTGTAACTAAAATTAATCTGTTTCTAGTTTTATTACTCTTCTCTCAATGACTTTGTACTTTTCCCTCTGTCTTATGCTATCACGCACCTAATCTTTTAGTATACTTTATTCAGGAAATGTTTATTTTAGAACTGATTTTTAAACCAATTTCTATGTTGAGTGTAGAGACTTTTGCCAAGTTCCTTGCTAGAAAGCAGAAAAAGAAGACTTTTGTAAAGTTAGTAGCGGAAACAATACCAAGGTGTAGTTTCCATATTACTAACACTCAAGTTGTCTATAAATTTTGTGTTGAAGCCAAGGAAAATATGGAGAGCATTTGAGTAGTTTTAGGATGGAGACTAAAAACCTTATTAGAAAAAATATTTTTGATTTATAAGAGAATAATAAAACCATTTTTCATGCAAGATTTGTTTTATAATTTTTTTATATTATCAATGCGGCAGTATACTTAAAACAACCCTCGTTTCTGTGTATTGAAATATTTGCTGTCTTATGTGGAAATGCAATTTCTTTTTTGTTCTTCTTTAATGTACGTACAAGTTAGCGCCTTGTGTAACACATGTTGAAAGGCAGGTGTTGTTCAAGTCCTTTGGCTTACCTTGTATCTGTACAGAATACCAAACTGCAACAATTGTATACAACAATCAGTAAATTGACTGTTAATATTGTGGTTAAACTACATTTTGCAATTATTATTATTATGTGTTATTCCTGACAAAAATGTGTTAAACCGTTCATAAAGGAAATAATAATAGGACAGCATTTTTTTGACCCACAAAATTCTTTAAATTGAAAAATTTAATATATTTTTATTAAGACAATTTATTTAAAGAAGTGAAAGTGCCAGCAAAAGTTTTAATAAAGAGAATGGCACTTTTTCATTTACATTTGTGCAAATATTTCAAATCTTAATAAAAATTTTTTGTTTGTTTTATTAGCAAAGAGAGAGAGAGAGAGAAAGTTTTATGTAAGAACGAAGAAAGGACCTTGTGTGAGAAAAAAAGAAACTTATTTTAAATGTTTATGACTTTGTGCTGGAATTTCGTTTTAATATTAAATTTAGCAATACAATTTTTTAGCGCTTCATAAGGTAGTTTTTCGATTGTGCAGCAAAATTTTCATTTACGCTTTCTTTAATGTAAAATATAATATGTCTCATGTTATGAGTTAAGATATATATTTTACTGTAAGGTAATCCCCTAAGAGATGTAGCCTCATTATGAGTGTCGTTTTTTGAATACGACAATTTTGTATTAGATCAAACGGAAAATCTTGCAATGCTATTTAGTCTATTACGAAATCATGGTAGCCAAAGTCGGAATACAACACTCTTAATTATGTCCTGCATTTTGATATGTAACAAAACGAATATTTTTAATTGATATCCTTAGATATAATTAATTGTAAGGAGGAAAATATGCCTTCAATGATGGAGCAAATATCAGACAAGTAGTATATACAATATTTTCATTAAATTTTCCATCACCAATTCACAAATTTGCATTGGTATTTCCTCTATAATAATTCCATATTTATGTTGTGGTTTTCAATCAGTTGTGGGTTATTGGCGTATACTCTATATTTTACGTAGCATCAAAAGCCAATGATATTGTTACTTGTGTGGATTAGCTTATGAAAAGAATATGGCCCTGCAAGAGTAGCTAATGGCATATTGTCCTCTTTATATTCGATAATTTTAACTAGAAACTATATTTATTTTTATACTGAAATCTCTTACTGCAAGATATTTATATGTATAATCAATATTGAAAGAATTCCACAAAGAGGATGTATAATCTGAATTTTGATAGCAAAATATTCACTTTCGTTGACTTTCTATAGCATCAAGAAAGCTTGCGATATAAACCAGTGTAAAAAAGAGATCCTAAACATAAGTATATAAAATTAAGCAAACGCGTATTTGAATATTTACTGAAAAGTTTTTTAGCAGAAAATATCTAGCATATGGATCTAAGGAAACGGTTATGCAATGGATTATTAAATATAATATGAGCTTTTAATGTAGCGTCTAGTGAAAGCTCTTACAGGGGCTAGGGAAACCCTTATTAATATTATTGAAACACAAAATGAAAATGCATGCAGTTTTTTTACATTCCTTCCAGCAGAAACAATATATAATGTTAAAGAAGCATGAAAACTTAATAACAGATAATACTTGAATATAAAATAACCAGAGCTAAAAACCAAAATCAGACATTAGCCATTTCTTTTGAAGCTTCAGCTACTGGCATCACAGAAAGGTGCTAGGAGCTTCAGTGGGGAAGCAAGAGACCTCCTAACTTCGTTGCTCTGATGCATTTTTTTATTAGGATTTCAAAGTATATTAAAAGTGTTCTTTTATAGGGTGTCATATTAATAAAAAAACAAGCCTTAACTTAAACTTGAGAGAAACAAGAAACTTCAGAACTGCTCAGAACGATTGCCTTTACGACCGTTATTAGAAATGATAGAAACTTGCATAATGTTTGTCTGAAATTTCTTGAAATTTTTGCATTTAACTCTTATATGCATACTGTTGCCAATTGTCTACATACCAGTTCTACTTAAATTTCTTTATGTTCCTATATGTGTACATTCATAAAAGCTTGTTGCCAAGCACGCACAAGGAATGAGAATGAAAAACAAACGTAACATTGTCTTAGTTGGCATTTTTATGCGGTCGGTGTCAGAAAAAAATAATTTTTTCGATCCAAAACGAAAAATCATGCATTTAAGGGTTAATTTTTTACTTTACAAAAGTCTCTCTCTTCATTATTTTTCCAAGTCAATATATTTTTAATTAGTAAAACATCGATTGCAGTTGCCTAAAAAAATCAAATAAAACAATTTAAATTTTTTATATGGAAGTTAATCACAATCACTTGCTGAGTAATCAAAAACACAAACTTACAAACAATTTGGAAAAAGTAGTTCCTAAATAACTACTTCTAAATTTTTTTTTTCACTGGCATACTTATGAAAATTGCCCTTTTCACTTAATTTTACTCTTCAACAGCTGCGTTTTGTTTCAAGGTTCTTTCGTTCAAAAAGAAAAGAAAAACTTCTATTCTTTTGGCCTCATGCAGGTTTCTAAGAGCAGTTTGTAAGTGTCTCGGTTGTTAATTATAGTTTTACTTTATCTTTTTCCTCCTTTTTTGTGACACTTTTCATAACTTTTATTTTCTATTATTTAAAGAAAAAAAAGTGACATAACTGTTGATAGTTACATTATTTTATATTAACACAAGCCTTGTAGAGCACCAGTTCGTAGAACTTTTTTAATATTTAACAATAATTTTTTAGAGAAAAGAAAACTATCACTGACTGCTGTCGAAAGGCCGAGAAATATTTATTCTTTATGCTTAATTTTAATTATGACATGAACTTTACACTAATCTTTTAATTTTATTTAACAGATAATAAAGTAAATATAAAATTAAAAAATGTCCTTTTTGTTTCTTTAAACAACAACAAAACTATTTTTTTTTAACTTTTCATGAGCTTTAATACTTTCACTTTTCTTAAAACACATTTTCCTTAATTCGTTTTTAAAATTGCTCTTGCATTTAGGATATACTCCAAAAATCCTTAAACAAAACATCAAACACTCTTTAAAGCTTTAGAAACAGATTTACTACAGCTTTCCCCAAATCCCAAATGCATTACCATATTCCCTTTACCCAAAAACAAAAGCTTTACTGACTTTTTAGCAGATATAAAGAATGCTTAAAGAATTAAAACGTTTATATAAATGGGTTACTAGATATTTTTTATTCTCCTCAGCTTTTAAGCAAAACAAAAGAAGGCTAAGGATAAAATCAACACAACTATTGTGCCAGCAGCAACAATAATCAACAGCGACAATATGACACTGAAACATTAACAAAAAACATTGTATCCCACACACACATACACGCATATACAGACACACACATACGCATTTATGCACGCCAAACAACAACAATAATACTTTGACAATAACCAAATAAAAGCGTTTGTTTAGCAAAAGAAAAATAACAATAAAACAACACAGCACAGGCAAAACATTAAAAGGTATAACCGTGTGTGGGGAAAAGTTCAGCACATGTGAAAATTACACTCGGTATTTATACATTAATACATGCATGCACATACATGCATACATACATATGTACATGCAAGGAACGTATGGGAGTATAAATAAACCCACCTGGCGTAACAGAGTGAATGATATTAAAAGAAACAGATAATTTTTTTTAATAATTTCATTTGTACAAAATTTTTTTTGTTAGAGTTACATTAATAGGCCTTATCACAAGAAAAATGTTGCAATGTTCTTTAGTCTAGTACCAAATCGTCGTAGTCAAAGTCGTCATACGATACACGTGATAAGGCTCAATATTTAAAAAAAAAAATAATAAAATGCTAGAAACACAAATAGGACGACCGACGCATTTTGCCCAACACAACAATTTTTTATAAAATATATTCTGTGGCAATAAGAAAAAGTGCTTAAGTCATATTTGACTGTTTTGCTCGAGAGCACTTTCAAGCGTTTAAGCCGATTTTCAGACATTTATTTCTTTTACAGTCGAATTGGGAAATGCTCTGTTAATCTTCATTTTTTAAGCAAACATCATTCTACGAACCATAAGTAAAACATTCAAATTGAAATATACCAAAGTATAAACTAAATTCAGCTATTATTCCAAATAAGACTAAAACTCTAAAAAAATGAGCCGCAATTCATTTTGCAATAACTTCTTGAAAATCGCACAAACTAATTGCGATTTTGCCGGCACTTGATGAAGAAAAACGTTTTTTGTCCTTTTTCCTGGTGTTTAGGCAGCACAATGAGACTTATTAGGATCTAAATCATTTGGTTTATCAGGCACTATAAAATAAAGCCGAAGGAAATAGCATCCAAATAAGAAAATTAAATAAGTCCAATGAAATAAAGGCATTCTAAATTTAACATTTAAGTTCAACATTTGTTAAAGCAGTAATAATCCCAAATTATTATTTTACTTATTCAGTAAAATATTTTTTATTAAAAATACATTGAAATTAATTAATGAAGGATTTAGATGGATCCTATGCGCATTCTGGTATTAAAAATACATTGAAATTGATTATTGAAGGGTTTAGCTGGATCCCATGCACAATTCACTGATTCTAATGCAGATCATCAGGGAAACTTTACCCAAAAATTTTTCTTATAACAACTGGAGTTATTATAAGCATGTTAAACTTTCATTTAAACAAATGAAAAGCTCAACAAATATTTAAGTTTAACAAAGAGCTCAATAATCAACATGTTTTGTATTTTCTTACTTTACCATTGCTACATAGGCTGATGACAAGTTTTGAAGGCATTTATCACTGCGCTTTATTTAATTTTATATGGGCCTTACTACAACTTTAGTTTTGTTTCATCGGGCTTTTTTACATTGGGCTTTATTTAATTTATATTGGGGGAGATTTTCCATAAATTTTCATTTGAGCATTATTTAATTTTTTCGGTTAGTAGTGTGTTTGTGCCGGTCCTGGATCACTTTTTCAGTACAATAGTCTACTCATGGCTCGATGGGAATGTCATACATTTAAATTATGTTTTTTGTATCTGATATAAACCAGATACAGATCAGATACAGATCAGATACAAGAAACATAATTTAAATGCATGACATTCCCAACGAGCCATGAGTAGACTATTGTACTGAAAAAGTGATCCAGGGCCGGCACAAACACACTTCTTGGGTTTTATTTGGTTGGGCCATTTTGTCATTTCTTATTAGGGCGTTAGATATTTCCTTGGGCCTATTTTCATAATGCCGGTTTTTCATTGAACTTTCAGCCTGTGAAACCTACCCTTACCTTATTTCTCAGGAGTTCCTTTTTTCAACTTGCGCGCCTTTCCTTCGCTAGACCTGTTTTTTTAATCTAACGGATATTTGCAATGACTGAAGGCTCAGTTAGCCAACTGTAATGGAATGTAACTGCAACGGTAGGGAACAGCTGATCTGAACGATATTTTATATGAAAAATAGGTTACGTTGCATTACATCTCTATAACCATTTTCATTACTTTTCACATAACAATATCGATCAGCTATTTCCCACCGTTGCAGTTACATTAGATTACAGTCGGCTAACTAAGCCTAAAGGTTCAGCATGTGTATTCCTATACGAGACTGTGTTAAAAAGCGTAAAGATATGTGTTTTTTTGAGTTTCCTATCTGTGTAGACATCTGGGCATCGGCATTTTAACTTAATTTTCATTATTAAATACACAAAAGTAACTGAAGATGCACACTAACAACAATTGTACATTTTTATAGGCACATTAGTTTCTTTTCCTAAACAAACCTCTACCTCTACATAAGAGTCAATTTAAAAATAAAACCACATGTACGTTCTAAGCAAGTGTGAATGTAAGAATTTATTATTTTATTATACAGACAGTTGGTGAAGTTATTAAAATAACTTTAAGAAATAATATAATATAAGAAATTTTCAAAGTTATGTGGGCATAATGAATTGTTTTTTTTTTAACTTTGTGAAGTTGAGTGTTACAACATTATTTGTATAGCCAAAAAATGTTAATTGTAAATATGTGAAAAAAATCTGTTGCAAAAGTCCGTTTTAAATATGAAGGACATGATTTGGAGAAAATACCAAAATTGATAATCATATGAAAGACATGATTTGAAGAATATACCAAAATAAAGAAAATAATAAAAAGTATCTATGGATCCTTTAAATGCTTCCTTTTTCAATACTTGAAAACGTTTTAAAATAATCTTATGATAAGCCAGCAAAAATATTTTAATAATTATATGTTCTATATTGCAAAAAATTATTTATATATTTTCTTTTACCCAGAACTTGATATAAAAAATTATTTATATCTTCTCTTATATACCAAACATATTTCAAATATGCAAAGCATTTGTATATATGCAACTTCCTTTTATTCTCTAACATCTTTTTAATTTTCCACTATCTCTATCAAATGGCCAATTTGTTGTGATTTCTCTAAACCATTTGTTGTGTATTAAATAAAAGGTGCTAGAGCAAGAGTGCTGGTTATATGAAGCGAAAATTTAAAAGGAAGGAAAGGATGTGCTTAGACAAGATGGAACAAAAGAAATGATAAATGTGTTGCGGATATAAAAGTGAATAAAATATAGTTTTAAATAACGAAATTATGGCAATAGTTGGCATTGAAATGATTTTTATGTATACAAATTGGTTCTTTAACATATATCATACATATATATAGAAGTTTTAATGTTTTTGTAGAACAAAGTATAGAGATTTTCCTTCATTTTAGCTTAAATATATTTCAATGTTCAATTTTTAACGCAAAGCAATATTAAACAATGATTTCTGTTGTTTCCTTCTTGATTCAATTGCTAACAAAAAGCTTTTTTCTTGTAAGAATTAAATTAACCGGAATTGATTTCTAGAACCGTTGGTTACAAGAAGGATTCTTTATAGCAAAAAAGCTTTCACAGAATTTTTCAATAAACTCTCCAAATGCAGCGTAGCAGTGTCACAAAAAGCTTCATGTTAGTAAGAAATGCTTTTACCTTACTGCTTTATTTTAAGAAGATTCTAGTGCATACTAGAACCTTAAAAGTTAGTTATAAAAACATATATATTAAGACTCGCTCTGTTATGTTGCTTTTTAAAAGAAAAGCTCAATAGATAACTAGCAATTTCATTTTAAATGGATTTTATCCATTAAAAATATATTGTAAAAAACTATTTTATTTCATTAAAAAAATTGACTAGTTGCTGTAATTGGAGTCACAAACGTCATACTCTCATATAGACCGTGATTAAAATTTCTCAGGTATACAAGTATTACTTTTCAATATCTCATCATTACTCAAGCTCAAGGACGACAAATCTCTCATTTTGCAAAAGAAAAAATAAATAGACATACGCAATACGGGTGATTAATATAAAAATTTATATACGAACTTAGTCAATAGCAAAAACTTTATGTAAGAAATTCCAAACAACTTTATAGAAATATTTTATCCATAGATGTTCAGAGCAAAAAATGTTTCAATGAATTTTTTATAGAAAATATTTGCGATAGTTTTTTATAAGAAAAGCAAATTTTCAAAAAAAAAAAAACATTTTTCGTGCCAACCCTTATTTTGCACATGAATTTTTATAGAAATTATTTGCCATAATTTTTCTATTCTTTCTTAATGAAAAATTGCGGTTAAAAAGTTTTCTATAAGACATCAAGAAATAGAAATATTTTTGACATGACCTGTGTCGAATGCGAATGCTTTGCATTATATTTATACCGAGCCTTGTTTTCGATTTTATAGTAAGTGACATATTATCGAAAATAGACTTTTTATTGAAATTAAATTTTTATGGGTCTACCCATAGTTAAAAATTATTAAAATGCCAAAATTGTTGATAACTTTTAAGATACGGGCTATTAAATTTTATCGTAAGCGAATATTTACGTACAAAAACTTATTTGAATATTTTAAAAAAACGTTCTCCTGAAAAATTTTATTTTTGTCGTTTACGATAAAATTTAAAAAAAGGCTCGATATATTTATTTTTTTTTTAATAAAAATAAATACAAAAATTTATTTATTTAAAATTTTGGAAAAGCAAAAATTTTGTAAGACAATATATTTATAGTCCAAAATTTTTATAAAATATTACGAATATCAGAAAGCTCCTACATACCGAGTTTTTTTTCGATTGTATCGTAAGTGGCAATGTTATCGAAAATGTACTTTTTTATTGAATTTAAAATTTTATGGGCCTATACTTGGCTTAGAATTATCAAAATGATAAACTTTTTGATAATTTTTAAGATACAGGCTGTACAATTTTATCGTAAGCGACAATTTACGTACAAAAACAAATTTGAATATTTAAAAAAACCTTCTCCTGAAAAATTAAATTTTTGTCGCTTACGATAAAATCGAAAATGAGGCTCGATACAATTCATTGATACCAAAAATAGGAAATTTATCGCCAACAATGTATATACACATGCATATATATTTTCTATATATCTTATATAAAAATTGTCCTTAGTCGTTAGTAGAGGTTTTCTAAAAGAAAATTGTCGAGAGCTAAAAATGGGTAGAAAAATTTTCGGATAGCAAAATTTTTCTAAAGTATGGTTATCGATATTAAAAATTTCAATAGAAAGTTTGTCGATAGCAAAAATTTTCCTATAGAAAATTTGTCGATAACAAAAGTTGTTTCATAAAAATTTTTTCTATTGAAACTTTGTTCATATCAAAAATTTTTCTATAGAAAATTTGTCGATAGCAAAAACTTTCTATTACTCTTGAAAAAGTTTAATGATAGAAAAAAATATTTTATAGTCAACTGTTTCTTGATTTTCTTAAATAGTACACCTGAACGATATCGAGCCTTTTTTTCGATTTTATCGTAAGCGACATGTTATCGAAAATAGAGTTTTTTATTGAAATTAAAATGTTATGGGCCTATCCATAGCCTAGAAATATCAAAATGGCAAAATTGTTGATAACTTTTAAGATACATGCTGTACAATTTTATCGTAAGCGACAATTTTCGTACAAAAATAAATTTGAATATTTTAAAAAAGCCTTTTCCTGACAAATTTAATTTTTGTCGCTTACGATAAAATTAAAAAAAAGGGCCCGATATAGTGTAGCTTAGCAGTAAGTATTTACTTCTGTATGTACTTAAAAATATTAAATCTGAAAGCTTTTCTAATTACATTTGATACTAATGCTGGCAAACTGTTGCTGGCTGTATTTGATTTAAGCTCAAAATTAACTATGCTTGGCATCAGTTTGGGAAAAAAAATTTTATTACTTATTTATGTCAAACTTATCTTGTTGCTTGTGCCAATTTGGCTTTTTTCAGCTATTTAAAAAAAAAGAAGACAGCTACTATCACTGCTATACACCAGTATATTTATTTATGTATATTTATACGACAAATTCAGCAATATATATTTAAATTTTAATTAATTTAATTAGACTGTTCAGCTTGTCTGCAGGTAATAACCTTTTGCAAAACTGATGATCATCTGTATGTTAAAATAAATTTGCTTATGCTTTACGAGTAGCGTCTCTTATTTAAATGAATTTGTAAAAACAGTTCCATTAGTGTTTCCCATCGATTTAGGATATAAGATTTTTACCCTTCAATTACTCGTACATGTAGTTTCCCATACTGATTGTTATTTTGTAGCCATAGATGGCTCAATTTATTTAAAATCAATTTGTCACTTTTTAAGCATCATTTGCAACACGTGAATGATGAGCTTTCCATAGAATTATATTTGTCTGATTATTCAGTGCTTTTTGTTTGCATTTGTCTTTTGTGCCTGACGTATCTACACATCATGGATTCGTATATCTTGAGTATTTGTTACTATTTTATTAGTTTTTTTATTTTTGTAGTTACTTGTCGATATCATGTATGTATGTAGTTGTGAGTTTGTATATAAAAGTATAATATTTCTCAAGTGCAATTTAACAGTTTTTATTAACATGTCTTTATATGATACTTGTTGAATAGATTTATATACGAGCCTTGGGTTAACGTATCAAATTAAGAAATATTTATTGACAATGCTTTTTATATTGAAAAGTTGAAAGCAAATGTTTTACAAAATTAAGTGAATACGAAAGTAGTAAGATTGTTTTTCTTAGGCATTTTGTACATAAGTATGTATATTGTAGATTTACCATAATATTTCTGTTGCACTAAAAAAAATTCACTTTGTAAAGTACTTCAGCTGCATAAGATTTATATCAAAATTTTTTTTGAAGGGTCACAAAATTTGCAAGGTAACATTTCAAGATAAAAAGTAAATATGTGATACATTTTTAAATTTAAATGAACTGGAATGAATTTGAATCAAAAATAATTCCTTGATAGGGCTTATGCCCTAATTCTGTTCGACGAATGTATCGTCTTGTCTTTAAAACGATTATTATTTGTTGTCTATGCTAGAAGGTTCGTGTATTTGCTTTGTAATTTTGTTCTAAACATTATATCCAACGCATATTTTTTCATATATTTTTCAAACTGTTGTATAATAATTTAATTGAATTTTTATGTTTTAAAAACATGGAAATAATATTTATATTTTTCATTGTCAAAGACAACAACCATTTTTGAAGAAAATAATTTAGAGACTTCAAAGACAAGAACTCAGAAGCATTTTCAAACAAAAACGTCCTAAATCTTCTTACTGAATTAGGGCATTAATTTCAATATGATTAATTTTTAAAGAATGAAATATTTTTATTTCTTAAACTATATCTTAGATAGGAAAAATATCACGTTAGGTCCATTTTTGGCTTAACGGGCCCGTCATTCGGTGCTGTTTATATGCTGGTGGCTTCATTAAATCTTATTTTTCAAATGTGAAGCTAGTGTACGCGTTGCGGTCAATAAATATCCTTAATGCACTATGATCAAAGATTTTTTGGTTTAAAATGTGTAAGATGAAACTAAGTGGCGTTACTTGCTCTACAGAGGCTGCAATTATCAACTTGTTGAAATTAAAATTTTGCGTTAAGTTGATTTCCATAACTGTACCCGTCAATTTATCTTCACTTTCATTTGATTTGACACATCTCGATTATTTCCACTGATAAACCAGCAACAATTATACTTTCGTTTCAATATCTATACCATAATCAATAATTTAGCTTTTATGAACTTTTTTTTATATATATATATAAAGAACTGAAATAATAAAATACAATATTCAGTAGCAATTTTTCAACAGCACCGTGTTAATTTGCCACCGTATATTATAAACGAATGCTGATAATAGACCCTGATGTGCAGGAGTAATTGACTGAAAAAGGAAATAGGAAATTCAATTTGCATAAAATAATAAAAAATTTATAATAAACTATAAAATATTACCGTGCATGTGTATGTATGAATATGTATTTGGCATTGTATGATTTAAAAATATACTTCAAAGGTTGCAATTTGTTGTACTCAAATGTACGACCAGTAAGTATACATGCATAAAACAAGAATTTAATACCAACAGATAGAAAAAAGTTAAGGATTATTAAGCAGAAAGTATGCAAAAAAGGAAAAGTATAAATACATTAACTTGCACTCACTCTCACTGCTGCGGAGTCAAATGTCCGAGAAAAAATCAAGAGTCAAACATAAAATTATTAGTGCTACGTTTGGTTTGTTGCTGCTTAGAAACTTTATTTATATCCTTTTACTCTTTAAATTTAATTTCTTAATTTTACTTTAATACTTGTGGATAGCAGCTCATTCAACTTTGTTGTTATTTGAACATCGCAGCAATGTGGATACCCCTCACTTTTTTCAATCATTAGTATAATTGAATGTCTTCTAGGTGAAAGTAGGGAACCTATTGCGGAAACCCAGATATTTTCAAGCACAACACTTTCTTAATTAAAATTGCATAGATTTGTGGTCAATTGGTTTGTGTATCGTACTAAGCATAAGACAGAGAATTTGTTCTTCAGCCGTATGTTTCGTTTGTCAAATAAGTTACCTTGCAGGAATTTTTTTGCGGTTACGCCTAATGTCAAATAATTCAAATCGAATATCATCAAATACTTCATCCTTCTTCCTTTTAACCAATTTTTCTATTTCTACAACAGTGCATTTCATGAGTAGGGAACATACTCTGAGTGAGTAAAATCTTATTTTTACTTCACGACTTTCAAAATAAATACCTATTAAAAATATATATATGTAGTAAGGCATTTACACCACCACAAATTATAGCAGATTTCAATTAAATCTTTATGAAAATATATCTATCAAGATTTCTTATCCAAAACAAAACCCCTTAACTGAAAAGTTTACAAAACTAAAACCAAACACATTTTAATGTAGCCAATTCACACACCTTTTTAAGTACAAAGGCTGACTTTTTAGTAGAAATTTAAAAAGAACCATAGTTGCATTACTTAGTTCTACGAAGTTTTTAGTAGATTTTGACGAAATCTAGTGACGCACTATATTCTGTCCGAAATCTCGCAATTACTAGACTTACTCAAATGTAAATCATTACAAGCCCCCTAAAAATTAAATTCATTTTGATTTTCAATAGAACAAAAATTATGTAGCCCCAAGCTGTTCTTTCAAGATATTTAAAGTTGGGAATGTCTTCTTTTAAATAAAAGACAATTCTTTGATATTCCCGAAACAGGAAAAGCTATAAATTTCCAGTAGATTCTACGAAAGTTTTCGCTAAAAACTATTGCCTACTCTTAGGACTGGAATTTATTGCTTATTAAATTGTTGTTTATTAAGAATAGGGACGAAAAAGTTCAAAAGCGAGAACTAAATGCTACAATAATAATAATAATATCAAAACTAAAAACGTATGATGCGAAACTAATTTATCGCTGGTCACTGGATGAATGCAACAATTCTTCTTATTGGTATGGTAATTGAAGAAGCGGAAGAAGTAACAAACAAGCATGACAGACAGTATAGTTTATTTTTCCTTTTCCTAAGGAATGCATTAAAGCTTTAACGAACACTGAAATTTTTCATCGCTTATAGGGCACTTACTTACACCTACATAAAATATAGGAGATTTTAATTAAAATCTTTACAAAAATCTATACCGTTTACACCAACTTTTTTTTTTGACATCTATCAAGATTTGTTTCTGCAAAACAAAACCCAATAACTGAAAAATTTCCAAAACTAAAACCAAACAACTGCATTGTAGCCTATTCAGACACCGTAGCTAATTCACTCTGTTTTTTTATAAATATGTTATACAGGGTGGTAAACAATAAATAACAATATTAGATTTTGATTCGATTTTCTACAAATCTAATGACAAAATAGATTTTGTTTTGTATGGGAAATCTAGTAAAAATCAGCAAGATTAAGCTCAAAAACTCGTAAGTACTAGACTTCGAGATAATAATTTTATCACATCCTTCTGTAACCAACCAGCTTCACAGATTAGCCATCCAAACAGGATTTGGAATATGACGCTGAAGTTTAATTATAATTTATAGCGCATTTACATTGCCTCAAAGTGTACCACTTACGAGATTTCAAGCTAAATCAAGTATTTTTCTAGACTCCCCATAAAAATGAAATCTAATTTGTCAGCAGATTCAATATTTTTTTTAACTACCCTGCACAATAAATTTATATAAAAGATACGTGTAGTATAATATTGTCTTGGAAACTAAATCTTACAAATATCAAAAAGGCTTAGTGTAAACGATATAGATTTCGATAAATATTTCAAATTAAATACACTAGATTTTTAGACAATGTAAGTGCAATATTATTTTTAGTAAAAACCTTAACCTAATTTTTTTATCTATCCTCTGTGGAAAAGTAACCAAGTTCGTTTACCTTTGTGTGGTTTATGCTTGGAAGATGACTAGACGACGGAACACATTCTTTGTGAGTGTATCGTCTTATGTGAGAATAGAAGGCGTGTGCTTCCTTCAGATGATATTAGGCGGGCTTCTCCAATATCTGTGGTGACTTTCATAAGGAGAGTCTTACAGAGATTTATTCAATTTCATTTACAGATCTATGGTACAAAAAATGCATTAGGTGTCGCAGTGCAAGTTTTGGACCAGACCTTTCCTCTATTCTATTCTATTCTACCTGATTTTAATTAATTTTTTATTATTTTAAATTTATTGCTTAAACGCTCGATCTTTTTTATAAGTATTTCAACTTTAAACGTTTTAAATACCAAAAGCCTTAAAATATATATTTTGTTTACTGATACCTTGCAGCTATTGCAACATTATGCAGTTGTTAGCATCACCTATCGTAGTTGTGGGATTTGTAATAATAGTCTGTTAAAAGTTTTTTGGTATGCCTCAGTAGCGATGCTGCTAATACAACCACATTTCAATTTATTCAATTATTGAGCATTTGTAAAACAATTTGAAGCTGCATCTCGCAATATGCTTTGTACACGTATTGTGCTTTTGCACAAAACAAATGGAAACAAACCATTTGAAAATAATTTCCATTAAACCTATTAACTTTTGTTTAATCAAAAACTAAACGTTACAAAAAATATACAGACATCACCAACAGTCATGCCTGCAGTGGCTTAAAAAAGGAAAACTTTTTGCATTTCCAAGCGAAAAGCACAAATAAAATACAGAGAGAAATTACCAAAGGTAATGGTCGACTAAATAACTATCTCAGGCAGTGTGAATTCTTATTTAATTTTACTAAATAACTTAAAAAGACTTATAATTAATAATTTATATATATTTAGGGTGTACAAACGGTAGTCCTTAGTGTCATAATGTTTCAAATTTTTTGTTAAAGAAACCAAAGGCAAAAACAATTTAATTAAAATAATCCAAGATATTATAACACTATGATACTTAAGACTACCGTTTGATGAGAGTCTGAACACAATGTAACGATAATTTATTACGGTGCGGATTTTCATACGATTTTGAAGTAAGAAACCGCAGTGCGGAACGGTATAAAATTAAAATCTATTTTTTTTTCTCTGCGGACTTTCTTATTCTATCAATTTTTGACTCTCTTTCACAACATTATTGTGAACAAAAAAGAATAATTTTGAAGTTTAAAAACTTTTGTCATAAAATATAAAAGTTTAAAAAATATATCAAATATATCTGCCAATGTATAAAATGTTAATAATTTCTTGTTTTCAGTTACTGCCATTACAAAATATATATGTATGTATATATATACATATGTATATATGTTCCCGTCGCTCCTATAAGGAGCATAGGTCCTCCATTACAAAATATTAAACAAATAGTAAATTTGTTAGAAAATTTTAATAAAAATATATCCACAAAAAAATTAATAAAAATTTTAACAAAAAATTACAAGTATTGCCGTAGCCGTCTTCCATTGTATTATGTTTTTTATTTTCTCCCGCAACGAGAAATCGCACCGCACCATTGTGTTTAGACTCTGAATACCCCAATTTTTTTTTTTCTATTATAATTTTTTAATTTTTATAATTTTTAAAATTTTTAGCTATACTGTAGGCTTTTGCTTTTTGATTCTATGAAAAATCCTTAAAAAAATTGTAGGGTGCAAGAACTAAAATATTATTTGTTATTTTCGAAACATTATTGCTAAAAATGTTCAACAATAGAAACAATAACAATTTGGCATTTTAGTTGTTCGAAATTGAAAAATAGAAAACTTTTTCACTTTAATGGCCAACAAATCGGATTATCGTTTAGAGATAAAACTTCAATTGCTTAAATATACGAACTATATGAATGAATAAATGTATAAATTGGATGAAATCGCACAGTGGGATGAATGGCTTCAAATATTTTTAGGCAAAAACTATAAGAAAACATCCTAAGTCATTGAAAGTTGGCACTGATCAATATGTTAATAAAATTACGATACAAAATTAGGTTTCATCAAAATCGATTCAAGTCAATCAATCAAAGTGCATAAAATTTTTTTCATCCAACTAAAGTTTTCAAACTTCGGTAGTTGCTAGAACAATAAACTTACAAAATACCTTTACCTTCTTTAACTACAATACCAATAAGAATAATTTTTTTTGTGTATAAGCATGTTATGAGCGGGTGACCGGTGAGAAATAATTTTCTCAACACTTGTTCTATTTAAAGTTTTCATGAGAATGTTCAAGTCTCGAAAGCTGAGCAATTGTGCATTTTTACACTCTCATAAATTAGATGTCAAAAATTATATGGAAATTTATTTACACAAAATTATTCTGTTTGTCCAACAAATTTTGAATCGTCAACTGAAGTTGTGCAATTGTGCAATTTTGTAAACACCAATTTGTTGTTTTTTTTTGGCTTTCTTTAGGCATTTTTAAGCACACTCACAATTTTAACTTTTATAGAATTAAATAAATATGTTTTTAAGTTAAAAATTGCTTGAAATTATTTTGTTTTATTTTTATTAAATTAATTTGTTTAACATTTCAGTCAAATTGACTTAAATGTTTGCGCAAAAGTTGTAAAGGGGTTTCATCAAACAAGTCTCGCATATTTGCACAATTAGCAAATTTTGGGAGTTCTCATGAAAACCCTTATTATTATTATTGCAACATTTAATTATCGTTTTTGAATTTTTTTCGTTCACATTCTTAATAAAATGTTGTTAAATTCAATATGCAATAAATTCCAGTCCTAAAAGTATGCAATAGTTTTATGCGTTGGCTGAAGTAGTTAGCACGTTGACTACAAAACCGAAGGTCCTGGGTTCAAACTCTGTAACCAACAGTCATTAAATAACAACACCACGTATTTTTCTGATGTGCACTAGTGTTCCTTTGCATCAGTTGTTGTAGAAAAGTTCAAGTGATGAAGGCATAGCCACTGGTCACTGAACTATACCGACTTCAGCAGATACTAATCGTAATGTAACATCCTTCGCTATGTAGCACAACCATCGGCGAAGTAAAATAACTAATAAAATGGCTACTAAAACACAGCTTCAAAAAATCAATACGCCTCATTTAACATCAGAGAGGCGCTGCAACACTGCATTATTAAAAACGTGCAAAAAGCAGAGTTGTAAAAGAATGAAGCTTTCCGCTATCTCTCCCTTCACCACATGTCTTTTCTATCACAATCACTTTCCTAAAGAAGGTAAAACGTAGTAATAGCAGTAGGCATTAATTGCCTGAGTGTTACTTCTCTTTAAAAAAAAATAAAAAAATAAAAAAAATCTTAAAGTCTACCGGAAATGTATAGTTATTCCTGTGCCGGGAATATCCAATAATTGTGTTTTGTACAAAATCTAGTGCGGCAGTAGATTTGTAAGAAATCTAGTCAATATCTAATAATATTTATTTATTTTTTACTACCAGTGCAACATATTTATAAAAAAATATGCGTGAAGATTTTGTGTAGATGTAAATGTCCTATTATTAATTTTGTGCTCACCTTCTTATGGAAAAATATATTAAACTCAAATGGAGTTATCAAAAAAACTAGGCGTACATATATGTATACCTTGAAATGGCTTGAAAATATAAAGCACTTGCATGGAATATTTTTGAATTTTCTCAGAAATAAAATAAGTATTCTGAAGAACTATACATGAAAGTTTTATATTTTAATAATTTCTCTACAAGGATGCATCATTAGAATTTATCAATTGTGTGCTCCCAAAAAGGGTTTTTGGAAAATGAAAACCCACTGTGCGGTGTTGTGGCGAAATAAAATAAAAAATTAATAAAAAAAAACAGTTTAAAAAATTGAAGGGAAAATATTATAAAGATCTTTAAATAAAATATCAATTCAATATTTTACTTGAAATATGTTGCCGTTTGTGTTTTATTTTAAATTCAGATTTTGCTCAAATTTATGAGTTAAAAATATAATTGAACCAAAAAATGTTCAACAAATTATTTGATTTATTTATACGATTTTTTAGCATCAGTAGTGATGTAATATTTTTCAAATATCTCTATTTCTTTCGCCCTCTAGTACTGACCCTAACAAGCAGTCAAAAGAAAGACTAGTTATAACAAAACATAAGGCCAAATATAAATGTGTATGTAGGACTTTAAAAAAAATTTAAATTAAAAAATAAGAAAACACTTCTATAGTCCAAGAATATTGTGTATGAAATAAAAATAAAATTATATTTCATTCATATGATTTTTTCCTTATTAACCTACATTTCATTTTGTGTGCAAGGACAGTTGCATGCATATTAAAATATATACAATGCATATACATATGTACAAAAAAAAAGCACACATATATGCATATAAGCATTGATTAGTTTCAAAAGCACACATACACCCAAACACACACATGCACACAACCACATGAACTCATATGTATTTGTATACTCTACACTATATTTGGCAAGAAAAACTGTTTCATTGGCAATAACGTATAAGTATATGCACATTTGTATATATGTATGTATGTATGTGTGTATGAATGTGTGTATGAACTTTTTCAATTTTGTTGGTTTCTGAATTTTCTTTTACTTTAATCTATTGTTGTGTTCTACGAGTATACACGTTTACCCAACAAATTTAGCAGCCCATAAATTTCTTCACCCAAAAAAAAACTCTCAGATTTTATTTTAACATAAGCATGTTTTGTTTTTTACAAATTAGCCTAAACTTTAATCAATTAGATTCCTTAATTTAGTAAAAGCTATATTTTGAACTCTTATTTGCACTCGAAGGGAAAAACAAGAAGAAATAGATTATGAATGAAATTTCAAAATATATTTAAGGAAAGTTTTCCAAAGTTTTTCAACCCACTGTGTGTGTAGTTTTGTAATTTATCAATTTATCTTTTAGGACTTGGTCTTAAATTCTTGGAGGTTTTTAGTTTTTTTCAATTATAATTGAAGTCTGCTGATGTGTGCCCCAAGCAGCAACGCATCTAGGCAGCAATCCATTCAAGCTTGCCTGACTAAACATAATTTTTTTTTAATTTATTATTAATTTTGACAAGTTCTAGATTAAAACCATTTTTTTGAAATATTTGATTTGTTTCCAGATAAATGTTTATCTACAAAAAAAAATTTTGAAATTTTGTTTGAATCTGAAATTTTTGTTTCACCAAACTTAAATAAATTTTTTCCAGAAATAATTCAATTCAATTAAATATAACAATGACTCATATAAATTGTTTCCATATTTTGAAGAATTCAGTCCTTTGCTTAATATATTTTCTTAATATTTAATAAAATAAATTTAAACTGCCTTTTTCATAAAAAATAGTTCTATTTACAAAAAAAAAAAAAAAGCTTTAAAAGCTTTATAAAAAACTTATATAGAAATCTGCCTATTATTATAATTATTATTATTATTTTTATTATTTAGTTAGTACAAATAAGAAAAAGTGTTACTCCAGAGAAGGAGCTTCTAGCGATACAAGCATAGCAACTTGTTACAGTGAATCATCGGAAAACTGAAATTGTACTCTTTAACAAAATAAAAAGATAGAAAAGAAAAATAAATGAGAAATAAAAGAGAAATAATATTGATGTACTTATTGAAACGTGTTAAAGAAGGAAATCCAAGTTGTACTGTCATGTGTTATCTGAGGGATTTGTGGACACTTGTGTCCTCGTTGCCTAAAGTCTGGCTCCACGGATCTTCTCGAGGTTGTTTTTTTTTCATCCACTATTCCGTCTCCTTTAAGGGTTTCACTAGAAGCTGGCCTTTACTATTTTTTTTTTAAGAGAAGTTAACACTCAGGCAATTAATGCCTACTACTATTAGTAGGTGTTACCTTCTTTAGGAAAGGGATAGTGATAGAGAAGATAGGTGGTTCTTTTACAACTCTGCTTTTTGCACGTTTTTAAGAATGCACTGTTGCAGCGCCTCTGATGTTAAATGAGGGGTATTAATTTTTGAAGCTGTGTTTAGTAGTCATTTTATTGGTTATTTTACTTTGCCGATGATTCTGCTACACAATACCGATGAAGGAGGGCGCTCTGATATTACATTAGGAATAGTATGTGCTGAACTCGGTATTGTTCAGTGACCAGTGACTATGCCTTCATCACTTGAACTTTCCTACAACATCTGATACAAAGTGACACTAATGCACATCAGAAAAATGCTTGGTGTTGTTATTTAATTACTGTTGGATACTGGGATTGAACCCAGGACCTTCGGTTTTGTAGCCAATGTGCTAACTACTTCAGCCAACGCCACCCTCACTATACTATATTTGGCCCTTACTATGCTATATTTGGCCTATCAAAGCGTATGAGCGATCCCTGTCTATATTTGATGACGGATTTCATGGGCGAAGCTTGATTACTAACTGACAACAGGTCAGGACATTTTATATAAAAGGTAAATATTTGAATCTGTTGTCATATACATATGTACGAAATTTAAAATGGAAATAGTTTGAATACTGAAATATTTTGAGCAATTTTTTTAGTCCGAATTGCTGCTTCAGGCTTCATGCAACTAATTTGATGAAAAGTTTTATGTTATAAATTAAGTCCAAATAATTTAATAATTATTTCTATTTATTTTATTTTGTCATATCACAAAAATATGTAAAATTCCAACCTTGTCATAGTTTTTTAATTGCTAAAGAAGTTAAGCATTTTAATGATAAAAACCGAGATTGTATTCACTCATCTAAAATAAAAATATTGCTGGGTTGCTTTCAATTTAAAAATATCCCCAAAAAATACTTCTTAACTTTATTTCTTTTTTTATACAAATGAAAAAATTTATTTTCATTTTTACTGCAATACAATTGATGCATTGAAATGATGTTGTCCTGTCATAAAAGTAAAAATAATTTTACCCAAGATTACTTATTTGCAAGATGTTTATGAAAAATAAAGAAGTAACATAGGAGTATTTATTGCTTATTTCTTTTTAAGTGATTTTTGAAAAGTAAAAAAAATAATACTATTGCAGTTAATGTTATTAACTGACAAACTACACAACCAAAGAGATTCGTAAAGGTTATGTTTGAAGCTTAATGATATTTTTACCACAAAAATTGGGTATTTCTATTTCTGAAACTTTTTTCTTTAGCTTAAATTAAAATTGCATATTTGTAAATATTTAATTTACATTTTAAATTAGCATTATATAACTTTAATTTAAACATTTACTTTTTGTTTCCTATGTACTATGTAGTTCTTTTTCTGCTTCAAAATTCTGTTTATAACTTTGTTTTACTATTGCTAATCTTGTTGCAAGTTACAGTTTGTTTGTATTTTATATTTTCAATCTAGTTGTATCTAATCATTTCGTAACGGAATTTGTTGTCTATTTTTATTTCTCCATATTTGGCCAGTATATTTTCATTTGTGTTGTAAAGTTTTTTTTCTTTTCCACATAATTCAATTGTCTTGGAAAATAAACATTGTTTCTGCTGTTTTTCTTGTTATTATTCTTACTTGACAATGTTATTTTTATATCCCTGCGTTTATTTTTTGGTTGCTTATTTTTCCCCCTCATAATCTCTTAGGGAAAAAGTTTTGGAATATATTTTCGACTTCGTTCGTTGTGAATTAAAGCACGTTGTAACGAAAGAACTAAAAATCATGAAACTAAAAACAAAAAGTTTTATGACATCCTCTACGTATGAGTGATATTTGGTAAGTGAAAACTGTATATTACACATTAATCATACGCAATGTGTTTTCATTAAATATGAGTATGTATGTATGTATGTATGTATTAGTGATGTAACGAATGTCAAATTTTGATATTCGCTAATACGAATGCGAGTATTTGAAACGGTATGAATATTATATGTGAAACTTATAGACATGAAATTGGGGTTCTATTTACGCCTGCAAAATGAATTATAAAAAAATTTTTATTAAAAAGAACTGCATACTCCTGTTGGCGTATTTTAAAGTTAATAAAAACTATCCAAAATTTTAATGATCGTCATTAAATACATTTGAAAATGATACAAATCAAAAATTTCTATAAAAAATTTAATGAATTCGCACACACTACGACAAATTTTAATTTTCAATTTTTTTTTCAGAAAATTCACTTTCTGCCAAGCAATCTGGAGACAAATTGTAGTCAAACCGTTTGAATTGTTTTCATTTCTTCACCTCTTTTTTCCCTCTACACTTTTCAATACTTTTAATACACATAAATAAATTATTTCCATATGTAACTACAACATTTATTACCAATAAAGGTAACAAATATATAAAAGGTGGTTAAATTATAAGGGCCGATGTTGAATGTTAACCACACCTAAACGTAAATTTTTTTTCTGCATTTCATTTGAATTACTCAATTTCAGACTAACCATGGAAAGATACACAATCGAGCAACGCGTTAATGCTATTCAGGCTTATTATGAAAATGGGCGTCAATAAATCCAAATGCATATCGTGCAAATCATCTTCAGTGAATAGGCACATTTGCACCTCAGTGGATTCGTCAATAAGCAAAATTGCCGCATTTAGGCGAATGATAATCCAAGAATGATTTTCGAAAAACAAATGCACCCACAAAGAGTGACTGTTTGGTGCGGTTTATGGGGTTTCCAAAATGAGGCCGGTCAGGCATATACTGTGAATAGTGTTCACTATCGTGAGATGATAACGAACTTTTTATGGCCCGAATTGGAAGATATGGATGTGGTTTCAACAGGACATGGCACTTGCCACACAATTAACGAAACAATGGCTCTTTTGCGCGACAAATTCAACGGCCGTGTTATCACACGTGGTGGCGATGTCAATTGGCCTCCAAGATCATGTGATTTGACACCGTTGGACTTCTTTATTTGAGGTTATTTGAAAAAAAAAGGTGTAAGTCGATAAGCCAGCAGCAATTCAAGAGCTAAAGGATGAGATAACTCGGCACATTAACTATATAGAACCTCAATTATGCCTCAGCGTCATGGAAACTTTGGACCATCGGATGTAGGTGTACCACCGTGGTCACGGCGGTCATTTGGCCCATACATAATTGAACTATACCATATTATCATAATAAAAAGAAATTACAATAATTTCCCAAAGAATTTGTGTTTTATTTAAAATCAACATCGGCCCTTATAATTTGACCACCCTTTAGAAGGCAATGGTCCTGTAGAAGCTTAATGTATATTAAAATATATTCTTATATGGATATGGCAATATCAAATTATTGTTGTTGGCCCACTTGAGGATACATCGTATTAGTTTTGACAGATGTATTAATGGTAAGGGATATTATTTTAATTTTATATTTGACGGAATTAAAGAAAAAATTAAAAAAAAACAGCAGTTATCTAGGAACTAGGCCGTTGGCCTATTCAATATATTTAAATAATACTTTATAACATTTTAATATGGAGATATAAATTTCGGACAAATATTATCTAGAAAAGTATTTTAACTTTTTTAATGTTAATTGTACACGAAGTTTGTTTTATTTGTTTTTAAGTTGTGTACAAGAATTGAATTGAAATAATTTTTTTTAATTATTTATTACAAACTAATATTTTTAATCATTTAGGAATTATGCATTTATTTATTTAATTTTTTTGGCAAAATATTCAGGCTAATACAAATACGAATATCTAATTTTTTTGGCAAAATATTCAGGCTAATACAAATGCGAATATCTAAAAATATGAATACAAATACGAATACAAATATCTGCGCATCACTAGTTTGTATCTATATGATTTATCGCTCTTTGTGCCTATGTAGCAATAAAAGAGCGATAGGTTTTTTTTTGGCAAAATATTCAATGGTGGCCTATATCCAGCAAGGCGAACAGTTCTTAAAAAATTGTCACATTTGTCCACGATGTCGACAAAAAACTTTCGATCAACAACTATTGGGGATGGCGTTGTCTGAAATAGTTAACACGTTGACTAAAAAACCGAAGGTCCTGGGTTCGAGCCCGCTATTCAACAGTCATTAAAGTAACAACACCATGCATTTTTCTGATTGCATTAGTGCCCCTTTCTTGAAGAAAAAGTGCAAATGATGAAGGCATAGTCACTGGTCACTCAACTACTCCTGCTTCAGCGAATACTAATTCTAATGTAACATAATTTTTTTTATATGCCTCCATTAATTACACTTTATTTCTATATTTGGACCTACATATGAAGAGCTTCATAATTAAATTTCCATATACATATAAGCTCATATATTGTAATACATTTCATATATTAGTCCATATATCAATTCATATATAATGCTTTTGCCATGTATAATCCTATACATTTCCATACATAGATTCATACATATTCGTATATAATTATATACATTCATATATGAAAAATATATGGACCATACATATTTTTTTAGCTGGGTTCTATCATTTCGAGCTTTTAGCGCATAAACTATTATACGTAGTTTGAGGTAATTCTTTTACTTTTTACTTATGTATTAACTTCCATATGCATCTGGTCGTTTTTCTAAAAAACAGAATATAAATAAATAAATAAACAAAAACCATTTTAACCATACATACATTATTACAATGGCTGGCAACAATGTATAGCTGAAAGTAAAAGTCATCTGGTGAAAGAATATGAAAAGGCTATAAAAAAAATTGCATTATGGGATCTGTGATAAAAAAAAACTGAGGAAAAAGAATGATCTAAATAAATGTATGCATACAAGGTTATAAATCTCTTTCTTACCTGCAGGTGTAGCTTTCTATATATTTTATATGTGTTTGCTTATCTTTGTATTTCCATATCCTGTTGTTGTGTACTCGCAAAGCATTTTATTTTGCATACCGTTGTCTGTATGCTTGAGTTAATAGTTTTGCATATATTGTATGCATTCTTGTGTGTGTGTTTGTGTGTGTATGTGTGTGTGTGTGTGTGTGTATATGTGATGTAAAATGGATGGTAATAAAACACTTTATTTAACACTTTTATATAAACATTGTTAATGTATGCTAGCATATATTGGCATGCATGTTTATTGAAAGTCAGTGCTAATTGAAGGTTTTCAGGGCCCAGTTTAATGGACCATTTTTAATTCTTTTTTTTTTAATTAATGCGTTTATTGTGGCACTCTAACAATGAATTCACCTAATGAATTATTTCATTATTTTATTATGTATTATTATTTTATATAGTAAAATAAAAAGCTACAAAATAAACGTAAGCTTTCGATATCATAGAGCATTGTATTTATTTATTGAATTTTATGTTTAAATAACTCTTAAGTCTTTATAAATTTTTTCCTACCTCTACTGCGTTCCTTTATTGTGCAAATTTAACCACTTAACATGCACATACTGCATCCGTATATGCATTACAAAAATAAATGCATTTACTTTCAACTGAATATATTCATTTACCTGCACACAGCAAGAACAGCCATTGCAAAAAAAAGAAACAAAATAAATAATGCGAAATATTTACAAATATTTGCAGCCCAAGTGTGAACTTTCACTGTTTTTTTATAAACTTTTCCTTTTCCTCTCGCCGTTACTTTTTTTTTTTTTTATTATACCCACACAACAGATTAAGCAAATATTAACTGCGTTAAATATCTACTTTGCCAACGAATGAGTATCATTTAAATCAAATCTGGTGAGTGTGTGAGTGCACTCAATTGCATACATATACATAAGTTGATACACATATATATATATATATATCATGTACATAGTTAGCTTAATATTGCAAGGCCCTAACTCATTATTTTTTGACATCGCGATTTTTGCATTTTTCGATAAATTAGACGTTCTTCTATCGAAATATTCATAATACACGATTTCAAAGAAATAATGAGTTAGGTCCTTTCTATATTAAGGCTTCGATATATTGTTTTCATGAATCACTGACTGTGTATGTGTTTTTGTATGAAAGTGAATTACTTGCAACAGATCAGTCGTTATTTGCTTTAAGCCAACAGTTGCGTAGGTCATGTTTATTCAATAGCAACATCATCAACCGCAAAAAGGTGAGGAAAATTAATATTTATGACTTTTCAATATGTTTTTCGAGGCTCTTTTGCCATTTAATGAGAAAGATTTTATATAAAAATTAAAAAAAGCATGGACCTTACAGCAAGAATTTTTAGGCAATTTTACTTTATTTTATAAAAGAAAAAACTAATTAGTCCTTGACAAATATTGCAGGGACAACGAAGTTATTAAGAAAAGTTTGTCTTATTAAAAATTTCTAAATATAAAACTTTTAAACTTTAATTTTGTTGGGCCAGTAAAAATTTAATTTTGAAGCAATGAAAGCCAGGACTTGTTGATGGATTGATGATTGATGGCCTGAAAGTTGTTAAGATGAATTATTATCAAAAGGAAGTTTTGAAAAATAGCACAATGCAAAAGAAATTATATAGATTATATTTGAATGCATGCGTGTAGTAGGCAGCTACATCAATCAACCACCACAACGCAATAGAATTAACTGCATGTGGCTTTGAAATTGCGATTTTTTTTTACATATCATTTATAAGGAAATAAGGGAAACATCTTTCAATTCTTTGCAATGTTTATGCTGAAATAAACAAAATTATATTTAAAATCAAAATAAATATTGTGAATACGAGTATAAAAAGGATATTTTTTAAGCCCAGTGAAACTTTACAAGTTTTTAGCATAACATGCATTAATATTTAGAATTGAATTTTGCAAATACTCACGGCTGATGTTCATGATAAAACGCATTCTGGACGTCAGTTGGAAGTCACTTTTCCTAGTAATTGTGGCCGTATATCACCAATAGGAAGGACAATGTTTGCCTCCTAGGCACCAATTGTTGCTGGGGTATTAGCATAAGTTAATGGCTTCTCTTGAACTAACAGCAAATAATTGAAAAGTGTCCAGTCGCATGACTTTGGAGGACACCAAACTATATATTGTTTTGCATGAAATTAAATCTGTAGGACCTGTTGTGAATGGGTTTCAATTTCGTTTATTAAAAAATTAGTTTAATCTTAAAAATTAGGGATAGATTCCCAAAGTAAGCCTGGATAATTTGGAGCTGTTCAAGCTTCAATCTATTCATTATAAATATGAAAAAGTGATCACAGCTCGTTTGACAACTAACCCACGTATAAGTTATATATAGTTCATCTCTGCAGATATTTGCAGATATAAAAAATGGTGTAAAATATGAAAATAAGAAACTTTTTGTACCTGCTGCGATGTGATGGAAAAATTATAATAATATATTATTATTATGCTTGGAGTGTTGAGTCAAAATATTTTTTTAATTTATCCAAAGAAAAAAAACTATTTGGCTCTCAAAATTTTATTAAAAATATTCCGCAATTTGATTTTTGCTGGAAAATGTATAGCCTGGATCATGATGTTGATGGATAACGTTTCATTGACTATTTACATTGAGAATAAAAACAACTTTTCTTGTTTTCAATACAATCGTCGAGCGATGGTTCTCTGTCGATATAAATATTAACATGAGGGTAGAGCGGTCTTAACAGACGAGTCAAAAATGGAGGAAGGCACAGGAGCTGGTGTTAATATCTTGGGAATGAAAATTCGTAGTTTTTCAGACTGCTGAATGAATGCAATGTTTTCCCAGTTGAGATCTTAGCGATCCTCAGGGCCAGCGAACTGGTGGCCAGGAATGTAGCGGAAGGTGAGAAGGTAACCTTCTACTTCGACAGCCAGACGGCGCTAAAAGCTTTGAAGGGACACAATGTCAAATTGTAACTTGTTAGTGCCTGTAGGAGAGCCCTCAACTTGCGTATGGATATAATATAGTGTCAGACTATGTTTGGTTCCTGGCCACAGCAGTGTTGAGGGAAATGAAATTGCTGAGAAGCTAGCAAGAATAGGGTCGGCATTAGATGAAGGAATGTGTGACAGAGCGGTGAAACTACCCATAAGTCATTACAATAGGGAACTCAGTAATTGGATAGAGAGCGGTACCAACAGTTCATGGCGAAGTAGGGGGGAATGTAGAGTCTCGAGGTCTATATTGGCAAAAATTGGTTGAAAAGGATCCAAACTGCTACATAAATAGAAAGGCGATGCGAATCGTGATAGGCTCTTTGACTGGTCACTGCTCGGTCAGAGCAAGAAGCAGTATTTAAAAAAAATGGCACTCTAGATATCTGAACGATGTGCGGGAATGGAGAGGAATCAGAACCAATTGAGCATATTGCCTGGCACTGCCCAAAGCAGCAACGTCATATGCTTAGATGGCTGAGCAGACGTTTCCATGAGAGCATTATTAATAACGGGAAGTGTAAACTCGAGGACATCAGGAGCTTCAACATGGGCATACTGTGGGTCAATGACGGATAAAAGGGTAACTTCTGGCTACAAATGGGAGATAAATATTACTTTTAGTGGGCAATAGAAGGGAACTACAATGGATCTAACTGGTTATCCGAGTGGAGATGCGTTTTAGCAGCTCCCTTCTTAAGTCAACCTAAACTATACACATATTTACTTTAAACAAAAACGTGAGCTTTTCTTAGTTGAAACCAAATCTCCAAATTTAATTTTTGGTACCCAAACATTAGCCTTTTGATAAAAATAAAACAAAATAAACTTTTTTACATTCAAACTAACCCATAGCTTTATTCTTTTTGTTATTAAACCACTATCATATGCAACTCATGCAATTCATGCTGATGTCTATTAATAATTTTATTATCAAAAATAACCTACTTTCTTTGTAACAAAATATTTATTTTTTTTTTTTATTTTTTTGGAAACTCGATTTTTCTTTCATTTTATTTTTGTTAACACCACCCAACGATTCGTTTATCCGCTCATTTTGTATTCACCGGAAACTGGTTGCATAAATACACACATACACACACACACACACACATACACATTCACACAAATTCATACTTTGTTGTTTTTTAGCGGCTAGAAAAATGTATTCAAAGCATTTACTTCAGCAAAAAGCAATTTGTGTATAAAAGCAAAAATAAATCCATGTTAATGAAAATGAAAAACTAAAATAAAAGCATGAAATAAATTTATTTAGTATATATTTTCTCTTTTAATAAAACTAAAAAAAAGCTGCAGCAGCATCAGCAGCAGTTCTACGTGCAATAATGGTCTGTGGAAAATTTTCATTTTTATTAAAGCTTTTTTTTTAGTTTATTTAATGGCTCTATTGTTAAATTCTATTGTTAAATTTTTAATTATTATTTTTTATTTGTTTGAAACATAAAAATCATAGCTGGATTAATTATTTGTATATAACCTATATGCAAAAAAGTTTTATATTAATTGAATATTATTTGAGTGCGGGTTTATAATAAGTCTATTAAAAATGTATCTGAATGTATGTACTCGTTCTACAAATTGAGAAAATGGGACAAGTAACCAAAATTAGTAAATTTAAGTAAAGGAGTATCATATAGATGTAAATTTGCTATCAAAATGATATGCACATAATTTTCCAATAGACTTTGAGCGTTCATGGAACGTCCAATATGACATGAGCGGTGTGCCACGTCCTGTTGATACCGCATTTTCGGTCATTAAGTTTATACACATACCTGTGATCAAACCCATATAATTTAATAATAATTTTGTGTCTAAAACGACCACTTGGACGAGTTGGATCGAGATGTAATGGGCAGCAACTGAACCTCGGCCATGAAGGCTATGTAAAGTATTTGTGAATATTTGTTTGCAATTTAGCTTAGTTGTACTAATCAGAAAATATGTTGAGAAAACTAGATTCCTAACCTGACTAAGGTTAATAAATTGTTATAGTTGTTTATTGGCTACTTTCTCCTCCTCCCTCTCACAAAAGAGAAGATATTATTTATATCGCACAACGTGCGATAGAAGCATAATTGTACTCCGAAACTGATTGGTATCAATATTGGTATCAATATATTCTCCTTTTGTGCTTTCTGATCAACTCTTTAAATAATCCAGCCATTATTCCATTGTTATTGAATCATTGTTATGAAAACAAAGTTGAAATATTACTGCAGAAAACATACATACATACATACATATTGCAATGAAAATTAGCCCAACACTGACCTAATACAAGTGTGTTCCATAACACCATTTGGTAACCAAGAATAATCCAGAAAGCTTAAGAACATAAATGTGCAGGCACACAAATATAATCAAGATGATGTTGTGGTAAAGATTGACCCCCATATGCAAAAAATAACGTGTGCTTCAAGTATACGTTACAATTGGTTTTTGTGTGGAAATTTTATTTTAACGTACACTTCAAAGACACGTTATTTTATTGCATATGGGGGCAAAAGCATAACAGCAGCATTAATGTAATATCTGTGACTTGCAAAGAAATATGCAATCACACAAACACATAAGCCGATGCAGATGAAAGACACATAATATAAAAATTGTAATTAATTATACGGTTTTGTTCTATTGGCAGTGTGCAAGCCCACAGAGACTCGAACTAATGACGAGATGTAAAACTCGTATTGAGAAGCTGTTGAATGTGCGAATATTTTCTAAACATTGCTATTATTCTTTTGGAAGAATTGTGTTAACGTTAAGAAGGGTCGAGCATCTGCTAAGACGAATTCAGTCTGAGTAAGTCGAGCATTCAGTCAGAGTTAGTGAAGCAACAGTTGTGTAAAAAATAGTGAAGCTAACATCTTTGTATTGAATTAATTTAGCTTTGTGAGCTTTACAAAAATCTTAAAATAACTCTTCAATAATAAAGTGCTCTTATTTGATAACAATTGTACACTTGAGACTTTTTATAATTGCAGGTATTTGTACAAAAAAAAATTTTATGAAAGGTAAAAACGTAACAATTGCTGTTAACTTTTTTTTGTTTCATTTTATCAACAAAAAATACATGAGCCAAAGCTTGCCCAATAAGAACTCAAAACATTAAAATTCAAGCACTTGAAATTTAACTGGAAACAAAGTTGAATTCAAGCATTTTTTCAAGTAATATTCAAGTTTTAAAATATTTTAAATAAAAAATCAAACAACATATACATATATATATGTTCAAACCTTGTCAAATACGTAATTTATTTTTTAATAATATTGAAATTGTCGTAAAAAATATCAAAGATAAATAAAAAATTTATTTTTTTAAAAAACAAACTGTGATTAAAAACGTGAAAACGATATTGAAGGTATTTATGCAGAAAATTATCATAACAAAACTTGTCTATTGCGTTTTCCTTTCTATTTTAAAAGCATTATTTTTGAAGCTTGAAATATACTTGAATTCAATTGTAATACAAGGTTGAATTACAGTATAATTCAAGGCTTGAATTGAACTGTAATACAATTGAATTGTTGGTATTGAATTCAAGTTCCCATTTCACTGGAGAATGCTATTGAATTAAGGTATAAATCAAGCATAATTCAACTTTTGACAATTGATTGTTGGACTTTAATAACACTTGTTTTACACTTGATTTCAAGCAAAATTGCTTATTGGGTGGGCTTATTTTTTTAATAAAAAGTAGCAGCCTTTTCACATTATCTTTTCTGTTTTTGTTTCTATTTCTATTTTAAACGTAATTTAACTTCATATGCTTTTTAAAACTGATCTCACTTGCTTGCAGAAAACTATTTTCTAATGTTCAGCTCTTTTGATTAAAGTTTTTATTTAGATTCCTGCATATCGTTGGTCTGAAGAAAAAAGGCATCAACTGAAATAATTGTAACTTTACAGGAAATGGTAAAAACGTATTAGAAACTTACAACTGCTACATTATTTTTTACACTATTGCAATAAATTTTTGGGATGAAATATATATATGTGTATAAATGTAGAGGAATCACTGAAAAACTCATTTTTGTAGAATATACAATTTAAGGCCTTTCTACTTAAGATCATCTACTTATATTTAAGTTATTATTACACAACAGAAAAGATTTCAAAAACAAACAACAATTAAATTTTCCAAAAAATTATTTTTTTAAACAAAAGTTTATTTGGCTCAATAAAAATGTTATTCAACACAAGTTTAGTTCACTTAAAACTTTTAACAAAAGTTTAATTAATTAATTATTATAATTTGTTAACAAAAGTTAAATTGATTGAATTAAATTTTTAAACAAACTTTGCAGGTATTTCGGTATTTTTTTTAATTAAAGATGCTAATTGAAGAAAAAAATTTTATGTGCACTTTTTTGTTAAATTTGCTTATTTATGTGAAATTTTGGTCTTATTTTAAATCATTGACTGTATACTGTTTAATTTTACTGCAGTGTAACAAGAACCTGTTTTGTGTATCCTCTCTGTAGTAACGTATTTAACCTTCCTATACCCGCGCGTTGGTCTGTGAGACCGACAAAACGATTTTTTTAAAACTATCGATTTTGATGGCTTATTTGTTAAGGACTAAAAATCAATAAAATAAGTGAATACATATTTAATGCGTGATTTTATTTTTTTATTATATCATTGAGATTAACAAAGAATCTTTTGTTTTTAGTTTTGTTTCAAAAAAAATAGTATTTCATCTTGTACAAACTTTCGGTCTGTGAGACCGTGCGCGGGTATATGTGTTATAAAAATTAGCGCGGGTATAGGAAGGTTAAGTTAACTATTATTAATATTCAGTAAGGGGCAGTTTCACAACTTGCATAATGAACAAATAAAGATTTTATTGGGCAGACAAAATTCTGGCTTAAGCTAAAGCGAAGTTGTAAAAACGGCTTAATACTTCAAACTACATACATTTAGTTTGAAGTATTAAGAAGTATTTATCATGACAAAAGTCAAACTTTATATTGAAAAATAACTTTTTTATGTTAGCTGTCATGATAAAAATATATCAGGAGTAGACGTTGAATTAGAAACCTTATGAAATTAGTTTTTCAAAATTCCCTTCAACTTCAAACTCAATTGAATTTTCTTTAAGAATAGCCCAATTTCTTAAAGAAAATTACTAAATTAAATACTCAAATTTAAAAATCGTTGCTTGCTAAATTCCAAACTTCAAGTGAAGGTGAGCGTGAATACATTAATGCTGATTAAATGTAACTAAAAAGTTTTTTGTCTATAATTATAGACTTAGAAAAAAAGTGTTTACACATAAATGCATATATAAAACTTAACCTATATTATGTGTGTGCTTAAACAGGATAAAAACACATAAAATACAGATTGCTTATACAAATCTAATATAAATAAAAGTTTTTTTAAACTCTTAAATAAATTTCCAGCTCTTTCTTTTACCATAAGACTTCTCTTTATATACAAATGTATTAAAAAAAATTCCCAGTATTTATTATTAAGGATGTCTATGAGAAACCATTGCCTGACACAAAAATATTTCAGTTCAGTAACAGACTTGCGTACTACAAGTGGCCACAGAACTTATGGATGACGGATGAAAATCAAATGGCTGGATTCGTTAAAATCAAACAAATAATCAAAATAAAAACATGTGTTTAACAGGAATAACATTAAATTAAACCTGAGTTAACAGCTGGAAATTAAAATAAAATCAAAATGAATTCTAAATAAGAAATTTAAAATAGATTTAAAAAAACACAAAAAAGTTGTTTTATTCAAAAGCAGTAAAACTTAATTCCGCCTAAAATTTTTTTCAACCTTGGGGCTAATAAAGTGTTAAAAAAAAACTAGTGAACTGTCTGTTAAATTTTACTTAAATTAAATAATTAAATGCTAATAAATATATAAAAAAAAAATATTTCTTCTACAAAATCAAAATCAATTTTATCAAAAAAGTCCTTTAAGGCTTTTCGCAAAATATAAAGCAAAGCAGTTTAATAATAAAAAAAAATATGTAAACACAAACACAAGAAAAAAGAAAAATTAAAAGAGTTAAATAAAATTATTAGCTTCTCAAAATTGTAGTTGAATAATATATTTATTGTGCAATTTTATAAAGATATCAAACAAGATAAAGTGTTAATCCTTTAAAATAAAATAAAAAAAATCAAAGCGAATATTATTATTAAAATAATCAATTTTATCATTATAGAATTAATGTTTGCTTATAAATCAATACTTTAAAGGAATAAATTTGGATTACTCATTTAGTATTTAAAAAGGTTGGTATTTATTTTTAGTATTTGAAGAAAACTAAAGGGAAAGTCTTAACAAAAATAAAGAATAAATAAATCCTTAATATAGAAAGGCCCTAACACATTATGTTTTGTAATCGAGATTTTTGCATTTTTCGATATATTAGAAGTTTTTCGAACGAAGTGTACAAAAAAAATAAAATGAGTTAGGGCCTTTCTATATCAAGATAACGATATATAATTAAAATACTGTAAACAGACCCCTTATGGTTGAATTAAGCCAAAGTTGTATAGGAATTTACTCGATGTTTCCACAACACGGACGGACTTGAGTAGAAAATTTATATGAAAAGCGCTAATTTTTTTAGTTCAATTTCGATTACGATTAGTAATCAATTGGATTACATTTTTTCCAAAAGAATTGCTGATAAATAATTCATTACGATTACTAATAATCGAAAAATAATCTTAATTACTTAAAACTAGTAAAAATAATCCAAAATAATCAAAAGTAATCCGACTACTTTCAAAGATTACTTTTGATTCTTAATAAATAAGTAATCCTTAGAAGTAATCTGATTAGTTTTTGATTACTTTTGATTCTTTTTATTAATTTTAAGTAATTTAGATTACTTTTCCATTATTAGTAATCGTAATCAATTAGTAATCATGAAACTTAATATAATCGTAATTTAATCATTACTTCACCTTAAAAAAAAAGAAATCAAATTAGTAATCATTACGATTACTAATCATTACTTAACAGCTATGTATTACACAGAAAAAATTTATAGAATATTTATTTAAAATTTCTATTTTTATTTGACACCAGTTGAAACAAGGGCAATGCATTATTAAAAAATTTTAAATCGCTTATATGAAATATCACTTTAAAAATAAGAATTAAAATATTACTTCTATATTCTTTTGTTGATGCTTTTTCTCCTTACCTTACATAAATTTGTAGTGAAAGCCCAAAAATACCCTAAATTTTCATTTAATTACTTTCACGGCCGGTGTTTCATGACAGCCATACATAAATACGGACACTAACTAGATCCAGAAAATTTCCTATAAAAATCTAATTACTATTGTAATTCCTCAACTGCAACACAAAAGCAAGTAAATTAGCACATAAATTACATTTATTATAAATAACTTCTTAACCTTAACTCCCACACATAAATATTCAATTTTTGACACCCCAAACAACCTTTACAAACAACATCTAAACAACAAACACCAAAATGTTTTATAATTTATACAAAAATACTGTAACGTAAGCTAATGTGCAGGAACTACAAGGGCAATTAATAAGAAAGAACTAGAAGTAAAATATACATATTTTGAGAACAATGTAAGAAATAAAACAAAGCTTAAATAAATTGAACAGTATTTATCACCCTTTAGCACGCACACGCAACTTCATTGAACGACAATAGCTGTAATAGGAATTTGTCTAAATAAGAAAATATTTAAATAACTACTCGTATAGTAGTAAGGAATAGGGTGAGAAGAAGGGGAAGAGATAAAAAATCAATACAATGAAGACATTTTCACAGGTCAATATAATTTACTCTAGCTCCTGGCTGGCTTGTTTTATTCTTCTTTAATGTAAATTACAGTTTGTTGTTTATAAAGGGTGTTTTTTTTAGAGTGTCACAACTTTGAGTTGGCATCACTGTTTAATTTGAGCATCCATTTAACAGCTGATAGTTGCTTTTTGTTTAGTTTGCTTTGAAATTTCATTATGAATCGACTTAGTAACACCAGAGTAACGCGTGCAAATTGTGGAAATTTTTAATCAAAATAATTGTTTTATTCTTTTATTTTCCGCTGAAGCCCATTTCTGGTTGAATGAATGGGTACGTAACTAAGCAGAATTGTCACATTTAGTGAGAAGAATCCACAAGTTTTTGTCGAAACACTATTACATCCACAGAAATAAACTGTTTGGTGCGCTTTATGGGCTGGCGGAGTGGAGTCATTGACCATATGTCTTCAAAAACGATGATGATCAGAATGTTACTGTCAATGGTGAATGGTATAGGAACATGATTCGTAATTTTTTCGTACCTCAATTACATGGCATTAATCTTGCTGATAAGTGGTTCCACATGCCACACAATGGGCGCTTCAATTGATTTAATCAAAAAAACTTTCGATAAAAAATAATTTCACGCAGTGGCCCAATTAATTGGCCATCAAGATCATGTGATTTAACCCCATTCAATTATTTTCCTTATCTATGTCGATAAACCACAAACAATTAAACACCTGGAAATCAACATTCAAAGAGTTATCAGCGAAATACGGCCGCAAATGCTGCTAAAAGTTGTTGAAAATTGGTGTTCCAGATTGCGCCTTCTACACGCCGGCCGTGGCGGCAACATGGTTAAAATCATATTTAAACATTAATTTCATAAAATTTTCTTTTCAATAAAATCCGTTTCATTGATATTTAGAATATATTTTCTTGTTTGGTTATGATTTAAACTTGTGTAACTCTTAAAAAAATAAACACCCTTGAATCTAACAAACCGAAGGTTAAGTTTTTTTATAAAAAAATTTTAATATATCGTGCCATAACCGCCAAAAAAAGCTTAAGCGACTTAATTTTCGAACTTACGGCCTGTCCCAAGATGTCACCAGAAATCGTTCGATCGACAACTTGTATTGCAAACAACAATGAAACTTTTCAAAAATATGTCTTATTGTTTTAGGCTATTAAGCCTTGAAAACAAACAAAAAACGGACAAAGGGGAAAAACGTTCACCTTGGAGGAACTAATCCCACCTCTGAAAAATTAAATTAAATGAAAGCATATACGTTACAACTTGTATATACATATACAAGTTGTAACGTCAATGAAAGTTCAAATCCCTACACTTTTACCCAGGAGACCGCAAGATGCCCGCTTCCTTTAGTGGGCGGTGATGAAAATTTTATTTGCAAAAATAATGTAATTTTAAGAAAGACGTACTACTTATGCCTTTATATCATACAAATTAGACTTATGAACTTTAAGGTCCAGGGAAAGTATCTCTCCCCTCATAGCAAATCATTTCAGGACTGACAAAAAGGTTTCTTACTCATATTTATCCATGCAAGATGATCAAAAACAGAAAACAGGTGAAATTAAAAAAAAAAAATTGGGATCACCTATTTGTTCGATTTCATGCTGAATGTCTTTGTAAATCGTAAATAAAGCTTAAGTTTTGGACTCATAAGATATTAATGGGTAATATCTTGAAATAAATATTCACCATAAATCCGGAATTAAATCATCATACTGACATATTTTCATAAAACAAGTTTTATCTCCAACCAGTGATCGGCAATGAATCGTTTTTGCGGTATTCATACTGACTCATGAAATTTTAAATATAAGTGAGTAGACATCATTTAAACTGAACTACTCTGATTTACGCATACTCACAATGGCATTGATTTATAAGTATATGTTGATATAAATATGAATGCCACGTCGACACTCATAAATCACCTCAGTTTGATTTCTAATTTCAGGAAAATATTTACACTACTCACATTGATTCAGCTCAATCAACTCATGCATGTATGTTTATTTAAAAGTTTAGTCACTAAACAGTTTGCAAGTAGTAAACAATAGTAGTAAATAGCGTTGTTTTGCAATTCGTGCAAAAATAAAAAAAGGCCACAGGGAAACACATTACCTCATAATGAGAACTTTAATGTTCTTAATGCTCGTATGCGAAGTTCGCATACTTATTTTGCATCGCCCATAAACATTGAGTTAAGAAGAGTCAATATCAACAACGTCATACATGTTGCTAAGTATGAGTTCGATGCGCACTTGAAACTTTCGAGTTTATATGATTCATAGACAACATTATAATAAGTATGAGTGCGCATAAGTAGAAGAAATTATAAGTCATGATTGAACTCTACTCACTTTTTCACTACTTATTGCTGTTCTCTGTCTGCAACAAATGATAAGAAGATAATAGCTGAGTTATAGAGAGCAGTCAGAAGAACATAATTCATATCCCAGCTTTGACAATATTTTTTTATTCACATGAAAACAAAACATCAGGGAACTTGCATGAGTTAAATTTATTCATATTAATGGAATTCAGAGTATTTAAATTCCCTCAAAAACCCATGATCTCCAACTACGCATGTTTCACCTAAATCGAACCAGTTAGTCATCACTTGAACCCATGACTCAACACATGACTTGCCACGCTTTATTTTGCTGCTTAGCCATAGAATGATTTTCGTCCGCAAGCCGAATTAAATTGAAAATTATATCGTCATATCGCTTATTTACTCAAACAACGTCATAACTCAAAAACAAAATATTTTACACACAACTTAATGGAATAAAAAAATTTTATTTTGCTTTCGAATTTAGTGAAGAACATATTTGTATGAAATTTTAATGCAATATGAAGAATGATATGAGGATTAATTCTCCATTATTAACTCAAAAATTTTATTTTGTGAGTTATGACGTTCTTTGAGTAAATGAGCGATATTTATTACATAAGTAATGTAACTTAATAACGAGAGATTTCTACAAATTATGAACGATAATTGTTAAACACTGATGCAATATTAATTTATTCAAAGTATTGGCGATCGTTATCGATGAGCTTTTCCCATCTTTTTGGAAACTTAGTAACACCATGCCAAAGGAGCTGCTAATTTTTGTAAGCCAATTTTGAATGGCCTGTTCTGAGGTGAAGAATATACCAGTGAGAACGTTTTGTATCGATCGAAGTAAATTGAAGTCGGACGGGACAAAGTTTGAACTATAAAACGGCTGATGCAAATTTTCACAAACATCATTTCCTAAATAGTTTTAAATTTGTCTTGCAACATGTCGCAAAGTATTATCATGAATATTACGGCTATATATCTGGTCGCATATTTGGGGCATTTTTTTGTGCAATGCCCGCTTCAAGGAAATCAATTAAGTTTGGTATACGTTTTCTGTCAAAGTCCGGCCCAAATATTCCTACCCATAACAGATGGGATAGTTTTAGTTTCAATAAATACAGATCATCGCTTTGGCGTCATGGGTATTCAGTTCTTGCATTGATTTGGCTAGTTAGTCGGGCTCCACATAAGATTTTTTTATGCTTTGAATTGTCTTATCGCCATTAATGATTTGATGTAAAAAGAATTCTCTTTGATGGAGTGTAAAGTAAGTGTAAGTATTTCGGATCTTGAAGACCATCTTTAAAAGTACATAGGCTTCAAATCGTGTTATACATGATGAATCCTTCTGCCTTCAAACGTTATGCAATTGAGATTCGAGTAACTTTCAATGGTTTTTTGAGAGTTTCCTTAGTTCGAGAATAATTAAAATGGAGTATTAATTATCATCTGTGAAGTTTTGTGACTGAAGTGGGCAGTATTTGTCTTCTACATCCAAATAATTTCATCTCTAGTAATTATTTGATGCCAAACAGACTTCTTTTTATGGCTTCGAAGCAGTATTTTGGACATTTAAAATCATGTATAACAAAATAAAATTTAAAACCCATATACATACTCGTATTTTTCATTACCAATGCCCTATTTCTTTTTGTGTGTCTTCTCTTATGGCAAATAACAGATATATATATATATATATAAACATACACTTGTCCTTAGCAATGACCATATGAAGGTAATAAATTTTGCAATAATTAAATTTAAAAAAAACATCCAAATGCGTATTTGTTTTATGAACAGATATTTAATTAACAGCGTGTTTAGGTGTCTTTTTTTTCATGCAAACTTAGCGTGACTTCAAATGCTCAATTTTAATGTGAGTTTTGAACTTTGAGCTTTCTGTTTAACCTCAGCCAAAAGCTATAAAATGAAGTGACAATAAATAAAATCAAAATATATTGAAATGTTCATGCCAAAATTTTATAAATGACCTTTTACTGGAAATACTAAATCTTGCAAAATGATTTGATTAAATTTAAAGACCAGCACGTTGAAAGCGAAGTATTTTTCACGGTCGATTTAATTTTGCTGTTGTTTGCTTAATACTATAAATTTATATATATTTTTGGCAAGTTAAGTTATTATTATTATTTTTTGCTGGTTACAAAATTTATGGCATTTAAATGTGAACGAAAACTTAAAGCATTTGTGTAATTTTTCATTTATGTGTATACGATATTAAATCAAAATGTAATGTGATATAAACATTAATACATAAATTGCAAAACGAACAGAAAAACTAAAAGTATTTTAGAAAAAAAACTTCAACTTCACATCCATTAAAATCAAATCATTATGCTTTAAAGAAAATTTTGCTTTTGGGACTGTATGATAAAGAAAAGCACATTTATTTTTATTTGGTACTTACATGAATATTGGATAAAAAACAACCTTTCTGAAAATATTAAACTTATGATTTTCAACTGAAACTAAGCGTTTAATCGTATAGGACTCGTCATAGAAATCTAAAAAGTTTGATATTTTTTTAAATTGCATTTTAACTTTAAGTTGTTAGAAACCTAATTCATTAGAAAATTGTTTATGACATTTCATGCAATCTGTTATATGACTTCAAAAATCATATAAATATATATACAGCCAATTTTCTTTTTTATTTTATGTGGGGTTTTATGCTAATTGTAGGATTTTATAGTATGTTTCCACCGGCATGATTTATACAAATCATAGTGATTTGTGCAAATCATCCTCATTTATACATGATTTACCATACATTTTGCATATGGATAAATCACCTCAAAGTGGTTGATATATTTTAAATAATGTCGAAAATACTATTTTTCGAACTCGATTTATGTATGTAACCCTGCGTTGCTTTTAAAACTACAAACTCCATCCCTGGCTCATCCATCAAAATAGTGATTGACAATTTCGAAAAAATTACATAAAGAAATATTTAATAAATTTTAAATGTCAATTACATGTGAATAAAATTCACATTACAGCTGCTGCGCCCACCTTATAAAGCACGTGCGCAAATTGAGTACGAAAATTCGAACAACAAATCACTCACAATCTCGGTGGAAACACTTTGAAGTGATTTACTTAAACTTACTTGATTTAAAGTCGGTGGAAACATACTATTAATGTCATTTACCACCAGATTTGATGTTTTATATGGTCACATCTACGACCAATTTTAGTTTTTTATACCATCATTGGAAACATGTACCGCCAATTTTCTTTTTTCAATATCATCATTGTTGCCACATACCACCAATTTTGGGTTTTTATAATATCATGGCCTTACTATGGGAACAACTAATGGTATAGAGCTGGTTTTTACACTAGGTATTGACTAAGCAAGAGGTAAGTGTGTATGTGAACCGAATTTCAATGAAGTTTTAGTACTTCGTTCGAGGCA